>JAYKKT010000033.1:3142500-3237500 GCA_036023115.1 Brasenia schreberi
ACGTTATGTCTATCTTCAACCTTAACCAAGCCTACTCCCATTGTAGGAGATCAATTGGACTGTGCAGAAGGACTCGCAAGATTTGCATTGCAACAAGCAGAATCCTAGAGGGAGAACAGGATTTGCATTGCAATGATAAGGAACAAAAAAAACATTTCAATCAACAACAACTAAGCCTTTTCCCATACTGAATGGGGTCATCCTTTCTCTTTTAACATTTTCATAATCTAGTTTTTCATATCTTTTTGGGATCGTCCTTAGGTCGTCTTTCTATATGTCCAAACTAACTTAAACGACTTTTCCTTATTTTATCTTCTAATGGTGCAACAAAAAACATTTCAGTCAATGAAGAATTTCATGAATTTATTGTAGTAATGAACTTTTTCTTTACTCATGTTGTGAACCTTCTTGAGTTAAAACCCTGGATGAGGACATGGCCACCGGACCCTTATATGCCTTACAGCTATGGGTCGAACCCACTTCAGAGGGGCTTGACCATGGGGCGTCTGCTTTAAAAGGTCTTTATTGGCGCACCCTCTTTCAAAGCAGGCATGACCTCTGCCTTGCTTATCTACAGTGTTATTTTCTATATATAAAACAAGGTTTGCTATGAAAATTTTTCAAATGTTAATAGGACTCAGACTTTGAAGCACAGGCAAAACACATCAGAAAGCATTCTAAAGCTACGTATGGACCCTTTTAAAGTCAGCTTTGGGTATAACCCAAGATAGATCATATGGTACCCACAGAAAAGGGTGGAATTTCATTGACAAAGGCAATTCCAAATCACAACATGAGGTAGCAAAGTTGCAAACAGTTACATCCCATCGATATCTACCTATCCTACTGCATTTTGGATATGAATTAGCAGCCCCAATTTCATACTGAACTGTTGAGTGTTAACTTGAACTCGAAAAAGCTTTTTGTTTAGCTGTTCTTCATCTTCGTCTGTACGTAGTGAGCTGACAGGTTGGCTGTCACAATCAGTCTGCTTGGATGATGAGTGTCTGCAACAAGGAAAACATCTTAAGCCACTACTTGTGACTTCATAAATACTAATAACTCTTGGGCTTACTACATGATAACTTTATTAAAATGTCATTTTATGCAGCACCAATGCATGCATCTCCAGCCAAAAGGCCATCCATCAGGACAGTTCTTGAGATGAGCTTGGTGGCCATCTGAAGTCCATGATGGTGGCTGTTTTGTTGGGGTGGCATCTCCATCATGCAGAAGTGCTTCTTGTTAGTTGGCCTCTTCAAAGAAATAAATATACATGGAAACTAATTCATAATGTTGTTTCTAAATTTGAATGAACACTGTAACATATCCCTTCAATCAAATGACTCCATAAAAGTACGTATAAGGTCAAATAAGGATATCAGAAAGCAGATAGAATAAGAGGCTAGCAAACCTGCCCATTGTGCCCAACACTAGCCTAAATCTTAAAACTCTCAAGGTAGGCATGGATCAACTAAATGATAGAACAAAGGAGATCAAGGCCCATTTGGTTCAACTAATATGAACAAAATACTGAGGTTCGCCATCTAGGTTAGGCAAGCCAGGTCAGAAGCAGCTTCTGAAATTATAAGCATGCCATGAATTATATAACAAGATAGCTCAGTGAACTTGTAGTAAATAGGCTTCCTCTAAATTGATTTCCTGTAAAAATCAACAATACTGAATGGAGATAGTTTTATCTGATAGCAGCTCACCTGAATCAGAACCTCCATATCTGTATAATCAATTGTCAGAATTTGGTTCTATCGCTCCCACTATGTATACCTGTCACAGGGAAAACCACAGGTATATTACCAAGTTCTAATTGTCTCAAAAGAAGAGGTGCAAACACAAGCCAACGTTGAAGAGTATAGAGAAAATCATGGAAGAAAGCACCTAAAGATGTTCGTGCATCAACACCACACTCAAACACAGAGGGTTCATTCAAGCACGAAAATGTGCTCAGGTATCCAAATATTAAAAGGTAAGAAGAAAGGGTGAGTCAAATTCGGCTACAAATACATTTAAACAGCATGAGCCTACTGATTTTGTGAATCCACAGATTATTAGAACTTAGAAGTGTATTAAAGCAGCAGGAAAACAAGAACCAGTTAACAAGTATGCGACTAGGAATCAGAGGTTGAAACATCACTGAATACTATTCCATATCGAACAAACTTAAATTTTGGTAAAAAAACACAAAGAAATGTTTACAGAACTTAGTGATGATTATTACCTTAAATTTGGTGGGTTCAACCAGTTGAAAAACAACTGCATCACCGTCAATCAATTCATGAGCAAGGGAAAATCCTCTCCATCCACCACTTAATCCAGTCTTTTCCGAAAGATATTTTGTCTCATAAACTTCCCCATCTTCATCCTCCAAAATCACAATGCTATCACGTTTCGGAAGATACATCTTACAAAATTGCACAGGAAGCCCCTGTAGCAAAGTGTACAATAATAAATCAGCCTCATGTATATGACTTAAATTCAGGGCTTCCATACATGGATAATAGGAGGTGTCAAGAGGTAGGTGAAAATGTAATACTGTAATCTTCTTTTAAGTGTGATGGACATCTAGAACTGTGGAATGTGTGAAAGCTTCTAGCAGGAAGCTCACGTTAACTCTTCTCTACACAAGCAAAGCCCAAGGCAACTATACTGACAACAACTAAGTCTTTTCCCCTACTAGATAGGGTCGGTTGCATGGATTCTTTGATTCCACAAAGCCCTACCATCATAATTTGTAGAATCCATGATAGATAAATCCGACAAAGTTTTACGTTGGCTGTTGGAAGCCTAACACAACCCTTCTCCTTTATCTAGGCTTGAGACTGGCCATGTAAGAGTGATAAGCTTCTCTTAGCTCATATAGGCTCATCTTTGCTTCACCAAGGCAAATGCATAACCATAGACTGACCTTCATACTTTGAAAAGAGAGCTGATGGGTTAGTAATCATGATCTTACATTTGATGTTAAAGAAAATTTATACATCTTCATAACGCATAGTTTCACCCACTTGGTGTGGGAGAAGACGTAGTTCTAGTGTAAGCATATTTTCAGCATATAGACAGTCCAAGCCCGATTCTAGATCCAAAGGTGCAAAGCCGAAATTAAATTACCACCAACAATCAAGGTAAAATTGGATAAAGTTGGCTTTTCTTCATGAAAAGGCAAAGTTTGTTATCAGTTTCATATTTTTATAAACATCTCAGGATAAATGACTAACAAATAGAAAATTGAAATGTGCAAAAGAAAAGCCTAAAAGTTTATGATATAAAGGATAGAAAAGAATCTTAGATTTTCAAGTCGAGAGAAAAGAAAATTAGGAAGCATTTGTGACAGTGGAACAACATGGGCTCTTACTCAGGTCGACTAGCACAGGACACTAACATCAGGACTTAGATCATGCTTACCAACCAAAACCCAACTGCAACATGTGAGTGAAGCATGGGCTTAACAAAGCTTGGGAACTTAGGATCCAGGGCCGATTGGATCCCTTCTGCTTTCTCAATAGCATAGTACCTAGCTTCCTCTGATGCATGCTTACCAACCAAAACAGGTCTACTCTTGTATTTCCTCCTGAAATGATCATCAATACAAACGAAGTTCATATAGGAAAAAAAAGGAGAACAAAAATGAAGGCACATCATGAAATTTACCTTCCTAACTTGAATAGATCATCATAGCTTGTCTGCAAAAACACCATTAGCACGTGTCAGGAACAAGGATGAGCTACTTCCAACAACTAAGCTTTTCCCGTATTAGATGGGGTTAGTACATGGATTCTTTGTCTTCGTAGAGCTCGATCATATGCCATGCTAACAGTTAACTTAACATAAGCTACATCACTCTTTATTGTTTTCTTCCAACACTTTTGTATAATAGCTACTTCCATGATATATAATATATTTGAGCAAAGTATAATCGACTTATCACATGGACACAGCAATGGTGAGACTAGGTAACAGAAAAGGTGCATGATCAAATTCCGTACATGATAAACTGAGAACGTGCATACTAATATGTACTTATTTTACGTATCCGGTGACTTGCTATATCCAAGAAAACCCACGTTCAGGTACACCTGAATATGGCAAAATAGTTATTGTTGCCAATATTGAGAATGAAAAAGAAAAGAGGCAAAGCTGAAGTTGATAACCAATTACTGCTTCTACAAAGAGACGACCTACTCAAAGATTGAAGCACATTACGAAGAATGTTTAGGCTTGCTGCATGCAAAGCTCGGTTCATCAAAAGGATTTTATACCACCCTATGATAGTACCACCATAGGCCGGTAGGCCCAGTACTATAATGCCATCCTCTTCTGTTTGTTGTGTTCTTTTTTTGGGTGCAGTGCTGGTGCGACTGTGACCTATAAATAGGTGAGTGACATGCATAACATCATTGTTATGCGTTCAACACAAGCCAATGTGAATAGTCCAAGTGCTGAATGAGCGAGTTTTGTGATTGGCAATGAGTCAAGTAAGGCGTCTCTGAGTTGGTTGAGCGAGATTGAGTAACTTGTGTTGCATCGAGTAAACTTGTGAGTGCATAAATTTGCGCATTGGGCATCTTATCACTTTTGAACGTACAACAACTTAGCATTTTCCTATACTAGATGGGGTTGGCTACATGGATTCTTTGTTTCCATAGAGTTGGATCGTATATCATCCTAACACTTAACATAAGATTATCGTTTTCTTCCAATACTTTTGCGGTCTTCCTTTTCCTCTTTTAACATTTTCACCATCTAGTTTCTCATACCTTCTTATTGAAGCTTTATTTCATCGTCTTTTCATGTGTCTAACCCATCTCAAACGATTTTTTTCATTTTATCATATATTGGTGCTGCTCTTAGTTTATTCTAGAGCCCATATACAACGGATAGATGGACACTTGATGGAACTATGACTTAGTCACATGCACATAATAGATTACTGTAATGTGTTAGTTCAATATGAGTGCACAAAATATTCTCGGGAATGCCATGGAGAAACATAAATGAATATATACTCAAACAGAACGAGACCGGAACCATACTGAAACCACATACGGCATAATCACTTCAAAAGAGCTCTTCTTCCCGAAATCATCCAAGTATCGGAAAGGGTTCAAAGCAAAATAGAAGTAAAAAATCACTAACTTCTTTGTAATTTGGTGCTGGTTTGTTTGCGACTCTATTCGATCTTCTGACTTCAAAGAATGACTCGATTTGTCCATTAAGCTTTGGCTTCATCTTCTTCATCTAGGACCACACATAACCATAGATATTCAGAAAAGCCCAAAGGGAGAGAAACAATGTGGAATGGGGAAATGAAGAGAAGGAAAAACAGAGAAAGAATGTGTCAAGTCACCGGAGAGGGCTTGACAGCAGACTTTCGAAGATCATCAGATAGAGTGTGAAGGTTCAACTCTTCCATTCGCCTTTTGTTCTCTTCCACCCGTTGTTTACGGATGTCTTCATATTTCGTTCTCGCCGCTACCATCTTCAAAAACCTAGCTGTACGCGAAGGAAAGGAAAGAAATAGTTAAATGTGTGTGTGTGTGTGTGTGTGAGAGAGAGAGAGAGAGACCACTTGCCAATCCAGGACTTTCCTCGAGGTACAGGAGCAAGAGGAACGGAGAATGACGGAACTGACCGTTTAAACCCAGAATTTGAATTTGCGAGGGACATCCGTACATGCACAGGGCTGCCATGCCAAGGTTTTGAATTCTTGAGATTGGATACCTTTCATTCATTCATAATTTTTCCCTGAAAACCTCATACTACTAGGGTGCAACTTAATCGAGGTGAGCCCCACTACAACGAAGCTCCACTTGACTCGTTTAAGAATGTTCAGCTGAGTTTGAGCTCGGACTCGAATGAGCTTCATGCTCACATATTATCAGTCGGGTCAATTTTGTGAAGATTTTCGAAGTACTGCAACGTTTTATGTTTCTTTCAGGGGTGCCAATGTTGGGTTAGTTTCTCTTGGTGAAGAAATTGTTACATAAGCCCCGAAGATGATG
Organism: Brasenia schreberi; assembly: GCA_036023115.1. Classification (NCBI taxonomy): domain Eukaryota; kingdom Viridiplantae; phylum Streptophyta; class Magnoliopsida; order Nymphaeales; family Cabombaceae; genus Brasenia; species Brasenia schreberi. The sequence continues at coordinate 3,148,518 of JAYKKT010000033.1, forward strand.
AAAAAGTATAGGGTACATGCAAGTGAACCTGAACCTAAAACACGCCTTAAGAAGATTAAGATGTTTGCAAGTACAAGATTAAGTTTGTTGATATCTTCTAAAAAAAAGTCAATTTCATGTAAAGTTCAAGTTTGTCAGCATTTTCAAGTGAAAAAATGATTTCTCTAAAAAATCGCTCTCTCTACAAAGAGCCGATTTCTTAGAGCCCCAAAACCATCAACATCAATAATATCTTACATCTTGCATGCTCTATGCTTTAATATAGTTCTTAAAATTTTCAAGTTGTTATCTCACGAAGAAACATAACTGCCGGATATGACTGCTTAAATTCTCGGCAGGATTTTTGGATATAGAATCTAGTCCAGTTGCAAGCCCAAGAAAGTTTGGTCCAGTTGCTTAAATCGTTAGAACGAAGTGGAATCTTTCATGCTAACAACTGGGCGGAAGAATTTGCAAATGCATCATGGGTGATTGCCTGCTGGTTGTTCCATTCGGCCTCCCCATTATACCATACAAAGGAACACGGAAACAGCAACAACTTACGATAATTATGATAAGAATAGTAGTATTTAACAACAAATTCTTCTCAAAGATAACGTTTAACAATACACTGCATATATGTCTTTATTTTGTTGAAGAGAACATATATCATGACTATATATATTACAGTACTAACAACTTAATTCTATACTTTTGCCATATGCGATCAGAAACTTTGCCTTTCACGAGCCTATTCTTGCCTGATGATCACCTTGCTTTCCATATATACTCTTGTAAACCACTCTTGTTCTGTAGACCAACACTATGCTACCCACAGATGCAGCTACGCAAACTGCAGCCATTATCAAGTAAGAAACAAAGAAACAAGAAGATCCCACACACTCGAGTTTTCCATGACCACCAAATCTTTTTTGCTGTTTGTGTGCCTCAAAATCATACAAACTGCCCGCGACCACACTTGAGAGGAAGAGAGCTCCACAAGGGCTCGTCATGGTGAGAAAATTGTAGAGAGTCGCGAAGTGTTGCAGACCAAACAGTTCTGAAACAGTAGCAGGTGCAACAGCCCAGTGCACTCCATGCCCTAAGCCCACAAGCATGGTTCCTATATACATTGAACCCGCTAGTGACATAGCCAGCATTGTCAACCCAATTGCCATAGCCAGCTCTGCAACAATCATGGCGATGGGGCGTGGCAAAGCATGGTTCCTCACATGCATTTCAGAGAAGTAGCCACCTCCAACCCTTCCAAGGAAGTTCCAAATGCTCATCAATGACACAAATATGTGGCTGTTTTTGTATCCCATGGACTGACTCATCTGTCCAAGGTTGTCAATAACAGTAAGGCCAGTCCCCGACGCGAAAACCAGAGAAATCACCATTAGCCAGAAATCAGCCTTGACTAAAGCTTGTAGCAGAGTGAAGTCTTCTCCTCTTCTTGGTCCTTTTCTTGTCTTGAGTCTAACCGCACCTTCTGCTACTGCATACAAGTACTGAGCTCTTAGGTGAGGTATTGGTCTATTTCTATTTAACTCGTGCCTCAAATTCACATCCTTGAAGCTCTCATCATCCGTTTCACTTATCATCCCTTCCGAACCTGGGATTGAAAGATACGAACTTGAACCTTGTTCAGTCTCATCTGTTCCAGTTCTAGCATTCATATTTCTGAATATGATGATCAGAGAGACCACAAATGGAAGCACCAGTATTATCACTAACAAGAGTGTTAAAATGGTGTTGATGGTGCTGGTTATCAGTTTTTTGAGCACTACATCCTGAAGAAGCACTATTAACACAAGGTAAGCAGCAAGGAGGAGGCAAACCGCATAAAAGAAATTGAAAATGGCCTCATCAAATGGGTGTGTCTCTTTACACCCATCGACAGTTCTTAAAATGAACATGGTGAAAACAGAAACAACAGAGGGAGCAAAGGCAACAACGAGAATGAAGCGAACCTCATTATCTATGAACATTGATGCATAAATCTGAGCAAAAATGGCAGCACAAAGAGCCGAGAACCCTTTAAGGATGCCAACAACCGGGCCTCTGCTCTTAGGGAAATTTTTCACACTACAAACTAGAGCCACAGTAGTAAAATAAGTCTCTCCACTGGTTCCCAAGCATATGAGGGAGCAAACAATCCAGAAACTCAGAGTTTTGATTTGATGGGACACCAGCAGATAAATGAAGCCATACCCAAAAGAATTAAGTAGGGCACCAATCAAAAGGAGGGCCCAAAATGGCAGTGCGGGCGATAAGCAGCCAGGAATAAGCCCTAGACTGTCACCAATATCTTTTGCAACCCCAAGAGCAGTAATTTGCCTCTGATTGTAACTGAGAGATGATTTTATGATTGGAGATATGATACCATAAAGATAACCAATTCCACCGAACGATTGCAGCCATATTCCTGCAACGAGTACCAGCCATCTGTTGTTCCTCAGGCTCTGCACATTTGTCTCAGCCATTTTTGTTGATAGGAGAACGATTGGGGATGAGTTTTAGAGCATATCTTGAGACGAAGGTATAGACAGTTGCAATAACATTTAGCAGTAATCATCTCTGACGAGAAGACTCGTTGTCTATCGTCATCTGAATCATTTTCCCCGAATAATTGTCATTATATGGATTTCAGGGAGAGACTTGTGCAGGCCACGTTCATGGCTTCCCTTGATGAAGCATTACTCTTTTTTTGACGGGTGGTGCATGCAATTTCAAGTCTTTGATTGTCGTTAGTACGTCAAAAGTGTCAAATGCTTCGTGAACAAATTCATATGCTAAGAAAATAGGCAGATAACAGCTAATTAGCTAATAAAAAGCGTAAAGAAACACACAAATATACTTCTATTAAAAGAAAAAAAGAGATTGTCAATTTGTTAGAGCACCCTCTAGTGGGCTGGACCAGGGGCTTTTGAATACTTGAAAAGGGAAAGGGCTGGTAAATGAACCGAGTTGCTTGTGGTCCAGCTGAGTTCAGCTCCCGATGAACTCGTTATATGCAAAGTGCAGTTATTAACTTTAACGAGCAACTCGTTCAGATCGTCTAACTCGGGTTGTGTTTGATTCATATTCAGCTCTACCGGAAAGAGCTGATGAGACGAAACATGAACAAGATTTTGAGCAAAATGAGGAAGACAAAAACAGCACCTTTTTTTTTGCTTGTCTACGAGCCCTTTTAAGTACACATGGCCGGTTTCGGTTTTATCTAAAACTAAGAACCAACCGGAATCAAACTGGGACAGGTTGGTTCTAGTTTCGGTTTGGAACCGTCTGTTCCGATTTGAGTCCTAAATCACCGGGAACCATAAAAAAAATCAGAACTTAACAAACATGAAAAATACAGAACCGGCGTTTGAAACATACAATTTCTGTTCCTACTTGGTTCTGGTTTTATGAAAGATGGAACAAAAATTAAATGAGTGATCCCCGATAGTGAACCTTGTTTGACCAGTTCCAGTTCCAGCCAGTTTCTGGCCTGATTCAGTTTCAAACTGGCCGTCTACTTGTAAGGATTCTAAATCCAAACCATCGAGGCTAATACGATGACCGTTAATCCAATAATAAGAGTTTGCAGCAATAGGCTAATTCTGAAGCTGTGTTTGGTCTTGATCCAACCCCATGAGCACTGCAACATCTAGAGTGCCTCACTCGTATTTGCTCCTTTCGTAGAGTGCGCATGCAAGATATACAGAGGCACATAGGGAAACGCGCACTAAGGTGTGCACCTTCTCTTTTCGCTACCTTCCGCCACTGCTGGAACCATCTTCCATGATCATCAACTGCCTCTCCCTGATCTCAGTGTGCACACCCCAGTTCCTACGCACAGAAGCACACAATTAGCTGCTTGCATCACAGCGCATTTTTTTATCTATAAACATTGCTGTTTTAGCTGCTTGCATCAATAAAGCCTCTCAAGGCTTCGTTGTGAATGCAATATATTTCAAGTAACCAGGGTGTGACTGTGATAATCCAATCATTCTTTCAATCGTGATACTTTCTTATCGTGGACTGAAAAGCAGAAGCTCTGTGTATTCACCAATGCCACGAGAGCTCACTCTAAATGATGCCCTCTTTTCCTTCATTTACTGTCATCCTCTATGCTAGTATGACACAAACAGTGACCACAAATCCATGTACTTTGTCCCACCTAGTGCCATAAAGGGAATGCTTCTTTTGCTTCAGCAGTTTTAGATAATCGGATTATGTTTGATCATTGTTTTTCGAGAGCAAGAATATAATTTTGATGATTTAAAAGTATTTGAGAAAATAATGAACGATAATCTTATTATACATAGAGAGAGAGATTGGATCCTACTCACCCATTCCTTTTAGGTGACATGAGTATAATATCGGTGTCCTTTATACTTTTTTAAAACTCTTTTAAAAAATTTAAATTATACGTATGCCACTGAAAAGCAACGAATGGATTTACGATAGGCGAGCAATATCTGGTTTTCACATATATAGCACACTTAGAAAAGGCAATATAAATTAATCTATCACTGCATTCACATACAAATGACATCTATTAAGTCCCACTAAACAAATTACAACTAGATATGGTTTCTAGGGTTGCATATGATGTGTTTACAGTGTCAAATATCCAGTTGAATATGATTAATCAGATCCAGTAAAGCACTCAGTCCAAATCATGAAACTTTAGCTATGCTGGATCCAATTAGATGAGATTCAGTAAAACCTAAGTTTGAAGTGAGGCTGACCCTTTAGGGCCTGTTAGTGTCGTGGAACTTCAAGAAATTAACTTGGAACTTCGCATCCTAAATCTAGATAAACCGATATACAATTTTATGACATTACTAGTTACCTGTGTCATCTTGTTTCAAATTTCAGCTTCCTTTTTTCTTGACATTAAACTTTCGGGTTTATTTGAACCAACTATTTTATAGCAATACAGGCTCTGGGTTTGCATCATTCTGGCACCACAAATGCTCGCTCTGTGCTTCGTATCCGCCCATCCGGGGCCTAGCGTTTCAGCGTGTCTGTGTTACATGCAAGATATCAACTCATGAACTTGTGTACTAGCTTAAGTTAATACCTGTGGTTAGCCTGATACTGCTGCCATGGTCCGTCATTTCGGTGGCCGGTCTAGATTGAGGCAAGGTTGGGCCCGATAATATCGAAAATAAAAACATGGACCACGGTTAAATGCGTGAGTTTTAATACGAAGGCCATCATATAAGAGTTGGCTAATATTCACCTGCCCCAAAATATTATCTTTTCTAACTTTAGAAAATTGAAAATGTATAGACGAGTGGAGCGAAATTAATGGTTTTAAATCGATCTATTTGCCTCACCTAAATAATATTTTAGTTTTGCATTGTCTCATGCTTGTTCATATGCCTATTGATCCAGAGTAAACCGGAGACCGGGACCCTCGTCCCCGGGGCTCACCGAGCTTTCGCTTATGACACCCTTAGGTTATTACAATTTTGTCATCAAACAAAAGGACTACCAATATATCTAGAGCACAATGAGTTAGGAGATTTGGTAAGAGATAGTTAAAAAAATAAGAGGATATAAAATGCAAGATTGAGTAATGAAGGGGACTTGGTGCTCTTTTAAGCCATTGATCAAACAAAAGACAGGCACACGATTCCTATCTTTGACCCTTTATGGTCTTGGTTTGGCAATGCTTAGTTCATACCTTTATTATATTTCTTAATTAGTGGAAATTCCACGTTACTTTAACATGGTTGGAGAGGAAAAATCTCTTAGACTAAGCTGCATATTATATATATATATATATATATATATATATATATATATAGAGAGAGAGAGAGAGAGAGAGGGGGGGGGGGTATACTCAATCCAATTGATGCTTAAATTTATTCATACATCTCCATCATTCGATCAACATGTTGAATGATATAGATTTGAATCTAAAAAAACGAATTAAACCATTGTCAGAAAGTATAATAGTACGAATTACTTTTTAAATTCAAATTTCTATCATTAATAATATTGAGCGGATAGTGGAGATGTTTGTGAAGGTTTAAGGATGAATGGTGATTGAGCACGCCCCCATCCTTAAATCTATTCAAACATCTCCATCACATTAAAGGTAAATACAAAAGGTATAATAGTACGAATTTCTTTTTAAATTCAAATTTCTATTGTTGATAATGTTGAGTGGATGGTGAAGCTGTTTACACCAAGTATCAATTAGTCTGTGCAGGTGGTAATGCCTATGGGATTCGAACCCTCAACCACCAAAGGACGCACAATTCACCACTTCATGAGTCCCACTGACTGTTATATGTGGAGGAAAAGATCGAGTGGTTATTGGCACCTTTAGGGGATAGTTTGCAAGATACACTTTCACTAATCCTTCGGTTTTGCGTATAATCTATGTGATTAAGTGGACTGTCACACGCCATTGCTTTGTATTTTCTAAATTGATTGCAATAACAAGTGGGACTAATATAGTCGACAAAACAAGCACTTGATGTTCTGATAGTTTAGCACTTGCTGAACTTTATTGAGCAATTTTATAGAAAATATATATATCAACTGATAAACCATGCTAAGCTATTGTCACTGTGTACTAGGGGTGATCATTATTCAGTTCTAACCTAATAATGAACTGAATCCAATTGAAACTTCTAATCCGGTTTCAGTTTACAATTTTATGGAAATTCAGTTTCTAAGAGTCCCGAACTTCCAATCCAATTGAAACTTCTAATAAGCACCATGGCTACAAGGCCTCCTCCCAATAGCATGTTATCTTCGTCTTACAAAGTTGCTAATTCTTACATTGATCCCAGTCGATGATGATAATTATATAATGAGGTAGAAATTGTTTTTTGCTTAGTGAAGGATTATGTATATATGAATTGATAAATATACATGTACACAGAAACACATATATACCCATGTGTGTGTGCGCGTGCGAGCGCACATGCATAATATATGAACTTTTGAGAGTTTAGCTGTCGACTGTGTCAAATATTTCGGGTTTAAACCTCTTCCTCTCTCTTCATACCGTTTTCTCTGTACATGTTGCTGGTTTTATCCAAAGTAATGCGTGCTATGCAGCTTCCATATTGACTGATTCAACCGATGAAAGGTCTGAACCATTTCAAAAACGTAAGAGAATCAAGGACATCCCACAAGTTCACATGTAGTTGGAAGTTGAAAACTCTTCAATAAAAGAAACCCGATCTCCCCTCGAAGAGAGAGAGAGAGAGAGAGAGAGAGAGAGAGTGGGATGGCGTAAGGGAGATCCAAAACTGGCAGCTTATATTCTCTTGTTCAAAAACAGGTGCAGTTCCAGCGCTGGTAAATAGCAATCATTTATTGTGAAGTGTCAGCTCTCTATAGACATACAACTATCCATAGCAACATCTATAAGGCCTAGATTTGCCGACCTCTCTTAGACCGCTGGCAAGTAGAATATCCCAATAAATAGTCTTTTCATGTTTGCTTTTATCAGAAAGTTGGTTTCTTTACTTGTCACACTGAACCTGGTCTATCGCCAAATATCAAGTGGATACGAGATGTGACGAAGAGAGAGAGAGAGTTTAGATTGAAGATGAGATGAAAAAACAAGAGTAGAGCTGCTAGACTAGACAATTCTCATGCTAGATGTTGCTTGATCGTTATCCAAATACATTCAATCAATCAGAGATGGTGATCGCACGAACGTGACATATCTACTCTATTAGAGTCTGTTTTTCCGAAAAATATTAACTTGTTGTTTAATAAATTAATCGTTCTAAATGCAGCCCATGAGTTTGGATCAGTCGGAAGATAATTGCATGTGTATGAGGTTTAGCTAAGGGGCCAACATGCACTGGAGTGTAGTGATTATTTTCCCACCAGGTCTTTTTTACAGGAAATGGGGTGGATAATCCATCAAACATCCAGATTCAGATTATACATATGCATACCTAGTACTTGTTCCAACTATTGATTGGACCCTGTCACATATGCATCACGCATGCGTACCCACAAGAGAGAGAGTTTTGGCCCACAAGCAGTGGTCATAATGAATTGTTGGCACTTGGAAGTATCTTGGTTTGATATGATGTCAACTTTTTATTTTCTGTGGTGCATCTTTGTGGGCACATTATTGCAAGGGGAAAGCCCCTATCATCCCAGACTGATACTGTATGTGGTCCTTTGTTCTTGCTGAAAGGACCACCAGAAAAGGATACTAAGAAAATACTTAAAGAATCATCAGGGTCCCCTTTGATGAAATCCATCCACAACACCTACGAGGATATTCTCCAATGCATTATGGATTTGTGACACAATTCTTGATGGTTGCCAAGTTGAGAGAGTGAGTATTGGGCATGGTTTATGAATCACATCCTCCATCATTGGCACTTGGCAGTGTAACAGAGCAAAGAGACACGAGAATGAAATGTTGGAATTTGGGAGAGACTGTCCTTGTGAATGGGAATATCTCCTCCCATAGTGGCTAGAATTCATGATGTCAACATATATATATATATATATATATATATATATATATATATGAGAGAGAGATGGAGAGAACATACCAATGGGTTCACAAGTAGAATGTCACGAGTTCAATGCCCTGGGCGTGAAAGAGCTTTGGCTATATGAAATATTATCCATGCTGAACTTGCAGTCCACCTTCTAATTGGAAAATTTCTTAAACAAAGTACTATATAAAGGCAATGTTTTCAATATTGTGCTTATTAAAGTATATTTTATGTATTTATGTTAGAAAATAATAACTTATAAAATAATATCCACAAGATTGCATGAAGTAAAAGAAAGCAACAGAGCGGCTGCTATCAACAGTATGAACAGCATAGTTGAAAACACCCTCGATGAACCGATCAGCCTTTGAATATGTCGTTGGTTCACTACGCCTTCAGATTGCAACGGAAAGTATGCCCTTCAGAAACACCAGGGTCCTAACATATTTACAAAACGAAGGTTGTACATAGTTTGGATTCCCTAAGAAATCTATCCACTAATTTTCTTTGGTTTGGGTAGGTTTGGCAAAGCCTGATGTTAAATTTGTGATTTTTTATTGACAAGCTAGGGTTAGGAAGACCCTCTTAGATAGATGTGCACTTAGGGATGGCAATCTTTACACTTCCTGCCCCAACATGGAGAAAGAGGTTCGAAAGAAACCACCCCACGAGGCAAAGCAGAGAAGAGCCACAAGCGGGACAAGACAGAACGGTGATGGAGTTTAAGGTAAAGGTGTCCCGCTATATATATATATATAATCACTTCTAATTTAATAATATGAAAATGTGTAAAATAGATTTTATGTTTTATGTAAAATATATGATATAAACAAGTTTTTTTTTAAAAATAATTTTGTATCTTGAAGTGGGATAGGGAGAGCATCTTATACCAAAGTGGGTGCAGAGGGGTGTGGGATTTGATCCCCAAGACCCGCAGTAGGGAGGGAGGGCTGGGGTCTAATAGAAAGGTTCCAGTTGGGGTGCAGGTGGGGTGATTTCCTTATCTGAAATCAAAGGAATCTGGAAGGTCTATACAAGTCTGTTTTCATCAAAAATTCATATAAACGGCCTCGCGTCAATTTTCTAGGTCTGCCACTGACCGAGGCTCATTGTGTACTTCATATTAAATTTCATGAACTAAAAAGTAATAAAAAAAGGGGGAGGAGAAGCAGAAACACATGTATCATTTGGTTTTAGACAATTAGTCAATAAACAAAAGCAGCCAAAATTAGTAGGCTAAGCAATTTTAAATGTTAATGTACATGCTAACCCTAAAGAACATTACCACCTTTAAACTGTCAGAAGACAAACATAAAGTAAAGAGAAAGAGAGACGCCTATAGAATTATTATATTAAAAAATGCTTAATAAGTTTGTGCTAACAATAATAAATGGTCCGTTTTTGGCCAAGTGAACGGTGAGGGTGCACGCGCGAGGATATGGCTGGTGGAAGGAAGTGCAAAGTAGGTCCCCAAGGAGAATATTCTCTCTCTCACACAAATATCTAAGACCAGTATGGTTCGGTGGTATCAATCTTCTTGAACAGCATCTACGGTACCTACGGCCTCTCTTCTCTCTCTCTTCCCTTGTATTGAGTTCCTTTTGATCTTAACGCCTTTGTTTTAGCCCGTCTGTCTTCCTTCTCTCCATAGAAGTATCTTCATTGGGGGCGGCAGAAATACGTTAGCTTTGACACGTGGTGACATAGGGTTTTGGGTGTTTTGGCCCCTCTCACTGTTTACTATTTTGCATTTTCTAAAATTGCAAGTTTCTTTTAACCAACAAAAATAATTGCATTTTCTTTGTTGACCATTTACCCTTTTACGTTTTGAACGAATTAATTTAGTTTTTTGTTTGTTAAATAGTTCACTAGTATAACCTGCAATACTGAAAATGAGATGTTACCTACGATAGCTATCTGTCAAATGACAGAGTCGAGTTTAGACTTGTGCCATGCATAATAAAAACAGTGGTGTAAATTCTCAATGGGTCAGTACGTTTTTGAGTTTGATTAGCTGTACATTTCTTTCCACATTTTCTTTTCATCTCTAAATCTCCTATGTATAAACCTTAAATAATTGTTTTTGTCCCGAATAAAGTGTTTCTCTCTCTCTCTGCTTTTCCGCTTTCTCCATATGCGTGTTTTTTTCCTCACTATGGAAAGTAATTTGTACCAAAGAAAAGAGATGAATTTTCTCATTTTTGGTGGTGTGGCTCAGTTCTAGAGACAGAGGGAGGTTCCTCCTTTGTTGGGGTTATCGCGTAGGGTAGGCTTTCTTTTTACTTATAGCTATTACATACTTGGTAGCATCGAGAGAGAGAGAGAGAGAGAGAGAGAGAGAGAGATTTGCATTGTGCTGCATTCTTTCTTCTTTTTTTCTTGGTGGTGCTCTTCTTTGTTGGGGTGCTTGTCTGGTTGTTTCTTTGTATCAATACGCAAAATTCTGTGTATCTGTTCTGTGGCAGTAACTATTTGGTACCAGGGATTCATTCTGGAGAAGCAAAGGAGGGGTTGTTTAATCGGTTGTGGAGGTAGAGAGAGATTGAGTTTTAGTTGCAGGAAAGGTTGGTGTTTGAGAAGCAAAGCAGCATGACAGCCGACGAGAGCCCCAAGGACGACGATTTCCCGGTCGGTATGCGAGTTCTTGCTGTTGATGATGACCCTACATGTCTCAAACTGTTGGAGAGTTTGCTGCGGCTCTGCAAATATCATGGTGTTTCTCTCTCACTGTCTTTGTTCTGTTTGTGTGTGTGTGGATCAGCCCTCTGTGTTCAATTCTGCTTCATGTATCACCAAACTATGCTATCTCTCACACATGAGTCCAGCTGGGCATCAGCTATTTTACCATGAGACATTGATTGCTTCTAATGGATGGTTGTTTGGTATTCCTAAGGAACAGAACATTTCTTCTTATATCACTTATGAAATTTTTTATTTCTTTGATATGTAGTTTTCTTCATGATCTGAATCGCTTTTTTTATTAGTTTATTGATAATATGTAGCAAGTTTAATTAGAATATGATGGTTGTTGTGCAGTTACTACTACATCGCAGGCGATAACTGCTTTGAGACTGTTGAGGGAAAACAAGGATAGATTTGATCTTGTCTTGAGTGATGTGCACATGCCAGATATGGATGGCTTCAAACTTTTGGAGCTCATAGGCCTAGAGATGGACCTTCCTGTGATAAGTATGTTATTGACTGTTCCTTGCCACTGTTATGATTACTGTGTATTAAACCTCTGTTTCTCTGAATTTCGTCTACTTCTGATTTGATTGTTGGGGTATGACCAGTCTAATCCCGAAGCGCTTGTGTTGGTCGCAGCATTCAAAATTTCCATATTGCCTATGTTTTTCAAAATTAAGTATGTTAGGGTTGTATCCGCTAAGCAAAGAATACATGATACTCCTTTCCATTTTAACCAACCAACGTTAATTCTATGCGTAACATCTCTATCAATTCTTCCATCACTCTGAAAAATTGACCCTAGGTATTTAAAACTTTCCTTGTGGGGGATGCAATGTGTATCAATTTTAATTTCTATGTCCTCTAAAGTAACCAAATGATCAAACTTACATTCCATATATTCTGTCTTTGTTCTACTAAGTTGGAGGCCTTTGCTTTCTAATGCTTCTCTCCATAGTTCCAATTTTTTTCCTTAGACTCCTCCACTAACATAATGTTATCTTCAAAAAACATACACCAAGGTACTTCATCTTGAATATGTTTTGTTAACTCATCAATCACCATTATAAATAAGTATGGACTTAAAGTTGATCCTTATGTAACCCAATATTAACTTCAAAGAAGTATGTCATTCCTTCATGAGTACTTACACATGTTCTTACACCATCATACATGTCTCTTATAAGGTTTATGTATGTCAATAGGATACCTCTTTTCTCTAAGGTTCTCCAAAGAACATCCTTTGATATCCTATCGTAAGCTTTTTTTAGATCAATAAATATCATGTAAAGGTCTTTTTTTTTCTCTAAAATGTTGTATAAGACGTCTCAAAAGGTGAATCGCATCAACAGTAGATCTGCTTGGCATGAATCCAAATTGGTTCTTTGTTGTACTCTATACTTGTCTTAACCACGTTCAATAATTTTTTCTCATAATTTCATAGTATGACTCATTAACCTGATACCCCGATAATTCGTATAATTCTGAATGTCTCCCTTATTCTTGTATATGGGTATAAATGTACTCGCTCTCAATTCCTCGGGCATCTTTTGGTTTCTCTATATTTCATTAAATAGTCTTGTGAGCCAAGTGATTCCTGTTTCTCGTAAGATTTTTCAAACTTCAATAGGAATATTGTCTGGTCCTACCGATTTACCATCCTTCATATGTTAAAGAGTCTCTTTACTTCATTCTTTTGATTACATCGGTAGAAATTGTGGTTTATATACTTTTCTGATTCGGCTAACTCTCTTAAGCTAATACTAACATCTTATTTTCATTAAAAGGCTTATAAAAATAGTTTTTCATCTATTTTTAATGTCATGATTCGGTCGCCATATCCTTCAAAAAACAAGATGAACATTTAATTGCTTATAAGAGTGGCTTATCGCAAACACAAATTGATTACTTTATTTGTAGAAAAAAAGATAGAGCATGTTGTAAAGATTGCAAGGTAATTTCAGGAAAAAGTTTAACCACCCAACATCGACTTTTAGTTATGGATTTACAAATAAAAAAATGGACAAAGAATAAAAGAGTACATCGAGGTATTCAGACTAAATGGTGGAACCTCAAAAGCGAGAAAGAAGATATATTTAAACAGAAAGTCCTTAAGGAGATCTTAGAATTATGTTGGTACACCTAGGAAAGTGGCGAAAGATGTGTTACGTGAATCTAAGGGAGGTGTACCGGCACAAAAAGAAGCTTGGTGGTGGAGTGAAGTAGTACAAAATAAATCAAAGAGGGTATGTTACAAATTACATTATACTAAGAAAACTAGTGGAACTTTAGAGGCTTATAAGAAAGCAAAGAAGGAAGCAAAAACGGGTGTGAGTGAAGCAAAAGCTAAAATTTGGGAGGATTTATATAAAAAACTCAACTCAAAAGAGGGTGAAAGAGTTATTTTTAGGATATACAGGGTTAGAGATAAGAAAACTAAAGATCTTAATTCTGTTAGATGCATCAAAGATAAGGATGAACAAATTCTAGTTGAAAATGATGATATAATAGATGAAAAAACTTTTTTATAAGCTTTTTAATGAAAATAAAGATATTAGTATTAGCTTAGGAGAGTTAGACAAATCAGAAAAGTATATAAACCACAATTTCTACCGACGTATTCAAAAGAATGAAGTTAAAGAGGCTCTTAAACATATGAAGGGTGGTAAATCGGTAGGACGAGACAATATTCTTATAGAAGTTTGGAAAATACTAGGAGAAATAGGAATCACTTGGCTCATAAGACTATTTAATGAAATATGAAGAAACCAAAAGATGCCCGAGGAATGGAGAGCGAGATATCAAGTTAATGAGCCATACTATTAAATTTTGGGAAAGAACTATCGAACTTAGGTTAAGACAAGTATCAAGTACAAGAGAGAACCAATTTGGATTCATGCCAGGCAGATCTACTGTTGAAGTGATTCACCTTTTGAGACGTCTTATACAATATTTTAGAGCAAAAAAGAAAGACCTTCACATGATATTTATTGATCATACGATAGGATACCGAGGGAGGTTCTTTGGAGAACCTTAGAAAAAGAGGTATCCCATTGACATACATTAACCTTATAAGAGACATGTACGATGGTGCAAAAACATGTGCGAGGACTCACGAAAGAATGACAGACTTCTTTTAAGTTAATATTGGGTTACATCAAGGATCAACTTTAAGTCAATACTTATTTATAACGGTGATTGATGGGTTAACAAAACATATTCAAGATAAAGTGTCTTGGTGTATGTTATTTGCATATGACATTGTGTTAGTGGAAGAGTCTAAGGAAAAAGTTAATAGAAAATTGGAACTATGGAGAGAAACATTAAAAAGCAAAGGCCTCCAACTTAATAGAACAAAGACAAAATATATGGAATGTAAGTTTGATCATTTGGTTACTTTAGAGGACATAGAAATTAAAATTGGTGCACATTGCATCCCCCAAAAGGAAAGTTTTAAATACCTAGGGTCATTTTTTCAGAGTGATGGAAGAATTGATAGAGATGTTACACATAGAATTAACGTTGGTTGGTTAAAATATAGAGGAGCATCAGGTATTCTTTGTGATAAGAAAATACCATTAAAGTTAAAAGGTAAATATTATAGAGCAACAATTAGACCTGCCATGTTTTATAGTTCTGAATGTTGGGCAGTTAATCATCAACATGTACAAAAGATGTCTGTGATAGAAATGAAGATGTTGAGATGGATGAGTGGTCATACAAGGAAAGACCATATAAATAATGAGGTTATTAGAAACAAATTAGGAGTGACACCAATAGAGGATAAAATGAGAGAATATCGTTTAAGATAGTTTGGGCATATAGAAAGAAGATCAAAAGAAGCACCTGTAAGAAGGTATGAAAAACTAGATTTTGAAAGTATTAAAAGAGGTAGAGGACGACCACAAAAGTATTGAAAAGAAACAATAAAGAATGATCTAGCTTATTGTGAGTTAAGCCCTAACATGACATTTGATAGGGCTTTGTAAGAAAAAACAATAAGGATTGATCTAGCTTATTGTGAGTTAAGCCCTAACACGACACATGATAGGGCTCTGCGGAAACAAAGAATTGATGGAGATGTTACGCATAGAATTATTGTTGGCTAGTTAAAATGGAGAGGAGCATAAGGTATTCTTTGTGATAAGAAGATACCATTAAAGTTAAAAGGTAAATATTATAGAGCAACAATTTGACCTGCCATGTTTTATGGTTCTGAGTGTTGGGCATTTAACCATCAACATGTACAAAAGATGTGTGTGACAGAAATGAAGATGTTGAGATGGATGAGTGGTCATACAAGAAAAGACCGTACACAAAATGAGGTTATTAGAAACAAATTAGGAGTGGCACCAATAGAGGATAAAATGAGACAATATCGTTTAAGATGGTTTGGACATATAGAAAGAAGATCAGAAGAATAACCTATAAGAAGGTATGAAAAACTAAATTTGGAAAGTATTAAAAGAGGTAGAGGACGACCACAAAAGTGTTGGAAAGAAACAATAAAGAATGATCTAGCTTATTGTGAGTTAACTGCTAACATGACACATAATAGAGCTCTGTGGAAACAAAGAATCCATATAGCCGATCCCGTCTAGTATGGGAAAAGGCTTAGTTGTTGTTGATTCGATCACCATATCATTGTTTGTCTACTACACTATCCTTTAAATATTTATTTATGATAATACCAACTCTATTTTGAGCCTTTTTCTTTCATGAGTACCATAATTTAAACCTTGTATCCTCAATCTCTTTTACTTTTTCTCCAACCCACTTTGTCTCCTGTAAACATAGGATATGAATCTTTCTGCGAATCATAGTATCTACCACCTCCATTAGCTTATCGAACAATATTTCGATATTCCAAGAACCAATACGAATTTTATTATCTAGGACTAGGTTCCTTACCTCTTGCATCCATCTATACTAAAAATGTGGAGACCCTCTCTTCAATTTATTCACTACATTCGGGCGGCAATGTAGCAGGACTAACTTATTTATCCACACCCATCCATGATGTGGGAACCCTCTCTACAATTGATTCACTACATCCGGGTGAAAATTTAGAGGACCTTGCTTACTTTTCACTGCAGTCGAACTTTCAAGCACGTCGCTAAGAGGGACGCCCAATACAATGCTCATAATTTGTATAATCCATGGTATAAAATCCGAAAAAGTTTTACGCTTACTGTCAGAAGTCTAATGCAACCCTCCTCCTTTATCTAGGCTTGGGACCAACTATGCAAGGGTGATCCCTTACATGGGCGGAGTTTAACTAGTAGTTCCTTTATTTAGAATTTTTGTTATGTGCTTTTGCCAACATTTGTTTGATCTCATTTCTTCATGCAGTGATGTCTGTGAATGGTGAAACTAGCACAGTGATGAAGGGCATAACTCATGGAGCTTGTGATTATTTACTGAAACCAATCCGCCTAGAGGAGCTTAGAAATATTTGGCAACATGTCATCAGAAGAAGGAAAGTGGGTTCAAAGAATCGGAAACAACAGGGCAATGAAAACGCTAATAATCTGGCTCATGGTGCAAATGGTGTTCAAGACTGCAATGAAGTTGGGCAAACTGATAATAACTGCAAATTAGCTAGGAAACGGAGAGATCAAAACAATGAAGAGGATGATGAGGAAGATGATGAATATGAAAATGAAGACCAATCAAGCCAGAAAAAGCCACGGGTAGTTTGGTCTGTGGAACTGCATCAGAAATTTGTTGCTGCTGTAAATCAGTTAGGAATAGATAGTGAGTGTTTTCAAGAATTATGTTTACTATAACTTATATCTTTGAGAAATACTTGCTATTTACACTTAAAACATAGAGCATTCATTTAGCTTTTCATTTTCACTAAACCAGAAGCCTTTCCGAAGAGGATACTTGATATAATGAATGTTGACAAGCTTACCAGAGAGAATGTTGCAAGCCACCTTCAGGAAAGTTACCTTTCTTTTTTTTCCCTTGTCTGGTTTTACATGGACTATACCCAGGGAGTGTTTTCAATTTCTTACTGGATTAGTCATTGTTGCAGAAATACAGGTTATACCTGAAAAGGATGGCAAACCAACAGGGAAACATGACTCCTTTAGGAGCTAGAGATTCTTCTTTTCTACCAATGGGTTCCATCGGTGGTTTTAGAGATTTCCACTCCTTGGGTATGACTGGCCAGTTCTCTAACACGAGGCTTGCATCCCTCCAAGGAGCTAAAACTCTAGGCAGTTTGAATTCTTCCAGGGATTTGGCAATAAGTGCACCTAATTCTCCTGGCATGATTCCATTGGGCCATATGCCCACTCTAAACAAAACTTTTGATGATTTGAGGAAGACAAACCACATCTCTCTTTCAGGAAATCAACATGGAAATATGCTTCAGGGATTGCCTATGTTTTCGGAACTCGACTGCCTGCAGAATAAATCATCCCTTCTTGGGTTTGGTGGTTCCTCTACATTGATTGGTGACTCATTATCCTTTTCAGGGCCTCAGTATCAACCAACAGATATTTCCAGTTTCAGCAAGACTGGGTTATCCGACAGAACCTCCAGTAACACATTCCTTAACGTTCCCGATGATCCCTTAATGATGCAGCTTATACAACCGAAACAACACCAACAAGGAGGACAATATAGAGGAACAGAGGGCCGGTCAGCAATACCTCAGGAAAATATTTATGTGAATTCCGGGATATCTTCAGGTGTGCCTGATCTTGATAGGTGTAACCATACTTTGCAAAATACTGCACAGTTGATGGGTTGTTCTACTGCTTCGGCTATGGCTCATCATCAGAAAAGCGATGATCTTGCTACAAGTGGATTGAATAACAATAATTTATTGAAACCCTTATCTTTGGATCCTAATGTGCTTGATTTGTCTTCCTTCAGTACAATGACAGCGACTTCACATGAATCAGCTTATGGAAGGCAACTAATTTCAACACATGCCACTGGAGGTGATGAAAACATGAGGCACTTATCACTGGCCAAGGATGATGCTTCAAAGTTTTCCCTGACTGGAAATGCCATCCCATGGAGTACGAACTCTACATTGAAGGAAGACTTTAACATGCATAAAGTTCTCTACGACAATTCCTCGAATACTCTGTCGGGTTCTTCCATATGCTCTGCCTTTCAAGATCACCAACTTATAGGCCGTCCCAATCAATATTCAGGAAAAACTAACGATGTGGGCCTTGCTGGTAAAGATAACTTTGATTGGGCTGGTCAGGGAACTTTGGCTATTCCATTATCTGCTATGCAGTCTGTGGCTGCAGAGTCAACCGATGGTCTAGTGAAGTTGGACAATCATCTTATGAGCAATACAAAATTTCCTGGCATCTTTGAGAACGATGGTCATAATTGCTTAGAGGATATGGTTAATGCAGTTATGAGACGGGTAACATGATTTCTCTTTGCTTAAGCAACTGCATCTGTCTATGATTGTACACCTCTCCATGGCTTTGTTGTTAGTAATATTAAAGTGGTTTCTGTTTGATCACAATGATGAGCATGAGATTTGTCTGAACTCCAGTGACGTTATACTTTATTACAGAAAATAAACGATTGTGTATTACAACATAAACAGCATATCTTTTCAAAGGTTCTATAATATTTACAAACAAATAAATATTGGAGTCTTGTTATTCAACTAATACCTCCATAATTTATTTACATCGACCATGCAGTAAAAAATGATACTTTTCTCTGGTAGGTTCTGAACTGTTTGGATTTGTGTCTTCCTGTCATGCTCTTAACTGACATTGATCGACACGAATCGGCTTTCTTCGAGCTGTCTTATTTGTTGCAGTTTGATTCAGACCCTGATCCGCTCTTCCATAAATTTTCACCAATCCAACCTGGTCGTAATTTGGCTGGAGGTTGCCCCTTGCCCGGAAGGTGGGGGTTTGAGGGCATAGGCCATGACTTGAGTTTTGCTCATACCTGATCTGAATAGGGGGTATATTACCAAAAAATTTCTTAGCTTTTGAATTTTTTTGATGATAGATAGATATGTAGTGGCTTCCATCTTGTAATCTTTGATTGATCATAGTAGAACTTTCTTTGCGTGGTCATAGATGTAAAAGAATGAAGAATCTTGCCTTGGGGTTTGTCTGCGTATTCATTTGATCATTCCGTTCCTTGTTCATGATTTCCTAAGATTAGTTGCAATCATTTGTCCATTTTGATAATATCCTAATTTATCAGTAGTTCAAGCGGGCTTTCGATGAGTTATATTGGAGGCTGTGGACGGTATCTCCCTTTCTCATTTTTCATGATACCGACCTTTTATATCAATATTGTAAATGTTCATTGCCTTTTCAGCTATTAGGAGTTGATTCTTGTCTCCTCTGCAGTCAGGATTTACTAAAAAATGAGAAGCCTGTTGGATTGCGAATTCTTGTTTATCCAGGAAAAAGAAATTGACAAGGCAATGTTTGTTATCACTTGTGTGCTGAAATCTGTTAAATTAATGCAACCCCTTAAACAAAAAGAACAGACTCGTCACACTCCGTGACCATGCCCACCGGGTGAACCCTCCAACTGAGCAGTCTGCCATGGCACTCTCCCTTGCGTTAATCCAATAGGAGGTAGGTTGCATACAGAAGTGCAACCCGACCAATCGTAAACCATTCTAAAATCCAGTCAAATTTGCCATTAGTAGCAGAGTTTCAAACTTATCTCGTCTCGGAGGGTGTGCAGATAGTCAAATTTGCAATGAAGATCTGCCATGCAAGGAAACAAACAATAAGGTGAATGGGAGCAACGTAAGGGATACCATAACACTTTACAACGGAAAAATACTGATTGTCCAATTACATTTCAAACTTAAATGATCAAGGTAGGCACACAAACATCAGAACACTAACTGGGACCATGAAGTGCTGGTTCAACGCAAAAGTTCCACGTAGAAAGCAGGCCCTTAAACAGCATATACTTTGTAGTTTGCCAAACCCTGCTCCACCAGTGGAACCCTGTATCTGGTTGAGATTTTCCTAAACAAAGCAGCAAATCGTAGGGCATTTCGAAGTTTCAGCTAGCCGGTGACAGCCTTCTGGGAATTCCAGTTAGAGTGTGAAAGCCTATTACTCACGTTGGCTTCAAGTGGAGCATTGGATGTGAGATTACTGTGAGAATGATCACTAAGTATGTTAATTATTTCATCGATGCTGATGATACTTTGTGAACGCATCAAGATCTTTGACGACCATGATCTTCCAAACGGAGCCTCTCCATGAGAAGATGAACATGAACCAGGCTTATTGGAAACAGGTGGTGGATCATAGTCATGAAGTGTGTGCTCTGGAGGCATGGAGTACGGTTGCTGTGAGATAGAAGTTGTAATCTCCATGAGCACAGGGCCAGAAACGGCTTCAGTATCCTGACCCCTAAGACAAAAATCAGGCACCAACCATTGTTCTGTTTCCAGTGAAGGTATGTTGTGCAGAGGCTCGGAAGTGGAAGTGATCCCAGTCTGCTCCATAGGCATGGCGTCAGCGTGCACTCCAGTGTCCTGCTCATGTTGGATGATACGAGGAAAAGTTTTGACACCTATAGGATTAGCTTCATTTGTTCTCCCTTGATGGATCTGCCAGAAGACTTCTTCATCATACTCCTTAAAGCTGCTATGGTCTCTGTATGCACTGAACTTGATGGAATTTAGATAAACCTGTTTATGTGAACCGGTTTAAAGGACGTTAATGTTAGCAAGGACAAGCTAGAAATAAAGTCAAAACAACTTATTCAAGGAAAAACGTTACTGCAAGTGGTTCATGCACAAACCAATATCATGTCTCCCATCAAATCCAGATTGCTATCCCAGCTATCAGATTGGTCTACCATTTTAACAGGGAAGATTCACATTTCCGAATCCAGTTAAGCCCCCTTTGTCATGTGGGACAAGCCTAACAAATCTCACCATCACAATTAATACAGAAACCACGCTATGCGACCCTCTAAGGGACATTCATGTGGATTTTGATTTTTGTGTATTGGACCCTTGTGTGCTCGATTCATTCAGCTATAGTACGACTGTAATGCAACATGTGCATTTTCTTGCTACAACTTCACTTTAAGAATCTTTTTCATCAGCAAATATTGGGCGTGTTCATGGAACCGCAGATGTTTGGCAGTTTGGTTCAACTCACTTTTAGCTGGAAAAAGTTCTAGCGGTTTGGTTCATGGTTTCAGTGTTGGAACCGAACCATTATATATATAAGGTTATAAAACTTATATATATATAATCTGTATACGTTTTTGTATGAGTTTTATAACCTTATGTACATATAAAATGTGAATATATAGATACATATATACATATATAAAGTTTGTATACTTATAGGGATTTAAACATTGACAAGTTTTATAACCTCATTATAAAGTGTGGACTGTGGATCCAAATAATCTCATGGCATAATACACTGTATTTTGTAAAATTCTTAAATTAGTAGAACCATGGACCAGAACCGAACCGAACTGGAACCGATGGTTTGTTTATTGCCATAGTTCGGTTCAATTCAGTTCTCAAAAAGTTGATAACCGAACCTAGTGGTTTGGTTTGGTTTGAGGTTGAGACTAGAACCAAACCAAACCGTCAACACCCCTAGCAAAGATGAAAGATATCCCCGGGAATTTATTTTTCTTATCGACCGTATGGCAGAAACCTTGTTGCAATACATAGGAAAGAGAGACTGCTGTGACAATTCCATTCACTACTGACCACTAGTGTGTGCACGTGTGTTGCATATTTAGGAGGTAGAACATTCACCTTCTCATTCTCTGAAAAGGATTCAGCAGGGATATAACGCTCATTTATAATGCCTCTGATTTCAAAGATACTGTTGAAAACAATAGTCGCCCTGCCTCCACCATCATAGTATGTGTAGACCTTTTTACTAGGGATGCACCTCATAGAGTGCTCGACCATACTCTCCCACTGTTTCTTTGACAACTTGCTTCCAAGTATCTATAAAATCACCAAAAGAACATAACAAAATACGATACAATCATCAGGAAATCTCAGATCCAGTGGTAAGACAGAAAGAAAATAACATCCTGAATGGGTGAAGCAAAAATAAAATGGGTCGAGTCCTTACATCACGTAATCTTGCCGGATCCATAACCAGATGCCGTTGGAAATCTTCAACAGTAAAAATGTTCTCTTTAGCAAGTGCCTTGTGAAGCGAACCATCCTTTGCTATTCCCTTCAATCTCCATACCTTGTCAGTTGAATCAGGCCGATAGTGCTTCTCATAATCTGCAAATTTGCAAATACGATAACTTGATGCTTGTGTAGCAAATGACAACAACATCCTGCGCAATAAATCTGCTTGAGAGAGAGAGAGAGAGAGAGCATACGTTCTCCTCTATTTTCTCTAACAGAGAAAGCATCTGATATAGCCTCTCGAACACGGATATGTTCAGAATGTCCTGGAGCAACTCTTACGCCAAGCCTGAATTTATCACTCCTTGTCCATCTAGAGTTGTCCGTAAAGGATAGCTCCCCGGTGGTGGCTATTCCATTCTTCAAGGCCACCCTTAAATCCCCTCTCAAAAGTGGGCCTTTGCCCGCTCGCTCCTTTGCCAGATAACTTTCAAAATGTTCAGATGTCCAATCAGCATTTGGTGAATCATCACAATCACCATCAAGAGCAACAATGTCTAACTGAAGACATGACTCATGCCCAGATGAGATGAGATTGCCAGTAGTTGCATCTATCAACCTGATTTCAATTGCATCCTCCTGCTTTCCTTTTAGTTTCCTTCCAGTGAATGTTCTGTCTGGCAGACGTGTCATAAAGTGAAGTTCTAGTTTTCTTTCATCTGATTCCTGAATCTGCATGGGCAAGCTGCACATGGCAACGACAAGTTTGATTTCCAAAGAGGTTTACTTTAATGACAATGTATGTTCTCTTTTAACAATCACCAAGACGCTATTTCTGCTAGCAATTCTGTTAAAACCACAACCAAAGTACTGCTCTAGATGTACAGGTTGAGAAATCAGACGGCTTGTGGACCATATCGATTAAGAAATATTTGAACCAATGTTATAAAAATCATATGTATCATATGATATATAACGTGTATCGGATGTATTGGTACCTGAACCGATATGATTCAGGTACCTGTAGTGCAAAACACATTTATGGCAATGTATCGGTCGTATGATACACTACGATATGGATACTAATACGTTGTAAGTTTCAAATTCCATATTTTTTTAAAAAATTTATAGTTTAAGAGTGTTTAGACCAGTGTTATTCGTATCGGGTGATAGGACACGTATCGCCCGTATCGTACGCCCAGGTTGAGGTCTGTTCAAGGCTGCTGAAGCCTTCTTCCAGTGGCTCTCCCTCTCCTTGATGTTCAAGGCTCACAAAAAGTGTTATACGGTCGTGCAAGACTCTTAACTCGGATTGTGGTATATTTTGAATGTTTTTCAAAACTTATTTTTTTTGTTTGTTGTTTTTTTGTGTTATTTGTATTTTTATATTTTAATGACAAAATATAAAGTTATTAAGTGCGTGAATATGATTTTTATTGCATTCATGAAGTTGGAGACACTCTATTTGAGTGTTACGTGAAGATTGGGAGATTTATGAAGTGCTTTTATTTTCAGGTTTTTAATTGAATTCAAGTGCTCAATTGTGATGATAGGAAGGGGTGTTAGGGACTCCTAATCTCGATATGATCATCCAGTATGATAGTGTGGTACAACAATTGAGTGTTCTCAATTAAAGATCATATGTTTATTTTGTGAGAAGGTTGTTAGTGATAAAATTTCACGATTGAAACACCATCTAGAAGAGACTAGTAAATAAGTTGCTCCTTACATGGGCAGAGTTAGAAGTTTGTCAAAAGGCATTAAATGACAATGTCTTCAGATGATTGAGAGCATACATGATAGGAGACAACAAAAAGATGATTTAGGGATGTTTGAGGAAGATGATGATGATGTTATTTGATTGACTGATAGTATTCCTTCATATGCTAGAACAGAGATTGATAGTAATAGTTCTCGTCTATCAAACAGGAGAAAGAAGGTTACTGAATATTTTGCAAGCAGAAGTGGTAGAAGAGAAAGCTCATGAAGGAGTAGAAGAAGAGCTTCTTCTAGCATTCATTCATTTTTTTCCTCCAAGCAATACACATGGTGCTCAACCTTGAATTCATGTTACTCAGAACAAATGCATGATTAGGCAGACTTTGCAGTGGGCAGATGATTTTATGATGCATGCATTTCATTTAATGCAACAAATAATTTTCATTTTCAAGCAATAGCAGATGCAATTGCTAATATTGATCTCGGATACAAGATGCCCTCTTATCAGAAGTTGAAAAGAAAGTTATTAGATAAGACCGTTATTGAAGTGCAAAAATATGGTTAGACTTTGAGAGAGTTATGGAAGGAGACATGTTAGCACTATCATGGCAAACGGATGGATAGATAGACGAGGAAGGACCTTGTTAAATTTTCTTTTCTATTGTCCTAAAGAACTTATGTTTTTGAGATTTCTAGATATTTCAGAGGAGATGCACACTGCAGAGATCCTAAGGCAAGAGTTTGATAAGGTGATATGTGAGGTTGGGCTAGAGAATATAGTCCAATTCATTCATTACAGATAATGCAGCTGGGAAGGAGTTAGCCGATACTTATGAGACTTTCTATTGGACACCATCCTTAAGGATATTGGTGAGATGGATGAGATAAATGCAGCAATTGAATGTTACCAAGATATCACCAAATTTATCTACAATCATGCCTTTGTATTGTGTATGATGAGGAGATATAGAGATTGTGCAAAGCTTTTTCATATAGCTGTAACTCGGTTTGCAGCTAATTTCTTATCTATAGAGTATTGTAAGACAGAAACAAGTCTTAAAGAGAATGTTCTCTTCAAATGAGTGACAACAATTTACAGAGTTGCTTCAAAATAAAAGAAATAGAAAGTTGAATGAGATTTCAAAATCAGTTTTCAAGAGTACATTTTGGGATGCATGTGTTATATTGTTGAGGATTACATGTCCTTTAGTGAAGGTTTTGAAATTTGCTGATAGTAAGGAGAAACCATCTATGAGCTACCTTTATGAAGCCATGGATAGGGCAAAAGAAGCATTAGAAATAATTTTAATGGAAAAAAGAGAGATTATGTGCTCGTGTTGAAATTATAGATAATAGATGGAATAAACAATTGCATCAGCCTATTCATGCAACATCATATTACCTAAACACAACATTCAGGTACTCAGCAAGCTTCAAAAGGGACAGTGATGTTAATCGAGGCATCATTGATTCTATAGACATATTAGTCCCTGATAAGCGTGGAGCAGATGCTATATATCGAGAGATAGAGATCTATGATAATGCTCTTTACTTAATGGGCTTGCTTGTAGTAATTAGCAACCGTACTAATATGCGTCCAGGTAAATTGTTTATCTTCGTATTTAAGTTTCTTAAATCTTATATTATTGTGGATTAAGTCGCTAATGTTTGTCTTTTTCTACAAATGTTTGGTGGAATAGGTTTGGAAGTGATTGTTCAAACCTTAAAGATTTTGCAGTAAAAGTTCTGAGCCAAACTTGCAGTGCAACAGGTTGTGAAAGGAATTGGAGTGTCTTTGAACACATCCATACAAAAAAGCGCAACAGGTTAGAACATAAGCAGCTAAATGACTTAGTTTTCATCCGTTGTAATATGCACCTTCGCCAAAGGTAATCTTGTATTAATTACTACTTTAAGATTTAATTCAAGATTTTGTTTGACTACTTATTTACTAATTCCTTATCTTTCTTTCTTGTAGGCAATTAAAAAAGGTAAATAGAGAAGAAAGCCAGTTTGATCCAATAAGTTTGGATAATTTTGATATATTAGAGGACTGGATTATAAAAGATAACAAAGAAAATACACTCCTAACTGAAGAAGACATCGCATGGGTTAATTTGGAAGGAGCGCAACAACATTATCAAGGAGATGAAGATTTTAATTTTGAAGCATAAGGTGGTGAAGATCTTGAGCAAGGAGAAGATGAAGATTATTTAGTTGATGATCCTGTTTATGATATATAAATGTAAATGTATTTCATTTTTTGCTTCAAAATATGTAATTTTTTTCAATTGTTCACCGGTGAATGATCAATATGTACTAAACTTTGCATTATATGAATTCTTTGCAATTACCAGATTTTTCTTATTTTTTTATTTTTTTATTTTTTCTGATTTTTTAAAGATTTTTACTATTTTTTAAATATTAAAGTATGATACACTACGTTACGATACGCCGTATCGTAGACAAAAACAATACACGATACGATACGCGTTGAACAACACTGGTTTAGACCTCCTCTAAGTCACCTTCTTTGGATCCTCTATCCCTTCTTCTCTTAAGACTGACACCTTTCTCTCTAAAAATCACATATGTATTTGATATTCACTAATAGTATCAATTCTAAGTTTCAAAATGAGGCCCGAGAGTGATGTATGCATGTGATTTAGTTTGATTTGACGTTGAATTTGTTGTCTCTTGGTATGGTACATATTCCATAATTTTTTCTTGTTTTAAAAAATTAACATTTTTTAATGATTTTTAAAAACTGTTTTAAAAATCACTTACCACGTATCATATTGGTACGATACAGGTGTATTGATGCCCCATGCGATACGGGGTCCAATACGATATTTAAAACATTGATTTGAACAGTTGTTTGAATGACCAAATTTGAAAAGTTTGTTATATTTATAGCCATTTATAAGACTAAGCTCAGTATGCATATATCGTGAATTTTATGCATTGGTAAGCCATAAATTCTCGTGAAGCAGCCAGTCTGACATGGAAGGGAAGAGACACAATATAAGTTTAACATCTTCTCCTGTAAGCATCATGGAGTGTGCTAGAAATTAGTAACTTTATGCATTAACCATCTGTACAGTGGATACTAAGCTGGCATTAATTCTGTCCTCCACGGAAGCTTTAAGCTTATGATCAGTTAAGGTCTTGATTGACCAATGTCTAGTGCAGGTGCTCCTTAGGCATTTGCAGTTTGCGCTGATGTCTATATCTTGGATCTAAAGAGGAACTTACTAAAAACGCCTAAAATTACTGTCAAAGGAGTACTTCTTAAAGTACATTATACCTTTTCAGGGAAAGTGTTCCTTGTTATTTACTAGAAAATTAAATTACTTTAAGTGTGTCAAATTTGAATTTTTCGAAAAAAGAAGTAACATCTTTGCCCTAAAAACGTAATGACGTATTTTGCAGTACCCTCTTTCCCCTTGAAAGGTATCTCAGATATGTTAACAAGTTTAATACATACAGGACACACATATATGGATACATAAACACACACATTGTAACTCCAACCATGTAAGGGATCATCCTTGCATGGCTGGTCCCAAGCCCGGATAATGGAGGAAGGTTGCGTTAGGATTCCGACAACCAATGTAAAACTTTGTTGTACTTATCTACCATTGATTATACGAATTATGAGCATTGTGTTAGGGCATTGTTAAATTGTAGAGCCCAAATGCAGTGAAAATTAAGCAAAGGCATCTACATCTTCGCCCGGATATAGTGAATCAACTGCACAGAGGGTTCTCATATAACGGACGGGTGTGGGTAAAGAAGTTAGTTCCGCTATATTGTCACCCGAATGTAGTGAACAAGTTACAACGAGGGTCTCTGCATTTTCAAAATGGACGGATGAAGATATAAGGAAGTTGGTCCTAGATAATAAGATTCGTATTGGTACTTAGAATATCGGAACATTGACCAATAACTTAATGGAGGCAGTATAAAGGTGGTAGATACTATGATTCGAAAAAATATTCACATTTCATGTTTAAAAAAGACAAAGTGTGTTGGAGAAAAACAAAAGAGATTGAGAATATAGGTTTTAAATCATGATACTCAGGAAAGTAAAAGGCTTGAAATGAAGTTATTATTATAAATAAAGATTTAAAAGATAATATAGTGATATGGTAACCAAATTATTATGGTGAAATTAGCGTTAGGAGTAGAGGTTTGAATATAGTTTGTGTTTATGCACCCCAAGTAGGATTAAAAGATAGTATAAAGAAGGCTTTTTGGGAGGAGTTAGTTAACGTAAATTAAAGAATTCCACAAAGGGAGATGATTTGTTTAGGAGGAGACTTAAATGGACATGTCGCTAAAGATGCATTACGATATCAAGGTATTCATGAAAACTATGGTTTTGGGGATACAAATGAGGAGGGTAGGAAGATTTTAAATTTTGATATGGCCTTTTATTTATTTACCGATATAATTTAAAAAAACGAGATGAACATTTAATTACTTATAAGAGTGACTTGTCACAAACACAAATTGATTATTTTGTTTGTAAGAAAAAAGATAGATCGTGTTTTAAAGATTACAAGGTGCAAGGTAATTACACGAGAAAGCTTGACTAAACATCGACTTTTAGTAATGGATTTGTAGGTAAAAAAGTGAACAAAGAATAATAGAGTTCATACAGTTATTTAGACTCATGGTGAAACCTCAAATGTTAGAAAGGATATATTTGATCATAAAGTTCTTCAAGGTGATGCTTGGAATTATGTAGGTACATATTATTTAGAGGAGGGTTGTGTTAGGCTTCCGACAGCCAGCATAAAACTTCGTTGGATTTTTATAACATGGATTATAAAAATTATGAGCATTGCTTTGGGGCGTCCCCGTTTAGTGGCGTGCTGCAGAGCCCGAATGCAGTAAGAAGTAAGCAAGGGCCACTACATTTTCGCCCGAATGTAGTGAATCAATTACAGAGAGGGTTCCCACATCATAGACGGGTGTGAGTAAAGAAGTTAGTCCCGCTACATTGCCGCCCGAATGTAGTGAAAAATTTTCAGAGAGGGTCTCTGCATTTTGATTATGGACAGATGCGGGAGATAAGGAAGCTAGTCCTAGATAATAAGATTCGTATTGGTTCTTGGAATATCGGAACATTATCCGATAAGCTAATGGAGGTGGTAGATACTATGATTCGGAGAAAGATTCATATTCTATGTTTACAAGAGACAAAATGGGTTGGAGAAAAAGCAAAGGAGATAGAGGATACAGGTTTTAAATTATGGTACTCAGGTAAAGAAAAGGCTCGAAACGGAGTTGGTATTATCATAAATAAAGATTTAAAGGAGAGTGTAGTAGACATACAACGATATGGTGACCAAATCATAACGTTGAAATTAGTATTAGGACCAGAGGTTTTGAATATAGTTTGTGCTTACGCACCCCAAGTAGGACTAGAAGATAGTATAAAAACACTGTTTTGGGAAGAGTTAGATAAGGTGTTTCAAAGGATTCCACAAAGGGAGATGATTTGTTTAGGAAGAGATTTAAATGAACATGTCGGTAAAGAGGCATTAGGATATCAAGGGATTCATGGAAACTTTGGTTTTGGGGATATAAATGAGGAAGGTAGGGAGATTTTAAATTTTGCTATGGCATTTGATCTCTTTATAGTCAATACAATCTTCAAAAAACGAGATGAACATTTAATTACTTATAAGAGTGGCTTATCACAAACACAAATTGATTACTTTATTTGTAGAAAAAAAGATAGAGCGTGTTGTAAAGATTGTAAGGTAATTCGAGGAGAAAGCTTAACCACCCAACATCGACTTTTAGTTATGGATTTACAAATAAAAAATGGACAAAGAAGAAAAAAGTGCATCGAGCTATTTGGACTAAATTAAATGGTGGAACCTCAAAAGCGAGAAAGAAGATATATTTAAACAGAAAGTCCTTCAAGGAGATGTTTGGAATTATGTTGGCACACCCTGTGATATGTGAAACAATATGGCTATACATATTAGGAAAGTGGCGAAAGATGTGTTAGGGGTATCTAAGGGAGGTGTACCGGCACAAAAAGAAGCTTGGTGGTGGAGTGAAGTAGTACAAAATAAAATCAAGGCAAAGAGGGCATGTTACAAATTACATTATGCTAAGAAAACTAGTGAAACTTTAGAAGCTTATAAGAAAGCAAAAAAGGAAGCAAAAAAGGCTGTTAGTGAAGCAAAAGCTAAGATTTGGGAGGACTTATATAAAAAACTCAACTCAAAGGAGGGTGAAAGAGATATTTTTAGGATAGCTAGGGCTAGAGATAAGAAAACTAAAGATCTTAATTATGTTAGATGCATAAAAGATGAGGATGAAAAAATGCAAATGATGATATAAGAAATAGATGGAAAAACTATTTTTATAATCTTTTTAATGAAAATAAAGATGTTAGTATTAGTTTAGGAGATTTAGCCAAGTCGAAAAAGTATATAAACCACAATTTCTACTGACGTATTCAAAAGAATGAAGTCAAAGAGGCTCTTAAACATATGAAGGGTGGTAAATCAGTAGGACCAGATAATATTCCTATAGAAGTTTGGAAAATACTAGGAGAAATAGGAATCACTTGGCTCACAAGATTATTTAATGAAATATGGAAAAACCAAAAGATGCCCGAGGAATGGAGAGCAAGTACACTTATACCCATATATAAGAACAAGGGAGACATTCAAAATTGTGCGAATTATCGAGGTATCAAGTTAATGAGTCATACTATGAAATTATGGGAAAGAATTATTGAACGTAGGTTAATACAAATATCAAATACAACAGAGAACCAATTTGGATTCATGCCAGGCAGATCTACTATTGAAGCAATTCACCTTTTGAGACGTCTTATGGAACATGTTAGAGCAAAAAAGAAAGACCTTCACATGATATTTATTGATCTAGAAAAAGCTTATGATAGGGTACCGAGGGAGATTCTTTGAAGAACTTTGGAAAAAAGAGGTATCCCATTGACATATATTAACCTTATAAGAGACATGTATGATGGTGCAAAAACATGTGTGAGAACTCATGAAGGAACGACAGACTTCTTTGAAGTTAATATTGGGTTACATCAAGGATCAACTTTAAGTCCATACTTATTTATAATGGTAATGGATGAGTTAACAAAACATATTCAAGATGAAGTACCTTGGTGTATGTTATTTGCAGATGACATTGTATTAGTGGAGGAGTCTAAGGAAAAAGTTAATAGAAATTTGGAACTATGGAGAGAAACATTAGAAAGCAAAGGCCTCCGACTTAGTAGAACAAAGACAAAATATATGGAATGTAAGTTTGATCATTTGGTTACTTTAGAGGACATAGAAATTAAAATAGGCACATATTGCATTCCTCAGAAGGAAAGTTTTAAATACCTAGGGTCATTTTTTTCAGAGTGATGGAAGAATTGATGGAGATGTTACGCATAGAATTAATGCTGGTTGGTTAAAATGGAGAGGAGCATCAGGTATTCTTTGTGATAAGAAGATACCATTAAAATTAAAAGGTAAATATTATAGAGCAACAATTAGGCCTGCCGTGTTTTATGGTTCTGAGTGTTGGTTAGTTAATCATCAACATGTACAAAAGATGTATGTGAC
This sequence comes from Brasenia schreberi, assembly GCA_036023115.1. Taxonomy (NCBI): domain Eukaryota; kingdom Viridiplantae; phylum Streptophyta; class Magnoliopsida; order Nymphaeales; family Cabombaceae; genus Brasenia; species Brasenia schreberi. The sequence goes on from JAYKKT010000033.1 coordinate 3,180,113, forward strand.
AAAAATGAAGATATTGAGATGGATGAGTAGTCATACAAGAAAAGACCATATACATAATGAGGTTATTAGAAACAAAGCCAACACACTAGCCATTGGGTGTGGCCCTCCTTCCTGCCCTCTTCTTACTTTCTTCTTCTCTCTCTTTAAATGTTTTAAATCCTTCCTCCTTGCTATATAAATAGAGCCCTCCTATACATCAATAGAAATGATGTTCGTGGATAACACTTTGACTTGTAATTTTGGCTTGTTCTTGACTCGGAACACCCATTCTCGGGTGTGTTTGTATTTGACTTGTTGGTTTGACACTTGATCATATGTGATTGGGTTGCTTCAACATTCGAATATCGATAAATATTTACATGGTATTAGAGCCTATTTTTAAAGAAATAGATGACATCGAGAAGCATGCCAAAATTGGAAAGTTCGTGATATTACATGCTTGACATTCCAAACTTAAGGTAACTTCGAAAAACTCATTTGGTTTTGAAATAGAAGAAAATAGTAAAGTTTTTTTATGCATTATTCGAGCAATTCAAATTTTTTTAGCGTTCATATGTTGTCCTTAATTAATTATGGGTATGGGTGTTAAGTCATGTCTTGAGTGTTGAGTTTTGTCTGTGATTTCAGTTGGGTGTAACAGTTTTTGATTCCGTATGAAGTATTTTTATATGAATACACTAAGAGCGTATTTTCTTTTATATGTACAATTTATGGTAGTTTGTTGGGTTGGCCTTATAAGAATGAAAAACTTTTAAAGGTTGGTTTTTATAAGGGACTTCTCAATTTAAGCATATGACATGCTTTATTTTTCGTTGAATATGAAGATGGATTTCTTTTAAAGTTTTTGTGATTGCCTTTTTTGTTAGTGTACAAAAATGAATGTTAAGTTTCAAAATATTAAAGAACATATAAATCTTGATATTGATTATAATATTTTATAGCAATACATAGTTCAACATCACCTATTTCTTGCTTCGAGATTCCTTAAATTGATTGTACTTTGAAAACTTTCTGAAGGTGATTTTGAAGAACTTTAGCTAGATCATGTTTCCTTTTGACTTAATCACTTGACTTTTTGGCTTGTTGAAGATCTTGTGAGAACATTTAGAAATCATTGGTGCAAGTTTGTATTTACATAATCACGTTATGTTTTGCACTTGGTAAAGGTTTGGTACTATGATAAGTATTGTTTTTATTACATTGCTTGAAATCGATTTGGATATTATTCCATGTTTATAAAGTATTTGCATTGCTTAGTTAAATGAACAGATCTGGCTATTTAATCTGATTCAGGTGTGCATGGTATTCATACTTAAGTCCATCCAGGTGTGTTCCTTCCAACTTTGTTATATGCAATATTGATTGTAACATGTTTAGAGGAAAAATGTGTTGCAACATTTGAATAATTTCAAACTTAACTATTTATTAGATCGAAAATGTATTTGTTGGAAAATAATAAGTTGTATCTTCATGTATAATTGAGAACCATGTTGACCTTTCGTTGAAGACCTTTGTGATTAAGGTGCTTCATGTTGTTGACCTTTTGTTGAAAATCAATTAATGTTTAAAGATGTATTTATTGTTATTTGAGAATTAAAACTTGGTTGTTGAATGAATTGAAAAAAATGTTTGTTGACGATAAGTGCATCTACTTGAACGACTAAGATCTATGTTGTTAGCTTCTTGTTGAAGACCTTTGTGATTAAAGTGCTTCATCTTGTTGGCCTTCAAAAATTTGTGATCTTGATAACTTTAAGGTTGTTTTTTCATGAGATTATGATATCCTTTTGTTGGAGATCTTTGTGATTAAGATGCTCCATGTTATTGGCCTTTTGGTTCGAGAGTAATCAATATTTAAAAAGCACTATCTTGATTAGCTTGTCTACTACTACACTACTACACTTAAGCCTTTTCCCATACTAGATGGGGTCGGATACATGGATTCTTTGTTTTCTGTATAATCCATGCTAAGTCCGACAAAGTTTTACATTGGTTGTCGGAAGCCTAACACAACCCTATTCCTTTATTTGAGCTTGGGACCGATCATGCAAGGGTGATCCCTTACATGGGCGAACATAACCCTCCTCCTTGATTAGCTTGTATTTGATAAAATTATTTTAAGAGAATTGTGAGACTTTTTGAAAAATATGAAGTTCATTCCTTTAACTTATTTTAATCATCTTAATGGATTATCTTAATTTTGGAACCACATAATCACTTTTGAGTTTAAAGGATATTTAAGGGCTTTGAGAATTTTATGTAAGAAGGTTTTGAGCTTTGCTAAAACTCGGGTTTGAGCTTAGCCTTAAATATTGTTTGACTTGGCGTGTTTTGAACTTAACCTTAAAAAGTTTGTTTGATTTGAAGGTTTTGTGTTTTGCCTTAAAAAGCTTGTTTGGGTTCGAGTTTGTTCTTAAAACTCGGGTTTGAGCGTAGTCTTAAAGCTTGTTTGACTTGGTAAGTTTTAAGCTTAACCTTAAAAAGCTTGTTTGACTTTAATATTTTGAGTTTTGCCTTAAAAAACTTATTTGATATACCAAAGTCCTCTTATAATATCACAAGTTTGTAGTGATTTATGAACCTATTTATTATAATAGACAATCATATTTGGATGATATCAATGTTTTCTGTCAAATGCTTTCTTGAATTAGAGCAAATCAACTTCATGAACTTATTTGACTCATTTTTAGCTTTTCTTCTTAATTAGATATCATAAATTGTCTTGTTGGTTTTAGAAATTGAGCGAATGTATGTATTGATACTTCATTAAAACAAATTGATACTTTGGTTGTGGAAAGTTGTTTCGAAAGATGTGGTGGCAACTTAGATACTATTATTGTGAAAATTCTTTGTCACAAGAAAACATAAGAGTTGAACTATATTTGAGTTATGATCTTGTTAGACAAAATTCGATAATCCATCGTAAGTTTGAAGAGGGGTGTTAAAATGTATAGGGCAGGCCACTAGGGCCTGCGATTTTATCTTTTTGTTTTGTATGTAATATGTGTTAGAAGGAATGTTGCCCACCACCACTATCGCCACCCACTGCCGCCACTGTTGCCACCTGATACTGCCATCACCTGCCAGTTGTAGCCAGCCAGCGGCCAGCAACCCAATGGCTAGTTTTTCTAGCCGTTGGGCCAGGCCAGCACACTAGTGGTTGGGTGTTGGCCCTCCTTCCTGCCCTCTTCTTACTTTCTTCTTCTCTCTAGAAATGTTATAAATCCTTCCTCCTTACTCTATAAACAGAGTTCTCATATACATCAATAAAAATGTTGTTCTTGGACAGCACTTTGACTTGTGATTTCGGCTTGTTCTTGACTCGGAATACCCATTCTCGGGTGTGTTTGTATTTGACTTATTGGTTTAACACTTTGATATGTGATCGGGCTGCTTCAACATTCGTATATCAACAAATTTTTACATGATTTATGGTTCTTAGTGTTGGGTAGTTAATCATCAACATATAAAGATGTCTGCAGTAGAAATAAAGATGTTGAGATTGATGAGCTGTCACACAAGGAAAAACCTATACATAATGAGGTTATTAGAAACAAATTGGGAGTAACACCAATAGAGGATATAATGAGAGAAAATCATTTAAGGTGGTTTGGATATGTAGAAAGACGATCAAAGGATGCTCCCGTAAGAATATATGAAAAACTAGATTGTGAAAATGTTAAAAGAGGAAGAGGACGAACACAAAAGTGTTGGAAAGAAACTATAAAGAATGATCTAGTTTATATTGAGTTAACTACTAGCATGACACATGACAGGGCTACGTAGAAACAAGGAATCCATGTAGCCGACCCCATCTAGTAGAAAAAGCTTAGTTGTTGTTGTAAAGAGTAGAAATTGCCAAAATGTCTCACTGGGTCCGCCATAATAGATGATGAAGCGACAAGAGATGAAACATAGATGATTTCGGAGAATCAAAGATACTAATTTTTGTTGTGTTCCATGCTTCTTAACCGATACATACTTCATGAGACAACTGATCAATTGTTGAAAACAATGTCGATTTGGACATCGGCGTAAAGGTGTTTATGACAATCAATAAATAAATTCATTTTCAAACTGAACACATGTTTTTCAAAATAGTTTTTGTTTCTCTCCTTTAGAAGCAATGGAGAGTCAGAAATGCAGGTAAAGCACAACTAGATTTTAAGTATACAACTCGGTGAATGAAATAACAGGATAAATTCCAATGAACACTTTACCTGCCACCATGCTTAGTAATCCCCAGAGTCATGAGAATTTGTGGCACTTCTTCCCTAACCTGTTAATTCATTAACGTTAAATAAAAAGACATCAAACAACATGAGTTACACAATTATGATGACAAGAATCTTATAGACCTAAATGAATTAGAATTTAAATGAAATGTTCAATAATATAGTCATTCACGTAGCATACGCCAGGAAGCCGTAAGTGCTAGCATGGTCCATGCAAATGTTATAAGTAGTGTGCCGTTACTCCAAAACACAAAAGTACCATAAGTCAGATATCATTTCTTGTTTTAAAATACCAAAAATCTATTAGAAGTTATTAAATTTTGTAAACGATGGAACATTACAATACTATATAACTATAGCCTGCTAGCTCTACTTTGCTTCATTACATGCCCATTTTACATCGTAAGTAAAAGTCAAAGAGAATGGTCCATGTTTGTCCAAGTATAATGAAGATGTCCAGTCAGATACGGTAATGTACTGCATCCTTTTTCCTGATAGTGATAGCATGTTGCCATGTCGTAAGATATGGTATGATACGTGGATACATAGTAACTAAACTACACTGGCTTGTTAAACTTCTTGTTAACAAGGCATACTCTCAAAGCTTTTGGGAGGATTGGAGCTACTAGGATCAAGCCACACAATCCAGTCGCACTATATCATTTAGATTGCAAATATACAAAATAAGTGTACTGCGTGATTTATTTGAGAAGTGAAAATTCCATTTCTTTGAATTTAATTGAAATTTCAGGCTGTAATCAAGATCTAATATCATCATAAGGCATGACCATTCATTTCCATCATGCGTTTATCTTTTCATTGACCAAGTGGCGAAGTAAACAGGTTCTTGTATTAATTGCAAGATGAAAGTAAGATATCCATAATCGACCTATTTTTCATTATGCTAATCCCATGTTACAAAAACTTATTTTAATTCTTTTCTCCATAAATGAATAAAATATTACCTACAATATAAAAGTAAACTTACAACTTTGCGCAACAAGCGCTCCAAGACGGGCTCCAATGTGGGGCCCAGGAGACCAGGAAGATACTCTACCAGCAACGCCTGAAAATAAACACTGCAAACGATATAGGTAGGAGTCAAAGCCATATAAAGATGAAACAAATTGATAAACAACAGAAAAGATGTACGAAGGCATGCTGACAGTTTTAAGAAAGGTCAAGGAAGAAACCACCATGCAAGTCATTTTGGACATATTTTTGGTTTCGATCACAAAAAATATAAGAACTCCTATAGAGCCCAAGCAAACTTCTGCAGAGGTGTCTGCTATACTAGAAACTTATTTAAAAAGTAATGCATCCAAAAACATACTAAGATATATAAACATAATAATAATGAGGAAAACCTTCTGTTCCTGAAAAAAGGATGAGAAACATCAAACTCGTCATCCTAAATGCGTCATTTGATTTCTTTTTAATGTCATAAATTGATTGCTCTGTATCAATTATATTAAACTGAAAAATTCCAAGCAATGGCCTTCTTGCGTTGAATAAAATCTCAAATATCACACATGATCATGCCTTCACAGCTCAATTTCCATAAAAGATCCCATTGAAGTACAGAAACCTTAAGTCAAACTTGCTTCAAAGCAAACGCTCAAATCTTCGAGAAAGGTACTACAATTATTTATTTTATTACATATTTGAAACTCCAATGCGCAAGCAAATAAACCCAAGAAAATCAAAGCTCCCGTTAAATCAAACGAATGATTCTTCAGAAGACATAACAAAATTCACTATTTTAATTCATTTGCTGCTTAATTTCCATGATAACCAGTTGAAACAACGGAAACTTCAAAAATCAAGCTTACTTCAAATCAAACACTCAAAAGTCTTCACAAATCATATGGCGATTCTGGACTCTTTTGCCTATTTACAGCTTAATTTAACGGAAGAAAGCTCTCATACGTGATAAGATCAATCTGAGAAGATGAAAAGAACAGAAAAAAACTTAAAACGAGACTTACTCCACAGAATATGCTTGAATCCTCAGAAAAACATATCAAGATTCACTATTTTATTGCTTTGCAGCTCAATTTCCAACACAAATCCAGTTGAAACAACGGAAACCTTAAATGGAGCCCACTTCAAATCATACACTCAAATCTTCAAAAAACAGGTCTCAATACTGTACTATGTTGCCTATTTACAGCTCCATTCAAGAAAGGAACCCGCAAGTCACTTCAAATCAAATGCTTGAATCTTCAAAAAGCACATCTAAATTCTCTGTTCTATTACATTTTCTGCTCAATTTCCATAAAAGAACCGTTTGAAAGCAACGGAAACCTTTAATCAAATATTCAATTTAAACACTCAAATCTTCACAAAACATGTCGTAAGTCTCTAGTCAGTTGCCTATTCACAGTTTCACCTCAAAATAAATGGTTGCCCATAAGCAAGAAATCAATCCGATGGGGTAAAACCATAGAAAGACGGAAATTACCTTAAAACTGAATCAATCAAACACTTCAATCTTCTGAAAAAACGTCGAGATTCCCTGTTAATTGACTTCGCAGCTCAATTTCTGACAAAGTCCCGGTTGAAACAACAGAAACCTTAAATCCAGCTCGCTTCAAAACAAACATTCAAAACTTCGCAAAACAGATTGCAATTCTCGATTTCTTTGCCTATTTACAACTCAATTTCGAAGAAAAGTTCTGATACGCAAGGAAATATATCCAAGAAGACGGGGAGAACAGGAGTACCTTCAATCCAAATTCCCTATTCTATTGCCTCCGAAACTCAATTGCCAAAACAAGCTCCGTTTGTACCAGAAAAAACAGCCCAGAACAAAATAATAAACGAAATACCGCATACCCGAAACTTACTCCAAAACAAACACTCAAAGACGGTAGCACAAGAATTCGGAGACGATCATAAGGTAACCGAAGAGTAACTAGGACCTCATACCTTAGTGCATCCAGATTCTTCTGCTTCTTCGGCGGCGGGCGAACCTCATCTTCCGCATCGCTGATCGGGCGCTTCTCCGCCCTCATCATCGCCGGTAACTTCTCTTGGACTCTCGCTGAAAGGAAAGGAAGACAACGAACCACAAAGAAGACCTAATTCCAGTAGTAGAAGATCGATACGGCATCCCCATTTTCCTTTATAGGAGGAAAGAGAGAATCCAGAAATTTCAGAGAAATGCAGCGTGGGGGGCCCTTTTCATACGGAAGGATGCATGGCCGTCTTCGAATCCGTTGATACTTCTCCTTCGTCGATTGGAAGCGCATCGCAGTCATCGCCTTCACTCTCCCGTCGCCCTCTGTGGCATTTCCTGGTCTTTGTTTCCTTCATTTTCTATTTGAAGTTGTCCTTTGAAGTCGCCAAAGTGTAACTTATTTCCGAAGCAGGTCTTCTTTATCTCAGTTTACATCTTAACTGAGTGTTATTTACTATTTCCACCTCATGGCCGCAGTCTATAAGTAATATAACTGTTTTCAAATGTAACCGATCTTTATAAAAAAAAAATATAGTTTCAGAGAAACCTAATGGTTTATATCAATTATTCAAGTTCAAAATTGATATATGCAGTGTGATTCTGATTTTACTCTCATTAAAATCTAAAAATTATTTTGTTGTCTTTGATAGTCTAAAACTCTCTTTATGAACATTCTTACCTTACCATTGATCATCTCACACCTTTTTGCAGTGACTCATAACTCAAAGCTCGATCCAAGATACTTAACCATCTAACATTCTATAATGCTTTGTATCTGAACAAAAGAAAAAGAAGAGAATAAGAGAGGAGGGGACTCATTTGAAGAGGGTCTGAGTGATTTGAATGGGTATTTTCTTGATTTGATGTATTTTTTATCCTTTATTTTATATATTAATTTTATTTTCGGTCAAAATCAAAATAAAAAATGATGTCTAGTTCCCAACTCAAAACATGACACATACAAGTGTCTTTGTTGGTAGGAGATGTAGCTTAAAGGCACCTGTGTCATCTCTTAGTTTGGAAACTTTTCTTGTGTTCTATGTTTCTTGATATATTTTTTTTCCTTTTGTTTTCTTTTTTCTTTTATTATTATTCTTTCTTTTCTTGTTAGTGATTTCATTTTTGGCTGGAATCAAAATGAAAAAACGATATCAAGTTTCTAACTTGAGACATGACAAAGGTGCGACATCTTTCTGTTGATAGGGAACACAACTGAGATACACTTGTGCCAGGTCTCGAGTCGAGTCGAAAACTTGATGATGATTTTTATTATTCTTTTTTGTATATTTCTTGATTTTTTTTTTATTCTTATTGTTGTTGTTCTTTTTTTAGTTATTGGTTTACTTTTTTATTCTTCATTCTTTCTTCTTAACTCTAAAACAAATGAAATATCGATTGCCGGAATAAAAAGATGCGAGAAGAAGAAAGCCCTCTACTAGAACTGGGTGGGACAGAAGAAAGAAAGTGACGAGTAATTTTGGTAATAAGAGGGCGTGAGAATAAGTAATCCCCTTCAACATTGAGGTCTCCATGGAGAGGCTAGTAAATGAAACTAGCCGCCCATGGTTTGGTTCGCTTCAAGTCACTCGAGCCCGTTTTGTGTTCGGCTTGTAATTCAAATGAACTCAACACAAGTTAGCTCCTTAAGCCACGCAAGTTTATCATGAGCAATTCATGTTTGGTCCGTTGGGAACCCACATTAGTTCTCTTAACAATGAGAGTTAGGTCCACTCAACCAATATTTGCCCTTTCAGCTCATTTAACTCATTTCATGTTTAATTCATGTTTGATCTGGCTGAAACCAACCAACAAGCTCAACAAGAAAATATCTCAAGTTCGAAACCAAGCCATGATCTGCCCCTATTCGGTTTGCTGGACTTGTTTACAAGACCTCGGGTGACAAGTGAGATCATGCAATTTAACCCAACCTGGCCTCAAGTCAAGTGAGATGGGCAATTGGAATGCACTAGTTCAACTAATGTAGATCATGCAATCAAATTGATAAAATGTTAAAATTCAAATTATATATATATATATATATTTGCTTTTTCGAATTAAACAAATTGCTTTTGAATGTGAATCTTCACAATCCAATATACTTGATCAGATGGTATAGATTTGATGCACCAGTGACCAGTGCATTGATGATGTAAGGGGACCAATCTAGATTGTATTGTGGTTACGACTCGACAGAGAAAAAGGGCGTCTTTAATGCACAATCTTGCGCAAACATTTTTACTGTTCGATTCTTAAGCTTATGTACACGATATATTAAATATAAAAAACTAAAAATACAACAATACTTTTAATTTAAATCCCCACCATTAAATGTTATTTGCTTGTTAGAGAAATGGATATGTTTACTGTTTAAATTTGGAAATTGATTCAAATTCATCGAACGTTGATGTACCACAAAATCTGCTTAAGCGGTGAATATGCTGACAGGGGGCCAACAGCTTAAACAGCGGTGAATGCTGCTAATCATGTGTCTATCTGTTTGTGTGCACGTGACGGAAAGTCATTATTATGCAACTAAGACTCTCTTTCTACCTATATTATATATGTGTGTGTGATCATAGTTGAGTGGGGTTGAACCAAAACCCGATTGGGTTGGGTATAGGTTTCAAGAACGACCCAAAAGAAAAGAGTTGGTTCAACGTCTTTAAACCCGAATCATACATGCCCCAAGTTGAACCCTAGCAATTGGCCCGATTTGCACCCATAAGCAGATTTCCCCGCGAGGACAACCAGAAAAAATTTCCAATCATCTGGCCTCACAGGGCACGAGGGGGGAGGAGGAAGTGCATATCTTCAAATTTGCAAGGAACGAAGAATAAGGTGAGCAGGGCATCATAAGAACAAGAAAACCCTTTACGGCGGAAAGAAAACTGTAATTCTAATTACATTTCAAAACCGGTTCCTCAAGATGCACATATAAACAACAGCACACATCAGGGACCCTTCAGTGTCAAAAACTGCAGTACAGATGCTGTATTGCAGGAAAAGATGAACATGGCAGGATTATTCTGTAGAGGTAGATCACAGTCATGTAGTGTGTACTCTTGTGGCATGCAGGATAGTTGCTGCGGGATGGGAATTGTGATCTCCATATGCTCCAGCATCATGATGCCCGATTGCATTTCAGTATCCTGCCCCTCGAGATGAACAAACGGGCATTATTCCAGGGAGGCACTAATGTCACTACGTGAATGCAGCAGTATATTTTTTTGAATGAGCATGAGTTTTGAAGCCGAATTGCTCCTGGAAAAGATGAACATGAACCAGAGTAATTGAGAGCAGATGGGTCGGAATCAACAAAAAGTTGAGCTTGGCTTTTCTCATCAAACTCCTTAATGCTTTTACAGTCTCTGTATGTCCTCTGCTTGATGGCATTTAGATAAGCCTGTGCTTCAACAGGTTTAAAAAAAGCAAATGTTAGCAGAACCAAGCTAAAAGGAGACTTCGATCCACTCCTGTCCTGGCCACTCTAGTATGTCCGTGTGTGTGTCATGTGCGTGCGCATGATTTGCATGTACAGGAGGTAGAAGATTCACCTTCTCATTCTCTGAAATGGTTTCAGCAGGGATATAACGCTCTTTTATAAGAAGGCCCCTGATTTCAAAGATACTGTTGAAAACAATGGTCTCTCTACCTCCACCATCATACCATGTGTAGACCTTTCAACTAGGGATACACCTAATAAAGTGCTCCACCATACTCTCCCATAGTTTCTTTCGCAACTTGCGTCCAAATATCTACAGAACCACTAAAAGAACATAACCAAGTACTATACAATCATCAGGAAGCCTCAGATCCAGGGGTAAGGGAAAGAGGAAGAAAATAGCATCCTGAATGGGTGAAGCAAAAAATGAAATGGGTGATACGCCACATAATCTTGCCCAATCCATAACCAGATGCCTTGGGAAATCTTCAACAGTAAAAATGTTCTCTTTAGCAAGTGCCTTGTGATGCGAACCATCCTTTGCTATTCCCTTCAATCTCTAATACCTTGTCAATTGAATCAGATTGATCATGCTTCTCATAATCTGCAAAATCACAAATATTATGATCTGATGCTTGCATAGCAAATGACAACAATGTGAGTGCGACAATACTTCTGCTTGAGAGAGAGAGAGCATGCGCTCTCCTCTATTATCTCTAACAGAGAAAGCATCTGATATAGCCTCTCAAACACAAATACGTTCAGAATGTCCTGGAGCAACTCTTACTCCAAGCCTGAACTTATCACCCCTTGTTCGTAAAGGATGGCTCCCCAAAAGGTGGCTATTCCATTCTTTAAGGCCACCCTCAAGTCTCTCTCAGAAGTGGTGTTCTGCCCACTCGCTCCTTCACCAGATATCTTTCAAAATGTTCAGGTGTTCAATCAGCATCTGGTAAATCATCGAAATTACCATCAAGAACAACAGTCTTTAACTGAAACAATGACTCAGGCCCAGATGAGATGAAATTGCCGGTAAATGCATCTATCAACCCGATTTCAATAGCATCCTCCTGCAAAAATTCCTTCTGGTAGACTTGTCAGGAAGTGAAGTTGTAGCTTTCTTTCATCCAATGCCTGAATCTGGTGCATGGACAAGCTGCAAAATGCAACTAAAAGATTGGTTTCCAAAGAAGTTTATCTTAGTAAAAATGTTCTCCTCTCTTCTAACAATTACCACCTATCATACTCAAAATTCATCTCAAGAGTAATGATCCAAGAAGGAATACTAAGACATACAATCGTACTTATGAGGGAAACCCTCTGTTGATAACAATCTGATGAAAAACGTGAAGTTCGTTATCCTAATTGGGCCCGCTTATTCATTTCTTTTATCTCAGAAATAGTTGTTTTTCAATTAAATTAAATAAAAGCCTTCTTCCCTTGAATAGGATCCCAACGTCGCACCTGATCATGTATTTGCACCTAAATTCCTAAAAGATGCCGTTGGAACAACTTAAACCCAAGCATACTTCAAATCATACTCTCAAACCTTCGCAAATCGTACAGGGTTCTCTGTCTTATTGCATATTTACAGCTCAATTTCGACAAAACAGGTTCCAGCACACAATAAAAGCGAACCAGAAGACGGAAATATCGGGCATACCTTCAATCCCAAGCATGTTTTAAATCAAACACTCGAAACTTGAAACATATCACATATCCCAATTTTATAGAGTTTTTACGTCTCAATCCATAAAAGCAATACCGGTTAAGACAGCAAATTCAATTCAAAATAAGAGAACCAAAGGAATTACCTCAAACCCGTAGCTTGCTTCAAGTTAAACACTCGAAGACAGCAACACCTGACATCAGAATCGCAAATCCGAGACGATAATTCTGAAACGTCTGAGTAACGAAAGTCTGGATACTGACACCCGATCCTCCTCTTCCGCATCGCCGATCCTGCGCTTCCCTGCCTTCATCGTAGCCGATTTCTTCTTCCTGACTCTCTCGGAATGAACAGGACGAATGCGGACTACCAAAAGCCCTAATTTAGCGAGTGGAAGATTGATAACGCAGCCAAACTAATCCGCCACTGATTTTGTTAATAAAGAGAGAAGCCCGAAATTTCAGTGAAAAGTAACGGAAAGGGCCCTTAGTTGCAGGAGATGCAAAACCATTCCCTCATCCATCAAGTGTCAGCTTCAAATCAACACACGCCTTCTCCATCGTCAATTTCTCGATGCGCATCGCGGCCATCTCCTGCACTTGCCCGTCGCTCTAGAAGACTTCCCGTTCCCACGCTTTCTAATTGAATCTTTTTGCGCACAAGTCCGCACACGGTGACGTATTTCATGAAATCACTTCTCTTTATCTCAATTCGATTTGGTACCTTAAAAGTTTTAAGAATATATTCCACCTCACGAATCACAGCTGCAGTCAAAATAATAGCAATTCACCGTTTTCAACATAAATATCTTTCTATTTTCAAAAAAAAATCTTTATAGGAAAGAAACTCAAGAACTTAGAGTTGTATCATACTAACATAATTGAAGAATCATTTTTTTTGTTACGATGGGGAGGTTGAAGCCAGGTATGCATGCCCGAGGTATCGAACTGAGAACCTTCAACCCATGAGTCGAGTCCCCTTTGAGTGCTACGGGCCAATCTTTTTTAGGGTAGTACCGGAAGGAAATCATTTTCCTTATTTGATTCATCTTGGCTGTCACAGGATGGTGAGACACTCATGGACAATTTCGAACATATCATCGACAATAGAGGAGATTGACAATATGCAGTCCTCCACCCACAGCCTCAAGTGCTTGGTGAAACAAAGGCCTCACAAGATTCTCATGGAAGAAAATGATATAGTATATCCAACCCAAAATGGCTTGAGGTTTTAAGGATCAAGATCATGGGATTGAGTTGAAATCTACAAAATCATGCCTTGACTCTTATTCTTCCAAAAAAATAGTATATATATATATATATATATATATATATATATATATATATATATATATATATATATACATAATGATTTTCAAGAAAAGATAAGGATAATGATATTATACTCATTCATCAAAAAAATAATGGTTGTTATGATCTAATCACTTTCTCTCAATATATATAACTTAGGTGTTAGTAAATTTGAACAAATTTCAAACCATTTATATTAGATTGATTAATGGTTGAAATTTAAATTTAAAAAAGGTGTACATGTGAATAAAGTACACCTATAAAAAGGTATGTATGTACCTTTTACTTTTTGAATTCATCATCTAATAAGATGGTTGAGATTTGTTTGAGTTTGCTACTACTATTTATATATAGATATTCATGAGAAATATTCCATTCATTTCTTCAATTATGATTATTTTTGTGTTCGGCCTAATATGATCAATTGATCATATGGTTCACATTCATATAGATTCTCATGTTTGTACGGTGGATTATCATCGACCATCCTAAGGACTTGACAGCCAATATTGCGACCGTATTGTGATCATTTACAACGGGATCCTGCACTTAGGATTCAATGATTATCCAAGTACCTTGGCAACCTTGCAATTGAGAACCTCGCATTATATTGAGAAATGATTCATGACGTTGGGGGTGCACAAACCCCAGCACCGTTTGCATGGTTTACACCTCTTTTAGTCCCCTAAGGAGATACACGGCACAATAACACCAACAACCAACAGCAATGGATGAACAGGTTTGTTCAACTCTGTTCCTTTCTTTTCATTGATGTGATACGAAATATAATGAAGTGTTCTACTGTTCCTAAAATGCATTTCCATATGTATAATTATTGTCACTAGGTTCGACATTGAGTATAGTCATTTACCTGTTTGACAGGGTTTGTTGGTAATGGCTTTAATAAGTTGGCTTTCATAGGGTGGTAATTCACCACTGCCGTGTACACGAAAGCTTTCTACAACCGATTTCTAACTGAATATACTGAAGAAACGTCCCTGAAGCACATCGATTTCTCTGTTTAAGATTGAGAGAATTTGACAAGGAGAGGAAAGGTTGTAGGTTGTCTTTGAAATAGTCACTCTGATTATGGAAATCAATTTTCGCATAGTACAGCACTAAAACAATACGCCACACACACACAAGCACATGAATTTTCTTGGTGGACAAATTTGCAGGAGTATTATTGAGAGGTTAATGGCAGATGGCGTATTCTTTTGCGATAGAAACAGATTTCATCTTGTTATTTACTTGAACGGTAAAATCGATGACGATCGCTCGTGAAGGAAAAGCACTCCAATCTTGGCGCTTGTTTTGACTTTTAGTCCAGCTGCTTTTACTGGTTAAGGATGAAGCTTTCTGCATAACAGCTATGCATGGTTTCTAAGTGAACTATCTTCTCTCTCTATCTTCTAGGTAGGAGGCGGATGTGGAGAAAAAGTTTTCCATCACATCAACGGGATGCTAGATGCCATGAAAAGGGTGCTTCAGTAGTGCCTTGTGTGTGTAACCATTAAAAGATGACTTTCAAATCCATTTCAAACTTTTCACCTTTTAACATCACTTGTGGGGTATAGTCATAGGGTTTTAATCACAATCAGAGTGATGTTTTTGTGAAAGTTTTTAATAAGAGATACATACTCTTGATTATTAGTTTCATATATATGAATATAAAGATAGTGATATAAGCTCAATCCAATACACAATCAAATCTTCAAACATTTTCACCATTGTAACTATCGACTGTAAAAATTTGAAATAAAAAGTAAAGTATATTATTGAGCATTAAATGTTAGTACAAAAAGTATAGCAGTAGGACACTTGCTTTTTAGATTGTTTCCATTGTTGATTTTGACGATCTAACGATATATATGAGGTCTACGGGTTCTGGTAGGGACTAGTCTAGCTAATTGGGCTGGCAGGTTAGGCCAAATGTAGTAGGACCTTAGGTAAAGAGGCACTCAAGACATCGTTGGTTTGAGTTGGATATGGGTCGCCCATTCATGTACCATGTATCCTACTCTATATATAAGAGAGCCTGTGGGCAAGAGTTGAGGGAATTTTTGTTGGTGGATGGAAGTAGAGGGTGAAACAGAAAGTCTCCATCGTGTGAGAGTTTAGAGGTTGAAGGGAGGGAGCAGATGTTGGCCGACCACCTGTGCATCTCCACCAAACAAGAAGTTAACAGTGACATTGTCACCACCTGCAGCTCCCGACAGGGAGTTGCACTGTTGTTGAAGATGGTAAAGACGTGGTGTTGCTTGTGGATAAGAGCATGAGGAGGTTGCTGTTGAGGTCCATGTTGCTGGTGTTGCGAAGAGCATTGCAGGTTTGTTGCTGCTGCAAGAGAACAACCGGGGGAGTGGTTGTGTAAACTGTTGTTACCGGTACATGCCGTGGAAGGATATCGATTGAGGAACAATATATAGAGAGAGAGAGGGAGAGAGACAAAGAGAGAGAAATGATAGACAACCTTTCATACTGACATTACTAACTCATTATCACCATCCATAACATATATCGAGCGATGATAACGAAGCCACCTGCCTCACGTCATATTTAATGTATCTATATACATCTTCACATACTAGGCATTCCTTTATCATCACAATCATCCACAGGGTCAATCAATCCCACGTCATATTTAATGTATCTTCTCATATCATCACCACTTACAACTAATGTCTGTATATTTCATCTCTAATCATCACCACTTACGTGCTCTAATCTTCTTAAAAATCTCATATGCTCGTCTTTACCATGAAAGAGTTGAGATCTTTAAAGCAAAAATCAAATAGTACCAAGTGCATTTAATGCACTCACAAGGTACTCTTTTACTTCTTAAATTTGATTTTCAACGGTTGATTAGAAGTTGAGATTTTTAAGAATGTATAAAGATGGATAAATGTGGGCATTTACCACACTTACCACTCTCTCTCCCTACACACACACACACACACACACACACACACACATATATATATATATATATATATATATATATATATATATATATATATATATATATATATATATATATATACCAAGAGAAAGATAACTTATGGTCATAATCATATATATTCATGTGTAATGTTCTTATCTTTGGATTTAGCTACTATATTTCAAATCTTACCTTTGTGTTCTGTCAGTGACCTTAAGTCCCAAAGTATCCAGACCAATAGTATCATAATTTCATAAACAAATTTCTCCACTTCCTTCACATTCACATGGCGTATTTTTCTGTGCAACAACCATGAATATGTTTCCCCAATTTTCAAACAAGTTTGTGAAACGAGTAGTTGGTTTCTTTGGGGCCTACAATGGTGAGGCCGAAGCCAAATTCATGCCCCAGGTATCTGCATCACGACCTTCAACTCGTGAGTTGGCCCCCTACACGGCGAGCTCCTGCTCGTGTTTCCATCAAAGATGTATTACAAGTATCGCAAACTATCAAATTATGAAATAACTGTTATTTGCAAATGTAAAAATCGAGTACCTTTTTAAGGATTTTAATTATACATACCCCATATTCTCAGGAAAAATTAACATCCCTAGAGATCATCTTCAAGCTAACGCACATAGAAGCGATAGCTCACCTAGCTAGGGCCGACTCACAATTTGAAGGTCATAAGTTCCATACACAGGATCCGCACCATGCTTTTGCATAGCCGTTGCACCGGAAAACAATAACTAAGCCCTTTCTCGATCACATGTCATGCTAACAGTTAACTC
This sequence comes from Brasenia schreberi, assembly GCA_036023115.1. Taxonomy (NCBI): domain Eukaryota; kingdom Viridiplantae; phylum Streptophyta; class Magnoliopsida; order Nymphaeales; family Cabombaceae; genus Brasenia; species Brasenia schreberi. The sequence goes on from JAYKKT010000033.1 coordinate 3,197,463, forward strand.
AACCCAAACTACGATGTCATAACATGTTTCGGGTTGGAGGGTGAGGTTATGTTGTTTTGCGTTTTTTTATTATGTTGTATTTTTGTTAACTTCACGGTTTCTCTTGATGGTTGTATATAAATTTAAACATCAAATTGTTAGCACTGTTCTTCACCTCCTAGGTGTGGCTTTATGAGAAGGAGCTTATAATGGTGGATATAATGGTTTTATGAGAAGGAACTTACAATGCTCTTCAAACTCTTTATAATATGGGCTTTTGGGTTTAGCACTGCCCAAAGGACATGGACACGTCCACAATGACACGAGATGATGACTTTTTTTTTTCGTCCAAATCTTTTGAAGCTAATACTTAATAGACAAAGAGTGTCACTTCATCCAGCTAAAGTATCCCCGTGGCAGCTTTATCAATCGCTGATGTATATACTCCTCTTGGAACTTATATTGTCGTAAAAGTTCTATAAGAAAATCTTTCCACATAATTCAAAGTAAGATACATGGATCCTTTATCACTTTGTTGTTCGATGTTATTTTATATCTGCATTTAACCTCCCTCCCCTCCCCCAAAAAAGTAGGATCATATTTTATCTAGCAAAATTAGTGTCTCGAGGCATAACTTATCAATGCTAGTTTATCTTGTCAAAGACTAACAAAGCTAGCTTATTATCCAAGAGAGGAGATGATGGTGCTCTCGTAAGTTGGATGATTACTGTACGAATCTTATTTTTTATTATTATGTACAATTTTATGTTTTTTAATTTGAGAAATCTTTTATTTTTAGATTACATATATTGTTCTATGTATCTTCTTTATCTTTTCTTTTATAAGTTTGGAAAAAAATTACAAAAGATATACTACAGCAACACTTATGCACATTCTGTTAATCATTTATGCGCATTAATGCTGAGGTAGGCATATTATAATTTGGTAATTATTGCGTTTCTTGCAAAGGAAGGAATGGATTTGGATCAGTTGTGCATTTTTCTTTTCCATCTTCCTTTCAAAGAGGACCTTTGGGTAGGCTGGTGGGGTTTTGCTTCGAAACAGGACCCTAGTTAAGAGAGCCCAAATACGAATCCAATCCATGAACCAGAATTATTATAATAATATTCCTACAAGGATCACCTTGACAAAGGCTGGATACGAGGCTAAAATCATGCCACGTTTTCGGAAATCTTGATATTACGAAGTGGGTTCTTCTATCTTCGCAACATTTACTTTCTCTCTCTATAAAACCCCCAATCCCTCTGTTAAGTTCTTGCTTCTCTGAATCTTGATTAGCAAAAACTCAGTTTTTTGTTGGGGACTGATTTGGGTTTCTGGTAAAGATGGCGAATAAGGAAATGGACGTAGTGAAGGGCCTGGATCTGCAGAGATATATGGGTCGCTGGTACGAAATCGCTTCGTTTCCTTCAAGATTTCAGCCAAAGAATGGAGTGAAGACTAGGGCGACATACACTCTGAATGAAGACGGCACTGTTCATGTGTTGAACGAGACTTGGAGCGACGGCAAGAGAGGGTTTATAGAGGGGACTGCGTACAAAGCAGACTCCACTAGCGATGAGGCGAAACTGAAGGTGAAGTTTTACGTGCCTCCCTTTCTTCCGATCATTCCTGTGGTGGGTGATTACTGGGTGCTGTTTATCGATCAAGACTATCAGTATGCTCTCATCGGTCAGCCATCTAGGAAGTATCTATGGGTGAGTGGCTTTGTTCAATGTCTGGATTTTGATTTCTGTTGGGTTTTTGGTTTTCTCTTTGAAGCTTGATGTAGCATCTGTTTGTGTGAATCGATGTTTGGTTTTGGTACTGGTTTGTTCAAAGGTGGAAAGGCTTTATTTTCATGGATTTGGTTTTCTTTGGCAATGAGTTTTGTGTCGTGTAATGGGGAGTTTAGGTTTTGCTGTGAAATGTTACCGACTAGTTTCGAAGTTTTATTGGGTATCTGTTGATGATCAAGATTGCTGTTAGTTGAATAGGAGAGTTTATGTCGAAGGGAATCAATGGAAAGGGAAGCACATATATGAATTTGACGTCTCTGTGTGTGTGTGTGTGTATGTTTTGGATGTCTCTGTCAAGTTCCAATATTGGACGTAAGTAATTGAATTTTTGAGTTGAGAGTCTCTATTCACGAAAATTCTTCTTGGTGAATCCAGAAGAGTCTCTCTCTCTCTGTGTGTTATGTTTTGGATGTCTCTGCCAAGTTCCAATATTGGACGTAAGTAATTGAATTTTTGAGTTGAGAGTCTCTATTCACGAAAATTCATCTTAGTCAATCCAGAAGAGTCTTTCTCTCTCAACTTTGTGGTTTCTTCAATAATACATGTTTGCAGTACATAATTTAATTTGTTCAGGCATGTTTGGATGAATTCCCAAGAATCCACTGTCCACCCAGGTACATTATGTGAATGAGATTTTGCCCATGGTTTTAGTGAATAGTCTGTAGGTTATGTAAGTTTGATTGGGGTCCTTTGGTTCTTGTGTGTATATGTGTGGCGGGTCGCGCTGGTGCTGAATTTACTTTGCATTGTGTGGTCTGATCTTCATTCTTATTATGGGAACTGAATTTGGTTACTGTGCAGATATTGTGCAGAAACAATCATCTTGATGAAACGATATACAATCAGCTGGTAGAGAAGGCCAGAGAGGAGGGTTATGATATGAGTCCCATCCACAAGACCCCGCAGACCGACCCACCACCAGAATCCGGCCCGGTAGACACCAAGGGTGTCTGGTGGTTGAAGTCCATCTTTGGTAAATGATGGGCAGCTGCTTTCAATCTTGTAAATGTAACCTGAGTTCGTTTCTAAGACTTCGATAAAAGCCCTTTTATGGGTGACTGCTGTTTTCTGTTGTGTACCTTAAAACACTTGTAGACTTCCTTTTTACTCTTATGAATCTTGTGGTTGCTCTTGTCAAGGAAATAAGAAGATATCGTAATAGTGATGATTGGGGCTTCTCATAGAGATTACAAATATGTAAGCCCACCGGGCTAGCGGGTTGACTCACAAGCTGAAGGTCGTCTGGCTTTTGACCTTAAACATATGCGAAATGATTCAAGTATATGACAATGAAATATGATGTTCAGCCGCTTTAGCAAGACCACCTTCTATGCTACGTTGATGCAAGGGCATTCCTCATACGATATTTTGGCAACTCCATCGTTCCCAAAAAGATGAGAAGGTTGAGGCATGCACCATATTCGTCAAGCAGTTGGCTCTCTGATAACAAGTCTGGAGTCGTATTTAGAGTATGAAAATTAGCGAAGCATAATGTTGGCATAAATATTTGTGGTTACGGTGTAGATTTGAATTAAAATAACATTTAATTTTGTATTTTGTGTAATTTTACGTAAACATTTTCACGGTAAAAATTTGAATTAAAAGTATCATTTTGATACTTAGTGCACCTTAAATACAAAATAAATTTATAATTTTCACCATTGATTTAAAAAATGAAACAACGAAGAAGATCATGCAATTTAAACACTATGCAGCTATTACTCAAGTTGAAAGGTGCACATTTACATAAATGGTGATTGAATCAATTCATATGATCTGAATGAAGCCTAATCAGTTATGAACATGGAAATCAGAGAAACTGGTGCCCATTTAAAACCCGTTTCAATAACATGCCTTGTTCAAAATCATCCACTGAGCTATGGATGAGAGAAACCATGAAGATCTAAGCGCCATAACTCAATTATTCAAAATTCAATTCAGCATAGATATAGTTCATTCCTGGTTACGGTTCGAGTGAAGGACCTTAAGTTACAAGTCACGAGTTCAACATCTGAGGCACGTTTATTGCAGGATTGTGAATTAACAATTCATGTTTTCTGGAACGAACATAATAGCAGTATAATAAGCTTAACATGCACAGAGTATGATGAACCTAACGTCACTGAAATGGAGTTGAGATTATGATAAAGAAGAAATCCGTTGGCACTTGAGGGAAAAAAAAGAGAAACAAACATGAGAGATTACTGCAACAAGGTTTGAAGGATCAGAATCACAAAGGGAGATAGATACAATTTGAAATCGTTTTTTGACCTGTTCAATTAACAACTGCTGTTGTTTTCCATTACTTAACAGATAAGAGAATGGGATTTTTCATATTGATGAATCGATCTTGGAATCCCAAATTCTTACAAACACAACCCTCCAACGAAAAATATGCAAGGCCAAAATGATGAAAAAGTCTCTCCCATCGTCTTATCCCTGCGGCACTTTCCCAGGAAGGCCTCTTTCCTTGTTGGTGAAAGATAGGATCGCAGTTCGTTGAAAATGAGAAACGAGTCAGATACTTGAAACAAAAGACGAACTGCCCCATGCTATTATGCATTTGGAATCCGGCTTCATAAAAACGTAAATGGAAATGCATGAAGATCAATCAGATTATCTTTCAGAAACCATGTACAAACAAACCCTAAATTTATAAAAACGATCTTTCTGAAAACTGCTTTAGGTCAAAGGAAAACAAGAAGAAAACGAGAACAAATGAAAAGGGACGCATCGTTTTTGACCGGCTAGAAAGATGGACACGAGAGGGCTCAGATTGGAATTGTGCGTCCGTAGAAGGAAACCCCATTGATTAAGCGATGGCTGCAGCCTTCGGTTGCCATCCACAAACCATCCGTGGTTGCCTCGCCACACCCAACCAAGGGATACCTCTAGGAATCACAATGAAAACCGTTAGCATCATCATCGCCTCTCGAAAAGCATAACCCAATGCAACAGACAGAAAGTATTGGTTTTTAAGTAATCACAGGCAAGCGAAGAGAAGGGCATCTCTCCCTCAGAAACCATCTTCTCCAAGGCCTCATACTTAAACTAATGAGAATGCTCTCCCGTACCTGTAGAGCCCTCCTTTTATAGACCTTACTCTCTCTCTCTCGCACGCACACACACGCTATCGTCAATTTCACGGGAGGAAAATGACGGGCTTTATCGCATTATGAAAAGGGCCGTTCTATATCATCACGCACTTCCCTTTGAGTGTAAGCCTTGCTTAAATCAGATAAATTTCGTTTACTTGAGATTTGCCTGAAAATGGATGCCAAATGAACCCACTTGCTCCATGTTCAGCTCGTGCTGAGCCTTGTTTTGGCTTTTGATTCGTTAACATCACGAGCTAAAGTGGGTTCAACTCTATAGTTTAGTTTAATGTGCAAACACACGCCCACATTTAACCTCACCATGAACCTGCACCCAATGCATGGGACGAGTCATGAACATAGACGTGGCTGGTTTGAAATCGGCCCGGTGGTCCTAATTGAACTGGGCCAATAATCAGTTAGAACTGAAACAGTGAAACCGGATCCAAAATTGAAGACAACCCGGTTCAGTTAAGGTACCACCTTCCATGAAACTGAAATCAGTGGTTTTAAACAGTCGATTCCATAAGCTTTATTTTATCTTTTAAATTTCATGTTTTTGATAATTTCAGCCCGTCCTAAGCAGTTTGTGACTCAAAACAAGTTAGGTTTAAGTATGTGGTTAAAAAAAACCGAGGGTTTAGAATTGCAGCTTTGGTTTACCCAAAACCAGACATGTCTACATGAACAAACCTAGTTCTGTTCATTTGGCTTCTTACCGCCCTAAGTACAAAACTTATTTATTCAAGAAAAAGAGGCCCTATGCAACAAAAAGCAAAATTTTTGGCCCAAGTGATGCAACCAATGTTAGTGATAATGAAGTTGGATGTCATGGTACCTAAAGCAGAGTGATGGCAAATTTGAACGTGGGTTCAGGCACAGACCCTTAAATTTTCTTCATTTTGATAATACAACAAACTACTACTACTAAGACTTTTCCATACTAGATGGAGTTGGTTACATGGATTTTTTGTTTCCATAGAGCTTGATCATGTGTCATGCTGACATTTAACTCAACATAACCTAAATCAACACTTTTGTGGTCTTCCTATTTCTCCTTTTAACATTTTCACAGCCTAATTTCTCATATCTTCTTACCAGAACTTCCTTTGATTGTATCTTGATAATATTCCATAAAACCTATACAGCTTAATTTTCAAATCTATGGAATGATAACCCAATCGTCTGCTGCTTTCACTTCTCTTATCCATGAAACAATAAAGGCCTCGACAGCACCTTAGCCAGCACGCATATGGGAGTTGCTTTTCCAGCATTTTACAGATCCCACAAACACGCCCTCACAAAGCTCACAGTTGTTTTAAAGAATAAACCCTCACTCGTAGAGCACATAGCTCATCTTCAATTTTGAATGCATCTGACTTGCACTTCACTAATTGGTTATGAGAGGTATCTTCATTTCTAACATATTGAGAAACTATCTTCATTTCTAACATGTTTAGAAACTAATTTTTAACTGCAAACTCTTCAAGTTAAATTTGCACCAAGCAGCTGTAACTCGGCATATATACCTTCGCATGATGTTCAAGTGAAATGATAAGGATAGACACCAAAGCAGCAGAGGTTTTAACACCAGAAACCACTTGTATTATTTACTACAACAAATTAAAGCATTCAACAGACCTATCAGAATTTTAATTGCAGTAACTTATGCCCTAAACACTGACCTGCATTACCCAAGTAGTTTCTACCAGTTTCATCGCCTTCCGTCAGCCTATAAGGGCTTGATCAGTGGCTTAACATTTGTGTGGCCTCGGTCTTTCTTCTTTGCCCAAGGGTGACATAAAAAACCAACCCATTTTCTCACACTACATGGGGTTGAGTACACGGTTTCTTAGCTACCATTATCTAGGATCCTGTGCATGCAAAAGACCAAGATCATACTTCATGGTTTTCTTTCAACAATTTTCATATTTTCTTTGATTTCTTTTATTATGGTTATCACCCAACTCCTAGGAGGAGCTTCACTTGGCTATCTCTTCACATGCCCCAACGACCTCAATCGCATCTCTCATATTGTTCTCAACGCACCAAAACCCCAAAGATGTCTAGACTCAAGCACTGGAATCTTTGAAACCTAGATTGTCATAACAAACATGTAAGCATGCGTGCATGTCTTGTGCAATGAATTTAGCAAGTTATTCACACTATATTGTTGAAGTTTCCAAAAGAACCAACCAGAATTTGTCAAAAAGAAAGTTTCTAAGATCAACCAGTTATCTGAGTTTCAATGGAGATGATTGATTCTTGGTACATGCTAAATCAAAGGCATCAACTCTTATACTTCTCTAAGTTCTCTAACTTTTCGGGATCTCTTTTGTTATCATACCTGATAAATGTGGCTTTTGAAGAATTAACAGGTTAAAGAATTGCCTTTATATAATAGCCTCTTCATTAAAAATTTTGAAGAACAGAATTAGCTGATCAACTATTAAATAAGGAAAGCAGCATTCTGGCATATGCACAAAATTGAAGTTAATGTGCTGAAACCGGTATCCAGAAGAAGGTACCATAAAGGAGGTGATATCATGTTGCCACCTATCTGAAAGTGCAACAACATGTAAATACCCGCAGAACATACGCCGTTAAAGATAACCTTCAGATTGGTGATGCTAGGAAACTAATGTTCCATGACCTGATTCAACCAGAATCTTAAGCCGTTTCTTTAGATCCTTGCTAGAGCAACCAGACTCGACCACTAAATTCCTTTAAATGCATATAATGGAGAGAACTTCGCCATTCTGTTATGCACTAACACAGGTACATAGGTGGATAAACATGTAATAATTTTTTGTCTTGATAAATTCATGAGCAAACATATAAATGGCATCCCATCATAGCAATATACGCTGAAATGCCTTTCACATGCACATGGTATAACAAGGGAACAATGAAAGTACACATACATAGGTTTTTTCACGAAATGTCTAAACAATTATGGAATTTCCAAACTGTATATCACAATACTTGATTAAAAATATAAGCAATATGTTGAAGAATATGCTTTTAGTGTCGGTTTTAGTAATTTTGATGTTTTAAGTATTATTGTAATTACTCATAGTACTAAGGGTACTTTAGTCATTTTATATTTCACTTCTTATATTATGTTAAGAGATTAAGATTAAGAAAGAGAGAGGGAGGCTCCATTGGAGGACATGCCCCCTCTCCACATTTTCTATTCACTGATTTTATCCTGTTTGTGATATTTGATATTTTGTTGCGTCACTCACGTTTTCCAACATAATATACATAAAATAACTTATTATCTTCACCTACCAACCTACCTGAAAAATCATGAGACTGCCTAGGTGAATAGAGTGACAAAGTATATAGATATCAAGAAAAATCAATCAAAGAATAAATGAAGTTTGTACAAGCAAACGTATAATGGACATTATATAGCTTCTCTCCCCCTCTGATGAATAGTAGACCTGAACGCCACTTTGCCTTGTAAATCTATAAAATAAGTTTCCTGAGAAGAAATAATCATGACTTAAGGTTGCAAATAATACATGACCCAAGACTTTCTACACGAAATTGCACTTACAATCTCTAGGGGGCTAACTCGATGTAGAAGAAAGCCTTGTTGTGCTTCTCTGATGAAAAAAACAGGCTAGCTTATATCTTGTACGAAGAACTAAAGAAGATTCCCGCTCCTGATAAAATGAAAAAATCAGGTAATATACATGCCTAATGCAGCCAGAATTGCCACTGTCTGATAGAATATGATGATTCCCGCTCCCAAATGTTGGGCTCCCGATGTATGTTATCCCCTTTTCCGTAACATAATGGCCAATTAAATCCTGATTACTCAGATACACATCCTGAAGATATTCGAAGAGCAATTGTTTCAATCAGTTTGTGATCAGAAGTCATGAACTTACAATTCCATATCTCACTAAAACATGGTGGAAAAGATCATATGTGGTTGTTCTACCAAAACGCAGCGGAAGTCAAATCACGTCTTCAAAGCACTCCAAACGACTTAACGACTATGCTAACTAGGTCCTAAAATTTTAAATAAAATCTGAGCACCACAACTATGCTTATAGGTAGATGTGATCTCTCTACAAAACAGCATACCAAAGACATGCATAATTTCAAATCATACAATACTATAAGAAATATATATCATATTTTAAAGTAGTATCATCATTTCAAATAATCATGCATAACCAAACACTCAATAATAATATAAATTTAATTTCGATCTCAAAACCTCTAACGTGTCCACCACATCCACATCGTAGGAGTCCCCCGAACCCTCCTCCTATCCGGCCACGTAGCCTCTGACCACACCCTAGTGTGTCGGGCCAAGGACCTTGACGATTGTAACACTGACTCATCCAATCCAACCCTTAAGCTATAGAGACAAAGTATTCATATACTACACTAGTAGAGTCATACATTCAACCAATTAATCTCAAAAATATCACATACAAAACTCCACTTATATAAGGTATAACCCTTGCATTGCTAGTTCCAAGTCCAAATAAAGGAGAAGAGTTGTGTTAGGCTTTTAATAACAAGCATAAAACCTTGTCGGACTTATGTACCATGAATTCTACAAATTATAAGAATTGCATTGGGTGTTCCCTCTTAGATACACACTGCAGTGAAAAATAAGCAAGGGCCTTTACAACTTCCTCCAAATGTAGTAAATCAATTGCAAAGGGTTCTCACATCATTGATGAGTGTGGATAAAGAAGTTAGTCCCACTATATTGTTACCCAAATGTAGTGAATAAGTTACAGTGAAGGTTTCCGTATTTTCAGAATGAACGGATGCAGGGAGTAAGGAAGTTAGTCCTAGATATTAAGATTCATATTGGCACTTGGAATATCGAAATATTGATCGGCAAGTTAATAGATGTGGTATATACTATAATTCGGAGAAAGGTTTACATTTTATGTTTACAAGAGACAAACGGGTGAGAGAAAAAGCAAAAGAGATTGAGAATACATGCTTTAAATTATGGTACTTAAGAAAGTAAAAGATTCGAAATAGAGTTGATATTATTATAAATAAAGAAAGGATAGTCTAGTAGACATACAACAATATCGTGACCGAATTATTATAGTGAAATTAGTGTTATGAGTAAAGGCTTTGAATATAGTTTGTACTTGTGCCCCAAGCATGATTAGAAGATAGTATCAAGAAGACTTTTTTGGAGGAGTTAAATAAAGTAATTCAAAGAATCCTACAAAGGGAGATGATTTGTTTAGGAGGAGACTTAAATAGACATGTCAGTAAAGATGTATTAGGAATATCAAGGTATTCATGGAAACTATGGTTTTGGGGATATAAATGAGGAATGTAGGGAGATTTTAAATTTTGCAATGGCTTTTTATCTCTTTATAACTAATACAATTTTCAAAAAGCAAGATGAACATTTATTTACTAATAAGAATGACTTGTCACAAATACAAATTTATTATTTTGTTTGTAGGAAAAAATAGATCATGTTATAAAGATTGCAAGGTAATTGCAAGAAAAAGCTTAATTACTCAACCTCAGCTTTTAGTAATGGATTTACAGTTAAAAAAGTGGACAAAAAAGAATATAGTGCATAGAGCTATTCAGACTAAATGGTAAAACCTTAAATATAATAAAGATATATTTAAACATAAAATTCTTCAAAGAGATGTTTTGAATTATGTAGGTACACCTTCTGCTATGCGAAAAAATATGGCTATACATATTACATAAGTGACAAATAATGTGTTAGGCAAATCTAAGGAACGTTTACCAGCACAAAAGAAACTTGATGGTGAAGTGAAGTGGTGAAAGATAAAATAAGGCAAAAAAGACATGTTATAAATTATATTATACTAGCAACTTGGGAGGCTTATAAGCAAAAGAAGAAGTAAAAAGGTCGTTAGTGAAAGAAAATAAAAAATTTGGGAGGATTTATATAAAAGTTTAACTTAAAAGAAGGCAAAGAGAGATATTTTTAGGATAGCTAAGAGTAGAGATAAGAAAACTAAGGATCTTACTTTTGTTAGATACATCAAAGATGAAGATGAGAAGATTCTAGTGGCGAATGATGATATAAAAAATAGATGGAAAATGACTTCTATAAGCTTTTTAATGAAAATACATATGATAGTATTAGCTTAGGAGAGTTAGCCAAATCAAAAAAGTTTATAAACTGCAATTTCTATCGACGTATTCAAAATAATAAAGTAAAAAAGGCTCTTAAATATATAAAGGTTGTTAAATCTCTAGGAACAAAAAATATTCCTATAGAAGTATAAAAAATCTAGAAGAGATGGGGCTCACTTGGCTCAAAAGACTATTTAATGAAATATGAAGAAACCAAAAGATGCCCGAGGAATGAAGAGTGAGTACACTAATAACAATATATAAGAACAAAGGAGACATTCAGAATTGTGTGAATTATCGAGGTATCAAGTTAATTAGTCATACTATGAAATTATGAAAAAGAATTATCAAACATAGGTTAAGAAAATTTTTGAGTACAATACAGAATCAATTTGGATTCATACCCAAAGATCTACTATTGAAGCAATTCACCTATTGAGACCTCTTATAGAACACTTTAGAGCAAAAAATAAGAATGTTCACATACTATTTATTAATTTACAAAAAACTTACGATATGGTGCCAAAAGATGTTCTTTTGAGAACCTTAAAAAATAGAGGTATCCTATTGATATACATAAATCTTATAAGTGACATGTATGCTCGTGTAAAAACTTGTGTGAGGACTCATGAAGAAATTACAAGCTCCTTTGAAGTTAATATTGGATTATATCAAGGATCAACTTTAAGTCTATATTTATTTATATTGGTCATTCATGAGTTAATAAAACATATTTAAGATGAGGTACCTTAGTGTATGTTATTTGCATATGACATTGTGTTAGTGGATGAGTCTAAGGAAAAAGTTAATAGGAAACTGAAACTATGAAAAAAACATTAGAAAGTAAAGGCTTTTGACTTAATAGAACAAAGATAGAATATATGTAATGTAAGCTTGATCATTTCGATACTTCAGAAAACATAAAAACTAAGATTGACACACGTTGCATAGGAAAGTTTTAAACACCTAGGATCAATTTTTAAAAATAATGGAAAAATTGTTAGAGATGTTACACATGGAATTATTACCGGTTGGTTAAAATGGAGAGGAGCATATATGATTTATGGTTCTGAATGTTGAGCAGTTAATCATCAACACGTGCAAAAGATGTCCGTAGCATAAATGAAGATGTTGAGATAGAATAATTGTCAAAGAAGGAAAGACTATATACATAATGAGGTTATAGAAACAAATTGGGAGTAGTACCAATGGAGGGTAAAATAAGAGGAAATCATTTAAGATGATTAGACACGTAAAAAGACTATCAAATGATGCTTCTGTAAGAATATATGAAACTAGATTGTTAAAATGTTAAAAGAGGAAGAGAACGACTACAAAAATATTGGAAATAAACAAGAAATAATGATCTATCTTATATTGAGTTAACTAATAGTATGACACATGATAGGGCTCTATGGAAACAAAAAATTCATGTAGCCGACCACATCTAGTATGGGAAAAGGCTTTGTTGTTGTTGTTGTTGTTGTTGTAATATCACACACACTACATATGAGGCCACCTCCTAGATCCACTTGGGGCCACCTCCGAGGCTTCATATCCACATCACCTGTCCAATTTTAAATATCCAAAACACATATTTATATCCAGTATCAAATATGTTTTATTGTAAATAAACTCTCTACTCTCGTTAACTAGTTTCACATGTTCTCAACCTAGGCATATCATATAACCCGACATGAGTTGCCCTTTGCAACTACAAGTAGAACTAGCTCAACCAACAAAATAACCAACATAACTCAACTCATCTACAAGCTAGCACTATTTGATATATTCATCTACTATTCAACGACGTCCCATACTGTTGTGAAAATATAGATCAATACTTAATAATGTTTTGCTCACCTACAATGACAACCAACAAGCTAGCACTCACGGATATGTCCATCTATAATCCAACGATGTCCCAATACCACCGTGAAAGGTAGATCCATACCCATTTATATTTTACCCATATACAAACACACTCATATTATGCAATAATATCCTCAATAAATTATTTCAAATTCTATTTAAATAAACCAACACATGTATAATCATTTCAAAGCATTAACAATCATTTTATAATCTAATGCTTCATTTTCAAAGCAATTAAAACTATCTCTAGCATGTAATGGAAAAGAAAACACATCCAACCACCTTAACTTTCTATGTGAATCCAAAATATCCAAAGCTTATCCTCTTAATCACCGTGATTTAGTACCTAAATTATAATAAATAAATATATTATTAATATTCTACATTCAATTACGAAACCAACGGTTCAAACCACGTCAAAATAAGACCTCAAACAACCTTCGAATACCCCAAAACCTAATATTAATCTTTATAGTTCTGTCTAGATCCGATTAAAGAATATGAATACATTCTCTTTACTGAACTGGATTTGGAAGCATTATGCACACCCAATCTAGACAAGAATCGTGTCTATATGAGGACACTTGGTTCTGTATCCGAACAGCAGCCGACACGACACGGTGTGTCGGTCCACCAACCGGCCATTCGTTTTGACCGCCATATGCTATTAGTACGATTAGTACGAAATGTAAGCTGCGATTAGTACGCAATGTAGCACATACTCCTATTTGAAGTGAATGCTGAAACAAGCTTTTAATTGATCAAACCATATGCTATACATGTTATCCGAAGATCACTAGTAGGATTTTGAAGGTTTGTGGTGAAATTCTCCAACATTCTGTGTCCTGCAACCTTAGGCCAGACAGCCCTCGACTATTCACAGGGCCCGAAAAAGCATATTGCTTAATTCTTCTAAGGCTGCACCAACATGAGGAATGTGAGAGTTAAGCAAAGTCCTGAACGGGTGATGAGTGCTTCAGTCAAATGTTATCTGGAAGCAGTCTGCGGCACGAGACAGTGAACCTTCAGCCTTTGAGATATACAGAGGTTCAACCATGCTTCATGATTAGTAGGTGCTAAACGTAAGGTATTCATTAGAAGACTCCTAGCAATTGGCATAGATTTCTCTCCTAGCTGCCCCAGCACTGATGCCGCAGAAACCATGCTTGGAACGTGATCCGGTTCAATGGAAAGTGCAACCGAAATGACTATGAGAGCATCCTCATACTGCAGCCAAGCTTCGTAAAGAGAACCAATATGTGACGACAGAATTTTCAGAAACAGCCAAAAAAGGCTGCCAGTTCTTTTATCAATTACCCACCTAGACCCAAAAAAGGAGTCCTACATCATTTTAGCTCACTCAAGCATTGCGCACTGTAGATGCACACTCGAGTGCGTAAACACACACATATTTGTAGCTCACACAGACATGAGTGCATGCACACAGAAAGCCATTCTCATTGACAGAATTTTCACTTGAAAATCTAGTTTACATGGACTATCCATGTGCTAGCTGAAAACCAATCTGGTCCTGAACATGAACTTTTGTCACATGGTTCATTTCAGTCTGAAGCCAATGTTAGGGGAAACTTGGGGGCCAACTTGATAATAAAATACGAATCTGAGCTCATAGGAAAAAACACCAACCTCCTGTTGCATGCCAACTGGCTGCAGAGTAAATGTATGCTAAATCTATAAATGTGTGCTAAATTCTGCCATGCCTCAGATTCTAGTGTTTTACTTAGTGTCACCTATAAGATTTGGAAATCATTAAATAACAGTATGCCAATGAAGCTCTTGAAGACGGTGAAAATTGGAATATGAAAGTAGAGGGAAAGAAAAACTTGGCCCTTCATTAGTAAACATTCTAGAGAAACAAAGTACCTCAGACACTGAGTTCCAAGTTTGCGATGTTTTTTGTGCTTGAATAAAGGTAAGCAGAATCCTATACGTCTCAACTGCACTTGCGGGCTGCCCCTGGGCCATTTGAAGCATCCCTTTCAATCTCAGTAGCCCTAGATGGAACTGGAACTGGAACTAAACTGGCCGTCCACCGGTAATCGAAATTGACCCCAAAACCATAATGGGAGACCTCCTAGTTCAGTTACAGTTTATGATATTTGAAAACTGTTTTGAAATTGAAGTTTATGATATTTGAAAACTGTTTTGAAATTGAAACCGAAACTGGCAGTTCCAAACCATTACTTATTAAGTATATATTTTTTCTGTTTTCATATTCGTAAGTATCTTGGTGGCTTAACGGTGAGACAATTCCTAGGCAAGTAAGGAGTTCCCAAGGAGTGCAGCCCACCAGCCAGTTCGATTCGATTATGGTTTTAGGTTTCGAGTAGAGCCGCCAGTTCGATTCGATTATGGTTTTAGGTTTTGAGTAGAGCCACCAGTTCCGATTTACCTATGTGTTTGCCTTTAAATGGTTTCCTGGATATATATATATATATATATATATATATATATATATATATATATATATATATATATATATATATATATATATATATATAGAGAGAGAGAGAGAGAGAGAGAGAGGCACGAAGGCTCCCACCCCTCAAGAATTCCCCTCTGCTAATGTAAGACTTTATCTCCGAAACTAATAATAGTTGCCTAAAGCACGTCATGCAATTATGGAAGATTGACAATGATATTCGTATTCAATGTCAGAAATTCTGGTATGAGAAATCTTCAACTTACTACTACAAATTGGTAGCAAAACTGTTAGCATGAAGCTCTTTCAAAAGCAAAATCAACCAGCGTCCAATCTTCTTTATGAGGTGATAACGTAAGACTTAACCTGCAAAATTGTTAAACTACACCAAGATCTGATTGAATTTTATCTTCCCAGCTACAATCTGCGACAATGGCAACCTTGTAATAGATTGAAATGAGCCATCAACAGTTTTCTTCTCTCCGTTTTATAGGTTAAAACAAGAGTCTGCTCTCATGCTACATTATCAGAAAGGATGTAGTTCTCCCTTTTCAGAGTCCTTCAGGAAAAAGTCCTTAATCTGAAGCTTGCCATCTCCTAGTTTTCTTGGGAAATGTTCTCCTAACTGCCATATAAGTCACTGCTGCTGATAACGAGTACCTGAAACACAAAAACGAACATTTAAGATATCGAGAAAGGGGATGCAAATTGGTTTTGTCGATCCTCCACGATCCACTTGAATTATATAAATGTTAAAATAAGTTAACATCCCAAGAAAATCTTAAGATGAACAGAAAGAAGATACTGCTTAGTCTATCTTTCTAATAAAAGAAACATACCAAGTGAAGGTGTAGCTTAGATGGTCCCTGGGCATAACTGAGTGATGGATCAATGAATTCACATCTTTTGGAACAGGATATGGATTGCTTGCACTGACATTATCATTGATATCTTCTACATAAAGTGTAGTTTTCGGAAGCCCAAGGTCTTGCAAAATTGCAGGAACATCAACGTAAAACCACTGTCCTGTACTGGGATCATTAGCTGGCACAAATATAGTCGGATTTTCACTACCACGTACAACAGCATGAACTTTCACCTCACTGTGCTGCTCGTTGTCCTGAAATAATAAGCAAGTTGCTTTTAGGAACGTCACTGTAATCTTGAAGTATCGCAGACAAGTCAGAAAGCAGATTCTGATAAACTTGTTAAAGATCACCTTAGAAACAGGAGGTTGCTTACTCCAAAACTTCCACCATGAACGATGTTTGGTTTCTGCCACATCTGCAGTTGCATTTGGTGGCTCTCTAACAGTAGAAGAATCTTCCAAGAACTTGTTACGCCAATTACGTGGAACCCATCCTCTATTAACCAAGACAGTTAACTGTACACTGGCAAGGTATTTCCTTACTAAACACGATGGCAAAATGAAATTACATGATGCAAATTTTGGATCTTCAAAGAAGATGCTATTACTGGATTTAAATGGACTGAAATAACACATCATATACAAAGGTTCATATGTCTATCAACCAGAAATGAAAAATGTAACTTCAAAATGTACCATTCACGATTCTCCATCTGCTGATGCAGAAACTGGAATGGTTCAGAAGTAGTGTTTCCTTTGAAAAGGGTTGGGACAGATGGTTTCTGTAGTTGTAGGCATCTTCTCTTCCTCCTAAAACCCATATATTATTGGAATAAAGAAGCCATCAAAAGTAGGCATGGTTTTCCTTCCAAGTCCTCCTTTTTCATTCTCTTGTTTTTTGTCGTTGAATATTATATCTTCTCTCTTTAACTTGTATATCCTTCCCACACTGTTCAACAGTGATATCCCCTTGGACAAAGAAACATTCAAAAGCTTCCATTAACACTAGCTTCTCTTATCCGTGCTGAAGGTCAGATTGAACCCACCCCTCTGGATCTTGTTCTCCAGCTGCATTCATAACCTTTTTCTTTGGAAGCAGGTAAATCAAACTGGACAGGCAGTATTCAGCAGCTTGGAATGTTTGTACAAATATTATAGGTAGGAAACCAGATATGCAAATTGGGAGTCTTCACAACAAGCTCCAAACAGGTGTCAAAGTTAAGGATTTCAATACCCCTTTACGAGGAATGGATAACTTTACCCCACCTCAGGGTCAAGGTGCTGATTGGCATGGATGGCAGGAAGCTAAGGTGCTCTTTTCTCATTCACTTCTTTCAGATGGCAGAGGGCTCAGCACATACATTTTGCCTTAACAAGTTTTTTATTTCTCTTTGACTTCTGCAGTTAAGTTACAACATGGTACTGGTCACGGTTTACATGTGGCGCCTGTGCTTATCTTGTGGGACAACACTAGAGAGCAAGCATCTCTTTTAGGCAGGTGGTTGTGGGATAAAACTAAGAAAAATGGTGTGCATAACATGCCATTGAGGTATGGTGTCAATGTCCTCAGGAGGTAGGGCATGAGGATCACACACTAACAGCTAGTGGAAAAGTGGATACCATTTGATTAGTGTAAAATATATGGATGCTGTAAATATCCATAACCTGAATATATGTAAATTAGTTGACAGCAGTTTTTTACAACAAATACTCTATTAAATGTACGTGTGTTTGTCAAACAACTTTTATAATGAATCATAAAGGATCAACCCTAGAAATTTGCGGCATCATTGATACAGAAAACATCACTCATGACTGCACAACCGGGTGATGAATCTCATAATGATTACTGTAAGCACAAAAAGGCAGTACTTCCTGACAGAATGGAATTGGTCACTTGCACCTTTCTATAGCTATTTCTAGACGAAACTTTCTACATGGAAAATGGTGGAATTTGTACTTCATTTTCACTTTTCCAAGTAGTTTCCCTCAATTCCTATGGATATGATTTATATGGTTCATTTACTCCAAAATTTAGATGGCCTGATTTTTGTGAATATGCAGCTTTTCAAGTGTTTCAACATTCAGTGGCCCATAGTGCATCAAAAGGTTGATGATTGACAACACTAGTTTACCTAGGGATGACATAACCCAAATCTAGCAGTGATCATCCGAAATGCACCTGTAGATCAGATAATCAAATAGAATCTGCATGTTTTTCTGCCAAGAGGCGTGGTACCCTAAATTATTCCAAATATTTCACAAAAAAAAATGATGAGTAGATTGCATGCTGTACAGAATCAGTAGAAGGATTTCAAGAACAAGGATTGTGTTTTTGCTTGCTATAACCAAAAATAAATGAATGAACAGCTCTGCAAGCTTAAGATATTGACATTGAATCAAGCACATCGATTAGAGAGGATGGAAATAGCTACCTCCCAGGTTCCTTAGTCAGCAGTAGTGGAGTCAAAACATGGTAACCATTGTCCATTACCCCACAAATGCTTCTAGACCGAGGACCAAGAAAAATCGACTTACTCTCATCAAAAACACCTTCACAAGTAACCCTCCTGAACTCCAAAGAACTTGGGTCACCGTCACCAATAGATCCAAGCAGTTGCGAGGAGCTTTTGTTCAAGTTAATGGGATCCGTCTCCAATCTCTTCTTTCTATACTCCAGCTGTTCCATCTGTCACAATCAAGTAACAAGAAGAAAGGAAAAAAAGAAACTGTTCTTATCAAATATCCATGACGCCTACTTTTAGTAAACACGATCAACAACTTAATAAATCTGATCAAGCACACCATCCTCTGAATACATCGAAAGTAATCAACCAAAAAGAATACCACCATCACAAGCAAAAAGAAAGTTAACATCCTCTGAATACATCAAAAGTCGATTAGAAGAGCAAATTAGATGGTTTAGAAAGATCCTATACAGCACTAAACAAAACCCTTCCACACTAAGTGGGCTAGGCTACATGGTTCTTAATCACCATTGGGCTTGGTCTCTTCTCATATTAGCATCTAACTCCAAAAGGAGATCCCAAGAGGCACGCACAATATATTTCGCTTAAAAGTAGGCCGACAGAATCTTAAGATGCTGAGCTCGGGAGAAGCCAAAATTCGAAAACCATAAAAAATCATACATGAAGTACAGGAACCAACTGGGAAAATCACACATTGTTCTTTGAACCCGTATTATTTATAATTCAGAGAACCAGATACTAAAGCCAACGAAAAGGACTTGAAATTGTTCAGTAAATAACAGATATTTAACAATCAGTCAAGCTTAAAAAACCTGAGAACTTGCTCCTCAACATACAAAGAAACACATATCTGTAGAAGAATTAGGGTGAGTGATTTAATCAACCTTCTCTTGGCGCCTAAATATCTGCCACGTCCCTAGCCCAAACGTAATTGCTCCAGGTAAGAAAAGGAACAGACTTGACCATCTCCATTTTTTGATATCTGGATTGATCCCAAAAAGCAAAAAGAGGAACCAGAATCAGAAGCAGGAAGCAAACGTTGGGCAACATAAAATTTAAGAACGCTAAGCCGGATACGGTTTAAGATTACATACCGTGATCTTGGGGGGTTGGTGGTGTTGACGGTGAGAGATCCTGAGCAGAAGTTGATACGTGGGCAACTCGAGAGACGCACCTTAATGAAGGATGTTCGATCGTTTGAATCGTTTGATAGAGATGTAAAGTAAGGTGGCGCGGAATCAGTCTGGTGAGTGAAGCCATGGCATCAGAAATACAGTCTTCTCAAGGGTCTCACTTCTGCAACGCGGCTTTTAGCAAGAGGAGAGGAGAGATGCCAACGGGTCGGGTATCTCCTATGGTTAGTCGCATTCGGTATCCGGAACCATATCTGAATACTAATTTTGCATTTCTTTTATTTTTCTACAGAAATTTGGGGTTTCACTTACTTACGAGCCCCAATTTGGTTATTCGGTTCGGCAGTCGGATATGTTTGAGAGATGCCCAAATTCGAATAATGTTTCTCGGATTCTCCATGTTCAGTTTTGCCCTTTCATTTAGATACCCAAATCTGATGTCGACTTTGGTTAACCTCTCTCTCTCTCTCTCTCTCTCTCTCTCTCTCTCTCTCACACACACACACACACACATGCGTTGGCATTCACAATGGTCGAGCTTGATATGGAGCGTATGAATAGGATATCATTGTAATGTTTCTCACTTTCTAAATTATGTTTTGATATATAAAGAGGCTCTCATCTTTTAATTAGTGATTGATCACAGTAGAAATTTTCCAACGCGACGGCCACTAAGTAAGAGCGAGAAATAGCTTTCTCTAAACCATGTAAATCTTGTCTCTTGTGATTCACACAATTTATTTCTATAATTGGTGGGTTCATTTTGTTCTTCGTTTTTAACATGCAAATGGGAAAGAAAAAGAATCTTGAAATGATGTAGAGGAGCTTGGATTGATAGGAACAGCATTCAACTTGTATTGTTCTATTAAAAAATGAATCGGGCTAGTCAATTTGCTAGATGTATTGACCAAAAAAAGCAAGCCAATCAATAACAGAGTCAATGTTGGTCGAGTTTTTGCATGAGATCATGAAGCAGCAAACCCCTGTATCACAAACCCGTCTTCTTGGTAAGAGGAACAAAAGCACAAAAATACAAGCTGGCAGATGGCATGCAAAACTCAAACAATCGTTCTTAATTTATAGCAAAATAACAAACTTCTCTTGTGTGGAAGTGGCATATAAGCCAACCTTTCCTCTTGGTCAGTCTGGATTCATATCGCAAAAATATTCCCAAATCTTCTCACAGTTTCCAGAGGGTTGTTTATCTCAATCTGTAACAATCTGCTGACACAAACCCGATGAAATACGGACTGGGAGGACACTCAAGGATCTACAGATGGATTTAACAAAGAATTAAACTTCTTGTGGTCAGTCTGTAATTTTGTATTGAATGACTCCATCACATCCCAAGTCTTACTTGTATGCCAACAGGGTATGCGTATTGGTTTTTTCCTTGACAGAGGAAAGCAACAAAAGAAGAATAATGGTCGCTTACATGGTATCCGTGAACCCCTGCTTTGAAAGTGCTTCCAGCTTATCAATTTTGTTACCAAGCACAAGTAACGGGATTCCGCTTAATGAAGGCTTGCTCAGTAGATCATGGAGTTCATTTCTTGAGGTAGTCAAGTTATCACGGTCAGCAGCATCAACCACATAACTGCACATGGGAGAAAATTCAGGGTCCGGTTTCTCAGTGCTCCAGAAAAGAAAACTAGCAACGTCACAAACAAAAGTCATTTCTTCCATTATCACAGTTAATGTGAAGTGGAAAAATGCTTAATTTAGAAAAGAATGCAAGGCAAAAACATAGGGTCCTTTTCTTTTAGTTTTGCCTTTTTATATCCTCTTGGCTTGATCACTGGGTAACCTTAGTCACGATGGATGGAGGTCATCTCAATTTTGCTGCTGAGAGCAGCAGGGAAGAGATCCTTTAAATTAATGAAGACCGGGCAACATGAACTGCACGCACCCAAAAATGATGCTGCCCCTTTTCTCCTCAAATTGGAAAATGTAAATGAAGTCTTTAGTTGCTTTATATGGAAACTAAGAATATAATAAATATAGCCAACGGATTGTCCCTCCATCAGTGGAGGAGATGCACCTTTATGATATGCCTTTTACAGTTACATACACGCACACACATATATGCATTCACTCGAAAACAAAAAGAACAAAGAAATATCAAATAGTGTATCGTTCAACATATTTGTTTAGACTTTTTGAAGGAAAATTTAGGACCGCAGAGTCATAGCTAAGAATGACATTGGACTTATTGCAAAGGTAGCTTTTGATATTCAAATTTTTTTGAAAATCAGCATTCAAAGCCAAGAAGCAGTTGAACTCTTCTCTTTTGAAAAGACCAATAATGTCACCATACTCCACTGGTTACAGGGATCAAACGGGATCACATGCACTATTGCTCTTCTGTTTACCTGCTTTCTCTTTTAATGTGAACATTTTACTCCTCCCTTTGAAACAAAAAAGACACAATAGGCTTTCATTTACCTCAAAAAAGGATTTGGTTAGTTAGCCTACAGAAGCCTCCGAATGAATGAGAACAAACTGTGATATCATATTGATAACAGTTTTTAAATTTGAACTTTCTAGAAGGCTTTTGTAAGCTTGAAACTTGATGGGAAAATCAAGTCAACACAACTCAAGACCAACATAAAGGTCATTGACTTCCTTATCAAGCAAACTAAACATTCCATTTACAATTTTTACATTCATAAATGGACGCCTAAGCATGCCATAGGCATCATAAACTTAAAAACTATTATCTAGATAAAACATGGTGGTCCATTGACACCACTCTGCAATCATGTGATAATACCTGCAAATGCAAACAACATGCCCACCTTGACAACCATCAACCTATAACATTAGGCAGTTACACCGGCATCCTTGACTATATTATAAAGCTGCATACAATCTATTCCTAACCATGTTTCACATTATGGTGTATTTGAGTCAGTGTTATCCTGCGATACGGTAAAAAAAAAAATCAAAATTTTTTTTTCAATTTTTTTTTTGCGGGTTTCTGGCCTATGTTAACCTCTCTTCACTTCTCCCTAAGGCATCCTCCGGTATGCTCATTTGGGATTGCAAGATGCGTGCGTGTAACATCTAAATTCAGGTTAGTTTATAAGAATTTTATTGAATAAGAATAATTTATGAACAATATCACATCATCCTTCTGTTTCAAACCACTTCAAGCATTAGTTAAAAAGCTAGTCTCTAGTAAGAGAAAAAGAAGATATCATCAAGTAACAATATCACATCACTGGAGTGACATACACTCAATAATCAAAGAAATGGAGCTCATCTTTTTGCTCACGTATGAAAATGAGCAAATATGCCAATTACATGTACAAAGATAGTAGTTTGTTAATTTTGATATAGAGGAGTGGATTATGGAAGATAATGAAGAAAATGCACTCTTAACTAAAGAAGGCATTGCATGGATTAATTTGGAAGAAGCGCAACAACATCATCAAGGAGATGAAGATTTTGATTTGAAGCAGAAGGTGGTGAGAATCTTCAACATGGAGAAAATGAAGATTATTTAATTGATGATCCTTATTACAATATGTAAATGTATTTCATTTTTTGCTTCAAAATATGTAATTTTGTTAATTATTCAATGGTGAATGACCAATATGTACTAAACTTTGCATTATATGAATTTTTTGCAATTATCATGCTTTTGCTAATTTTTTTCTATTTTTTAAAGATTTTTTAGATTTTTACTAATTTTTTAATATTAAAATATGATATGCTACGATATGATACGATACGCCCATATCATGGACCAAAACGATACACGATACGATACGCATCGAACAACACTGATTTGAGCATTTGTTCGCAATGTGTGCTGCCTATATTTGTCATATACCTAAAACTCTTAGTTATGCAGGAAAAAAACGTGTGAGACATGATAAAACTGCATAATTGGTAAGAGTGCATAAATTATTGTGCTTGAAACATATGGAATAGAGAGTGTTGCAATAACTCATGGTGATACAACTGAAAAGATTCAGTATACGTAGGAGGTGTCTGGTGTATCAATATTAAGCTCATACAACTAAGTGAGATGTGATTGGTAAAACCCACAATGTAGTGGGATCCAGTGTATCTGATCTATATACAATTGGACAAGTCACTAACAGTGTAAGGTGTCCACTCTATCATGGTTTGGCTCTCGTGAGCCAAGTTAATACAATTGGGAAAAATCACACACAACAACAAAGAGAGAGATAAACAATAAACATCCAACGAGTATAAGTTTTTGGATGAGCAACTGATTCAGTAACATACTGAAACAATTTTTTCTAAATCAATTCATTTCACCTCTACTGGAGCATTTAAATCACCGTAGAAACAAACAAAACTGGCTGAGAAGGAAAATAACACAAAATGAGATACATACACAATTGCCGACACAGCTCGACAGTAGCGCTCCCACATACTGCGGAACCTTGGTTGGCCTCCAAGGTCCCATAATTTAATGGTAACATTTCCTTTAGTTACCTTACGCATGTTAAATCCCACCTGCAAGTTGAACACAGAAGAATGTCTAGTCTTAAAACACAATGTGACAGACAGAAGGCAGTATTGCAAATAAGGAAGGAATCATTTCCATAGCAAGGACAGAGAAAATTTTCAAAGCCTTCACACGCTCACAGACAACTCTTAGAGCAAAAATAAAGCACTGTATATCGACTAATCGTTCTTTTCGGGCATGCAATTACTTACAGTTGGAATCATGTCTTCACTGTATCCCCCGGTCTACAAACATAAGATCAAATTCAATCAACATCACAATCAGTTACAAAAGGCAAGAAAATAGCTCAACATCTCAAAATACAAAAACAAAAATTCCCATGAAAGCATACTGCAATGACGTTGACAAGCGACGTCTTGCCTGCATTCTGCAATCCTATAAGCGAAAGCTCCATCTCTTGCTTAAAAAACAAGCTGCATCCACAAAGCAACAACAATAAGAAGTACTAAACCATAAACACATAATCCAGTCGAGCACCATGGAAATCTTGCTCATCATTTCTCATCAGGAAAAGAACTAATGAAGTCGCTGCATACCGAACCTTACATGATTGGCTCCCATACCAGGAAACAATCCGTACAATCACAAAACAAAATTTCCCCCCGAAAGAGCACTCCGATCAGCAAAACCAGAAAACTAGACATCAATCTAAAGGAACAGCAAAAGCAGAAATATTTCCCCCATGTTCTGAATCAATAAAGGCATTGGCACACCTTGAAAACTTTCGATTGGCATTGCTAAACCTTGAAAACGCTAACGAACTCAAAGCAAAACCGAAAGAAAAGCTGCTAGCAAGTGCAGTTTTTAGACGAATAACATATAAATGAAGATAGATTATTCCAGTAGGAACTTCCATCTTTCACGCTAAATTGTCAATCATAAAACGCCCATCAGAGAAAAATCCAAAGAGAATTTAAGACAACCCTAAGCGCTATCCGCCATCGACGAGACTAAAGAAAGAAGGACAGAAAAAATCGCAGAGAGAGAGAGAGGAATCACCTCCGTAGCCAATTGAGGAAAGCTTCCCAGAGACCCATGGCTGAGACGCACCGGTAAACCAGAAACCAGGGGCCGGAAAACCCGCGCAGAGAGATGGGAGGGGTTGATTTGGGGTTGCGGATCTGAGGCGATCGTTACCCTCTTTTCCCAATATTTGCTGTGATTCACGAATCATTTAAATAAAATAACAAATATATCTTTCTTGTCCGTTTCCTTCCCTATTCTTTATTGGAAAAGATCAAATGTACATTTTCAGAGGAAAGATAAATAGAGAAAATCGGAAGCGCGTGTATCGGACCAACCCGAGTCGTCCAAATGATTATCAGATTCTAGAGAGAGAAGAGAGAGAACGAGGCACACGCTTTTTAGTAAGGGTACACCCTTATTGTTTAAAATTTCCATATTACTTTCGGTACACAAAAAACTTTTCCCTCTTCATTACCCCAACTACGTACATGGAGCGGGACCAGGACCAAAGTCCCGTCCCATTTCGTTGCAGAACCCTGTCTTCATTCTGTGACGGAACCAAAAACAACTCGGGTTGGAAAAAAAGAGTGCTCAAACATACATCATTTTTATATAAGAAATGGAACCTAATTCATGTGAAATATATCTAAATTTGAAGGTATTATTTGGGATGGAACATGAAAAATATTTTATTTATTTTCTCTTATTATTTGTTTTATTTTTAGATGAACTTAACTTTATAGAATCAATGAGAAAAAGGAAATCGTTCGTGAGACAGGGACTTGTTATACCATCCTCACGAGATATTTTCTTGCTCTTCTCGTTCCATCCACGTCCCCGTTTTTACTTCTCAAATCTTTTCGGTTCAAGGTGAACCCATGGAAAGTGGAGGATCCCTTTTATATGAACATCCCTACACTCAATTAGACCATGTCTCATATAAAGGAGACCTATCAAGTGTGCATCTCTTCTATCTTCTATAGGAGATTTGTGAAACATGCACCTGTAATGCATAATCTCTTCTATCTTCTATAGGAGATTTGTGAAACATGCACCTGTAATGCATAAAAGAGATGTATCAAAAACATTTCATCAGTTTCTTCTTTCTTCTATAAAACAATGTGTAGAGAAGAGGATAGAAGAGCGAGGTAGTGACTGGTTTTAATGACGATGAAAGAGGAGAAATAAAGAGAGAAGACGACACAGAAAAAAGAGTGAGCTCCATGAATTAGTAAGCATGCTCCTATTAATCGAAGTATCATAAGAGAGAAAGAGAAAGAATACGAAAAAGGAAAGAGAGTGAGTATTGGGTAGACACGACCATTATAAGAAAGATGTGTCTTGAGTAATTTGGAGTGTTCAGTCCCTACCCCTCTTTTAAAGATAAACCGATATTGTTGTTCGGACACCCAAAGGGTTTGGTACATGGTAAAACTGGGTTGCATAATCTAGATCCGGTTTTATTTCGGGTGGTAAATCCAGACCTGGGTCATATGATACGTTGACTGGAACGAATCGAGTTCGAGCTCAGTTCACCTTATTCCCAGCTTGCTTGCTTTCGGTTCATTAAACCGTATGAGCTGATGGAGGCTTGTTCAACGACACTTATGAGACTTTGACATAAGGGGTTTGTTTTGGCTAGTGGTTAACTCGGTTAAGTTATGTTAAACCAGCAGGTCTGTTATGAACCGGCCATGTCTAGTCCAGATGAAACAATTGGACCGATTGGACCGTCCGTTATAGTTAGACAACTCCAGTTTAGAGTGATCGCAACCTTTTGATTGACTTGGATATATGGAAAAAGGAAGTCCTAAATGCATAATATCTTTCAGTGTATAAAGTTGCATAAATATCTTTAATGATTGATCTTTGAGATCAATTATATACATTTGAATTACTGTATATTTAATGCAGATTATGTACTAAACATAAAATACAAAAATATAACGGTACTTTCAATTCAAATCTCCACCATTTATCTCAAATATAAAATAATAAAGGTATTATGTATACATTAATATAGGAATCATCTGTAAAAGATTATGTACCAAAAAAACATTATACATCTACAACACCCTCTCCCTCTCCCTCTCTCTCTATATATATAATAAATAATTTTTTTAAAGTTTAAAAAATAGTATGTGTACCAAGCACATGCTATAGATGGACTTACTCCTATTCTCTTGAAGGCTAAAATTTCAGCTCATTCTTGAGTTCACCCGTGCTCAGTTGGATTGAGCTCGATCTTGAGCCCTAGCTTGATTGAGCTCGAAGAGATCAACGAACCAAACAGCCAAGCTCAAGTTGCTCAAATATAACTTAGGCAGAATTTGGGTTCAGTACAGGTTTTGTTCCAGTTCTTGGAGAACCGCAAACCAACCATGTGTCCCATAATAACAATTCAAGTTTTTTTTATTCCCAACTGTATGAAAGATTTTTTTTTACAGTTGAGAGCTGAACCTAACACAGACTGTGCATCCTCAGAATCGAACCCATCACCTGGGTAGCTGCCTTATGGGAGTCAGAGCTATGGGAGTCAATTATATCAAAGATATTAAAACTGAGAAAACCCTTGAATGCGTTTGTTTCATCAATGAGAGAAACCTGTTTCCTTTTTCTTTCCAACGATAGAGAATTCATTTTCCTTGAAAATGCAAGGTTCGATGGGAAAAAGGCTAGTGCTTCCCAAAAGGATATCGAAGGATGCAGTTTCTGATGAAAAGTGTGTGTGTGCACGTGCGCTCGTTGGGGGTTTGTGTGTGTGCATTTAAAGAACACTCAATTAGCAAACCACGGCTAATTGATTCAACAACCTTATGGTTGCACATAAACAAATTCAGACCCGAAGCAACAAAAAATCACCACACACTAAACTAGTTAGAAACGTCGAAACCACCCACAATTAAAACTAGTCTTAGTTTTGTCTTTTAAGAAGAAATAGTGTAAACCCAGCTCAGCTCATATATGTGAGCTGGACCCGATTTAACCAGATCAGGTGATTCGGTATACATGGTCAGCCAAGTCCCAAGGTCAACTCTCTCTTTCTCTCACTTGAAAAGTATTTTTTTAAATAGAAAACTGTATACCATGCTATTTAGTGGATATTATGAACGACAGTATATATAATGAGGTTATTATAAACAAGAAAAAACTAACACTCATGATAAAATATTAAAAAATCATTTCAGATAGTTTACATACGAAAAAAACAACCAAAAGAAGTTTGTAATAAACTAAACTATGAAAAAAAATAGTAAGGTCACACAAATACAACAACAACAACTAAGCCTTTTCCCATACTAGACGGGGTCGGCTAAATTGATTCTTTGTTTCCACAAACCTCTATCATGGGTCATGTTAGCAGTTAACTCACAATAAGCTAGATCGTTGTTTATTGTTTCTTTCCAATACTTTTGTGGTTGTCCTCTACCTCTTTTAATACTTTCTAAATTTAGTTTTTCATACCTTCTTAAGTTCTTCCTCTTATCTTCTTTCTATATGTCCAAACCATCTTAAACGATATTCTCTCATTTTATCCTCTATTGATGCTACCCCTAATTTATTTCTAATAACCTCATTATGTATACGATCTTTTCTTCCATGTCCACTCATTCATCTCAATATCTTCATTTCTGTCACAGACATCTTTTGTACATGTTGTGATTAACTGCCAACACTTAGAACCATAAAACATGACAGTTCTAATTGTTGCTCTATAATATTTACCTTTTAACTTTAATAATATCTTCTTATCACAAATAATACCTAATGCACCTCCCTATTTTAACCAACTAGCATTAATTTTATACGTAACATCTCCATCACTCTGAAAAATTGATCCTAGGTATTTAAAACTTTTCTTTTAGGGGATGCAATGTGTGTCAATTTTAATTTCTATGTCCTTTGAAGTAACCAAATGATCAAACTTACATTTCATATATTCTGTCTTTATTATACTAAGTTGGAAGCCTTTGCTTTCTAATGATTCTCTCTATAGTTCCAATTTTCTATTAATTTTTTTCTTAGACTCTTCCACTAATACAATGTCATGTGCAAATAACATACACCAAGGTACTTCATCTTAAATATGTTTTGTTAACTCATCAATCACCATTATAAATAAGTATGGACTTAAAGTTGATCCTTGATGCAACCCAATATTAACTTCAAAGAAGTCTATCATTCCTTCATGAGTCTTCACACATGTTTTTGCACGATCGTACATGTCTCTTATAAAGTTAATGTACCTCTTTTTTTCAAGGTTCTCTAAAGAACCTCCCTCGTTACTCTATCGTAAGCTTTTTCTAGATCAATAAATATCATACGAAGGTCTTTCTTTTTTGCTCTAATATCATGTGCACAAATATTAAAACAAAATAAAGAAAAATTATCTGTTGAGTTAACTACTACCATAACACACAATAGAGATTTAAACAAAAGATCCATATAACAAACCCCAATTTGGTATGGGAAAAGGCTTAACGTGCCTTGATCCAGAAGAATACGGTCGAGTAGGAGAAGAAGTGGGGAGTTCAGGTTTCTAAGTCTTGTTATTATTAGTAAGCGTTAGCTAATTAGGGAAAGATGGCAATCATTTGTTGCACTAGTTGGTGCACTGGTTTTATATAATAAATTCAACTGAGTTTCTTTTTTGCTCAAATAACGATTTCCACTATTTTAGTTGCATCTTACTTGCAAGTATTCCTTTAATGAGCAGGGGCACCAACCAAGTTCACCTTAGCTGGGGAAGCAACATCACTCTGCCTGCAAGAGAGCGAGCGAGCGAGAGAGAGAGACTCATGATAATCCCAGATGGAAAAGAAACGGGATTTTGCAGAAGCAGGAGAGATCTCAAACAAAACGAACGGCTTCCCCATTTAAGGTAGGACTCCGTTTAGAAGTAGATGCCGAATTATATCATTCCACTCGGATTTCTGCTCCCATCAATCCTAATCTAGCAATTGCGGAAGGAGCAGCAACACTCATCCCTAAATGCTTCTCCCTGGACTCCTCTCGGGCAAGACTCTCCTTTCATTTCATTTTCTTTGCATACCATCATTCTTCTTCTCTCTTTTGTAGCATTATATCACTCGTGTCGATGTAACTTCCAGTTTTATCTCCGATTTTTCTTTTTCTTCTTAAATGGGGTTATTTTTATTACTAACTACCACGAATTACAGTCGAATTGGCAGGTGGATTTGCAAGATATAGATGGGAAATGATAGAGAAATCCTTCTCTTTCTGAGTTTTCATTACTGTTTTCTGGCGTGGTTAAAAGTTGCCTTTCTATGCTTCTTGTGCTTGGTTTGTTACCGTTTTGAGTTTTATTTAGCCTATCTTGTTTTTCGTATTAGTGTTTTGGGTTCATACACAATTGGCAACGTGAGATGCAAGATACCAAAACCTAGAACTTTCCCACACTAAGTAGGTTCAGCCACACGGATTCTTAGTTGCCATTGAGTGTGTCGTATTAGCGTTGAACTCCAAAATCGTATGATAATTAATCTTGCGCTTTGAGGTGAATCTATATAGGTTTCCATGTCTTTCTCAATGCAGCTTTGCGCTGGAGATGAGAAAATAGTGGGAGGAATGTGAAGATGATGAAGAACAAATACAGGAAATCAAATTCTTTACATTGCAATGCAGGATGCAGATGCTCAATGTCTCTTGCAGTGTGGAGCTTAGTGGGGTTTGTTCTTTTGGTCCACTTCTATTCGATATTTCAGCAGAGGGATCAAATCAGAGGACATGCTCATGTCCATTCAAGTCTCCTTTCTGTGAACAGAGAATTTGAAAAGATTGAGGAGGAAATTTTCCAAGTTCCTCAGCCACAAAACAAGCGGCAAGGGCGGTTGGGGAAACAGAGAGGAAGAAGGAGATCTATAATAGATGAGTTCCTTGATAAGACATCCAAAACAAGACACTTCTTCTTTCCAGATCAGACCACTGCTATAAACCCTCTTAAGACATCAGCTAACGAAAGCTTGTACTTTTACCCGGGAAGGATATGGTTGGACACTGATGGCAACCTGATTCAGGCACACGGAGGTGGGATCTTATATGATGAGAGCTCTGGAATGTACTACTGGTATGGAGAAAATAAAGATGGTGTTACCTACCATGCACACAAAAGAGGAGCTGCACGGGTTAGTTTGAATTGTTTTTTCTATAGCTTATTTTGCTTAAGATGACCTGGAATGTTCTTTACCATAAAACTAAACCAGGAAATGTGGAGCAGTACATGAAAAGGTTTCTTTTTCATTTGTGGATATCTTCTATTTCTTTTCTGATTCATTGTAAATATGTTAGCAACTTCTAAGGTGCTGGTTCACATTGTCTGTCATCTGCTACTGATTACGATTCATATATTTATACAACAAAGTACATTTGCCATCAGTTCATCCACCGTTCGCTCCAAGGGAAGTGACTAGCACCAGTAGATAAAATATTCACTGTCCTTTTGATCCCAGATTTCGAGTAAATCATATTTTTGTTGCATTGCTTATATGGAGGCATGATACTATAGAAGCAATTATCTTGTGAAACTTTGTTCCTATTTTGATTTGCACCTTTGATTTGGTAAATCGATTGACTATAGCTTCCTGGCTGCACTCATGTAGATCAGGTTCTGTAGGCCTCCACACATGTTTTTTTGAAAAAATTAAGTGCATCTCAATGCCATATAGTAGACTAGCAAGTTTAAACTTTGATTGCACTCTATTTATTCTTCGCATTTGTGATCAGAATTATTCTGCATGTATAGTATAGGAAATTCTTTGAACTATTGAGATACCGGTCCTGGATGCTGTTAATTTCATTTTCTTCTTAAACTGCCACTAATACTTAGATAATCAAAGCAAATGAGTACATGGGTTAACTTATTTCCGTGGTTGGGCTCGACATGGTGGTCTAGGTGAATGTACCTCCGTTGAAATGCATGAGTTAAACCTGACAACTTTATATAAAGACCCTATTCACGGTCTATATTTTGTTCAGAACTGCTCAATTGTCTGGTAGACTAAGCAAATCCTCATTGCACGGTGTTTAAAACTTTGGCTGGAAGATTATTGTGAACTTGGTATTATGGTATCTGCGATTATTCTTGTAGGGAATCTAATGAGCGTTCTGTTAGATGTGTGAATGAGCTAATTAATTTTCTCACACTTCTAATAACATCTTGGTGAATATCATTTCTTAAATGCCATGTCATGAAGACGTAGACATCCTTAATAGGTTGGGATATCCTTCTTGTTGGCAGTTGGTCTTACGCTTGCTTGGATGTAAAAATTAGAGCAGCACAGAATATATGCCTGCAGTAGCTTCTCTTCCATCTTTGCAAGTACCGGCTTTAGTTTCCGTGTGCTTAGTAAATATATCTATTCCACTAGGTCTTCTATACTTGCTCACTTATAAATTGCTCTTCACACTGATAGTTCACATGCTTTCAGATAGTATAGATTTGGATTTCCAAATGCCATTCTTGCAAAAACTCTAACATCATTCTAGATTTATAATCTCTTATTGGTTAGATTATGTTGCCTGGCCTCAGGTTGACATCATTGGTGTGAGCTGCTACTCTTCCAAAGACTTGTGGACATGGAAAAATGAAGGAATTGTACTGCAGGGCGAGGAAAATGACATATCTCATGACCTTTACAAGAATAACGTCCTTGAGAGGTCTAAGGTCATCTATAATCGAAGATCAAATAAATATGTTATGTGGATGCATGTTGACAATATAAACTACACCAAAGCTGCTGTAGGAGTAGCCATCAGTGATTCACCTACTGGACCTTTCAAGTATTTGTACAGCACAAGGCCACATGGCTTCGACAGTCGGGACATGACGATCTTCAAAGATGACGATGACAAGGCCTATATCATCTACTCATCAGAAGATAACAGCGTGCTTCATATTGGCCCACTTACCATTGATTACCTTCATGTTACCCAGGTTATGAGAAGGATATTAGTCGGACAACATAGAGAAGCACCAGCTTTATTCAAGCATCAGGGTACATATTACATGATAACCTCAGGATGCACAGGTTGGGCACCTAATGAAGCTTTAGCGCATGCAGCTGATTCTGTCATGGGTCCATGGGAGACGTTAGGGAATCCATGCATAGGTGGTAATCAGATATTTCAAGCAACAACTTTTTTCTCCCAGAGCACTTTTGTGTTGCCTCTTCCGGAGTTGCCTGGTTTGTTCATTTTTATGGCTGATCGATGGAACCCAGCTGACCTGAGGGACTCAAGGTATGTCTGGTTGCCGTTAACCATTGGTGGAGCTGCGGATGAACCACTGGAGTACAGTTTTGGTTTCCCCCTATGGTCAAGAGTATCTATCTATTGGCATAAAAGGTGGAAACTTCCTGATGAGTGGAAGGTATCTCATCTAGACTAATCTGTTTTTTATAGAACTTGTCTTCATGCATCCATTTTGCTTTATTTGCTACT
Source organism: Brasenia schreberi (assembly GCA_036023115.1). Lineage (NCBI taxonomy): Eukaryota > Viridiplantae > Streptophyta > Magnoliopsida > Nymphaeales > Cabombaceae > Brasenia > Brasenia schreberi. The sequence continues at coordinate 3,231,200 of JAYKKT010000033.1, forward strand.
TTAAATTGCATTAATTGCCTCATTTGGTGTTGTTTCGGTTAATGTTTTTGTTATTATTGATAATGTGACTGAACATGACTACACTGCTGACAAATGAAATGGAAACTAAATGCCTGTTAGCTGCAATTGGCAAGAATATCATTTTCATGTATATCACATGCATGACTTGTATAGTTCGATCACCTAAAGTCTATGCTTTCTATCCTTGATAGTGTATTTTAAGTTGACTCCTAATACCAATCTAGTGATCAAAATCATCAGTTAGTCTACTTTATGGTATTGATCATCTTTCAGTTTCGTTATTAGCATCTCTAGTGTCATGTGGCTGATAGAGACGCTTGTTATACTAATCAGCGATCAGCGGCATGTTTTACTGGTTATGGTTTTATAACAAATGGAAGTAATGAATCACTTGGCATGAACAGATGATGCTCCTCAGCAGTTTTATACCAGTTTGACTAGTCAAAATTAATGTTCTTAAGGCTATCACTTTGTTGCTGCAGTTGACTGCCATCTTCTATCTGTTTTGAGCCCTCATGTATCTGACAGATTGATTCAGATGTTGCCCTAGAATACCTATTTACTTTCTATCGAAAGATTTAAATCCAGCATCTTGGCTTCTCATATTCCCCACTTGATTGTAAGAAAACGATCCTTCAAGTTGCTCGAGGAATCCCACCAATTATCACTTGAACAAACCGAGAATAGCCGTGAAACCTATTCACAAAAAGCTTGGTGTTTCAACGCTCAATACAAGTCAGATATCAATCTAAGCATTTTACATCAAAGAGAGAAGAGAGAGAGAGGCATCCAACATTAAGCCGTTGAGGGTATCCCCAACGGCTATCAATATAGCCGTTGGGAGCCCTGATCTCCAACGGCTAGCTGGAATGGCCAGGGCCCTGATGGCCCTAGCTATCCAATACCTAAACAAGTGCCCTAATGGCCCATCCTATTTATTACATTTTAACATTAATGTGAAAAAAGTTCTTGATTTTGGTTTCATCTTGGTTTCACATATTAGAAGCCTAATGTTGTTTAGTCTCCACTGCTTTCCAAAACTATCATCACTCCAGCATCTGTTCAGTGCACCATTGTTTAGGCTCACAATCTCCTCGTGGACGTGATCTATTAGTGAAATAGCTAATTGTGGCTTTTTGACATGAACTCCTCCTTTGTTCCTCATTCTGATTAGAGACACATGATAGAGGTACAATGTTAAAAGGTGACTTTGAAATCGTAACTCAGCAATGAGGTACGTGGACATTCTGACTTCCACCCAGAAAATGTAAGACCTAGCTATATCAAAGTGAGGGAGGTGATTGACATCCGCTTGGGTATGAGATTGGAAAATAAAATGCAAATATATCTTCGTTTTAACTGACTGTAAAGAGGCAACCCTGGCTTTGAACGCATCCAAACCAGTGGAGTCTTACTGTGGTACATTGACTTAGGATTGTGGTGTGCTTAGCAAACGTTTCTCATCTTCTTCATGGCAGCATGTTAGCAGGATTGCCAATTGCATCTCTAGCATGCTTCCTCTGACATTCAATGTGGCTGGGGAAGTGCCTCCTGATTGGGCCTTGTTGCTCAAGATACATCCTTCAATCACAACTGATGATGTTCTGTTGTCGAAAAAAGAAAACCTACATCAAGAGTGTTGGTTCTGATCAGATTCCATCACCTAGGATCAAGCCCGTATCCGTGGAACTATCTTGGATTTTGTATATAACCTTCACCTTATGTGAAGAAAAACAAGTTTCATTAGGTTAACTTTATATTGTAGCTGTTCAGACTTGGTTGTTGTGTTCTCTCTTACAGCTTTATGTGTCATGTTGCTTATGCTGCTTCCATGGGAATTCTTCTTACTCTAATTTGTTTTACTTTTATCGGCATAAGTAACTCGGGAAGCTGAAATGCTCTTATCGGCCAGGTTGCTCGAGTCCCCAACTAGTTCCAAATGAAGTTTGAGGTGCCATTTTCTTCGTGCAGTCGATTAAGGTGTTATATCTGATATCTGATCTCTGTTGCAACATGTGATCATGCATTCAAATGAGATCTAAACACTTTCTATATCAATAACAGTTGGAGTCGAGCCCTTATAATTGGTACGGTTCTTGAGTAGTTGGCACCAGAGAGATCAAATTTAACATCTTGAAAAGATGGCAACGATAGCGATATTCTTCAAGGCATGATAAACACTAACTTTTAGGTTTATTTGTCACCACGGGTATCAAATAACCGAATGCAATGGACCCCGATAAACACCTTAAGAATACAATGAAGATCCTCGTTTCGTCTTCCACAAACGCAACCGAGTCATAAACAAATTGGCAAAGGCAATGCAAAGATGATTTTGTAAACCTAATTAGCGCTATAATTGGACATGCAAGCTCTCTTGGAAACTAAGTTGGAAAAAATTCACACAATTAGAGAAAAGTTGATTAATCTTGTTTTCAATACCACTATATATAGACATGGTGAAGATGTAACTGATAATATGTTACTAATGAGCATAATTGTCACTCAAGGTGACTCTTAATGCCATAACATATGTTATCGCTCAAGAGTTATATCCATTTCATGTACTACTAATGAGCACATTATCACTCAAGTAAATGAGTTTTTATGCCAAAATATGACTGAAAATTCTTAAGAGTTACAACCACTACATGTGCTACTAATAAGCACAATTATCACTTAAGAAAGTGACTCTTAATGTCACAACATAGCCGGAAAAGACTTAAGAGTTATAACTACTATACATGATACTAATGAGTACAATTATCACTTAAGAAAGTGATTATTAATGCCACAAACATGGCTAGAAATGCTAGTGAATTTTAGCCACTACATGTGCTACTACTAATAAGCACAATTATCATTTAAGTAGCTATCAATGCAACAACAAGGCTGCACCCATAACCTTTACCAAATATATATTTTGGTATTTTGAAAATACACCCAACAATAACTTTGACAATGTATCTGTCCGGATGAAGTCGGTGCGACCCTATAATTAAGATCACACTGTTGATGAACAGAAGATTCAAAATGCTCGTGTAGTTTAACATACTGTTGATGTACTTCAGTTGCTACGAAGTGGAAGCTAAGCTCCGAAACAGTTGGCTTTCATTTATGCGGATCATCTATTGTATTCTTGATCATGACAATGTTCTGCAATTCGTGGTATCCAAATTGTATGTGTAATTCTCCGAACTCTTTCTCTCCCTCTCTCTCTCACTCTCATACACAGATGCGCACCCACATTCAGGCACCCATCCCATAATACTGGCATGGCATGGACACAAACGCAGATTTACAGTAATTCCACTTCTCATTACTCTCTTTCACACGGCCAAACACGTAGTGTAATTCCCTTTTAACTCTCTTCCTCCCCCCCCTCTTTCTCTCTCTCTCACACACACATACATGCGCGTGCATGCACACCCCAGAGTACTGGGTTAACTTAGACGCTTACACAGAGGCACAGTCGTTCGACTTCAGATTACTCTCCTCTCAACAACCAAAGACGTGCACATACACACGATAGGGAAATTTCACTTTGTGTTACTCTCTCTCTCTCTCTCTCTCTCCCCAGCATGGGTCAACAATGAAATTATTTTTCATTGAAAAATTATAGATATGTGTGCAAGATCAAGTTTGGGTTTAGGTACAATGGTACTTGAACCCATGATGCAACATCCTTCAAACCTGTGCTTAAATAAAAGTATTGAATATTTGTCAAAAAGTAAATCTAGTAAATACAACTTCCATGTTCCAAATGTTGTTTTACAATGTTGGCATCTTATAAATGGATCATATTTGTGAAGTAACTTGTGATTACAAGGCAAATGGATGTGGCTTAAGTAACAATGCAAAGTTCTAATGGTATCGCAACCCTTCTCCTTTCTCCGGGTCTCCGGCGGCTATGTAAGGTTGAACCTTCACCAAACGCTGAGTTTATGAACACATGGTGGCTTAGCTGGCGGGTTCGTGTCAAAAACAAGCTGAGCAATGAACAAGGGTTGTTCGGTTCATTCAACTTGTTTACTAGTTCAACAACTATTTGGTTTGGTTCCTTCTACCCAACTAACAAGGAATATATGCTATCCTTTCTGCCGCCAATATCATATTAATGTATCGGATCAAGGGTTACATCAGATTTTGTTAATCATATTTAGTTGAGGGTTACAACAACATTGGATGGTTCTGCTCACCGTCTGCTATGTCCTCGCTGAAGGGAACCGGAGAGAACCCAGCGGAGCTGAGCCGTCTCGCCCAACGAGCCGCGCGCTCCCTCCGCTCTTCCGACTCGACCGCTGGGCACGATATGATGTCGAGAATTGCCCGTCCGGCTTCCCGTTCGAGTGCTAAACACTCGTGGCTCGTTCTCGAGAGGCTTGCCTCCAGTGAGTCCATGTAGGCCGAAAAGAGTCCGTGACACTCTGTGAAGTCCGAGACACCTTCGTCTTCTCGCCATCCAAAGTCTGCCTCCTCCTCCACGATGTTGTAATCTTCGGATGAAGTCTCGCGATCGCCGAGATGAAAGAATCCCGATTCGGCCCCAGTCCGAGTCGACGGAGTGCCCCAACGCAGTTCACCACAAAGGCCTCACTAGGTTCGATCTCAACCCGATCAAGCACGACCGGACCGAGTCGGTTCCCATCACAACGCACAACCGAGAATCGAAACGGGACACCCATGAGACGGGCGAATTTCTCCAGCCGCGGTTGGACCTCTCTCTGTATGGAGGCGCCCCAGGCGATGACGACGCTGGTGAGCTTAACGTGCGGAGAGTCGTCGGAGGAACGCGTGGCCAGGCCTCTAAGAAGGTAGGCCACTGGGTGCGTAGCGTTGAGCCAACGTCGACGACGTACAATCTGGACTCACCGTCGACCGCGTCGAGTATGGCGCCATTGGCCGCGACGTGACCGAACATCACCCACTTCCCGAAACGTGAGGACCGTTCTGCGCGCCGATTCAAATGAAGTTGTCTTCTCCGCTGCTGCACAAAGGGCACGGTGTGTGCGGGGACCCGAGCCCGCGGTTCGGGCAAGGAAGGCCTGGAGAAAGTAAGCCGCAAGCCGCTGCTGGATGTCGCCAAAGGGAGAAGATAGCTCGTTAAGCATCCACAGAAGTTGCTGAAGGTGGGCTGAGTCGTTGGAGGCAATGGCGTGGGCGCAGTCGAGTAGGACGCGGTGTGCCCAGTCGGGTGGCGGGTTCACGAACTTAGCTCAAGGGGAATGAGTTGTTTTTGCTCGGATACAGACGACGAAGAACGGAAAAAAATAGAAGAAGAAGAATCAAAAGAAAAAGGAAGTCATTTAAAACATATCCAAATTAAGGCAGAATCAATGGTTTCGGTTAAGGTTCCTGCAATTTAAAACATATCCAAATTAAATTTGATGAAAGAAAAACATTTAAAATATTACAAAACTTATGAAAACAAAGATTTTGTATTTCAAAGGGCTATCCCCGGATTGTACTCGGGCTTCCATACCTCCCGTTTCGACTTTTCCAGTTTATACGGTTTAGCTTCAATTTCAATTTGGTTCTACAGCTTTCTTGGCTAGGGAGTCTGCCTAAAAGAACCTTCAAGTGGAAGGTCATGAGTTCAACACCTGGGGAGTACACCTTTAGGAATCTGCCTTGACTACAAAACAAAAAAAAGGAAGTTCCTTTGGGAAAAAGAACCACTCATACCATTTAATAGAACAATACCAGATCAGGTCATATACAAGATGATCATATATATATAACTGGGTCCAAAACAATCGAAATGGAAACTGAAACCAGAACCGGTTCTGGTCGAAATTCAATAGAAACTAAAACCGGCCATGTGTGAAAAAAGAGTGGAGAGAGAGAGAGATACTGCTGGGTGGAGACGGTCATATGTTTCAGATACTTTTTACTTGCCTGGTCCAACAGTAGATCAATGCGTGATATTTCAATTTAAACAATTTAAATCTAATGATCAAACAACCAAGCATGGTTTGCATGCATACATCCAGATCAAACAGTATTACAAAATATCAGATTTTAATTTAAACCATTTATCTCTAATGATCCAACAATCAAGCAGGAGTTGCATGCACACATTCTCTCTCTCTCTCTCTCTCTCTCTCTCTCTCTCTCTCTCTATATATATATATATATATATATATATATATATATATATATATATATATATATATATATTGTGTGTGTGTGTGTGTGTGTGTGTGTGTGTGTGTGTGCAACTAGAAGGCCTTTAAGGCAAACCCTGACTTGGGAAGCCTCGGCTCCCTTTGGGGGAAGC
>JAYKKT010000033.1:3240000-3455000 GCA_036023115.1 Brasenia schreberi
AAGATTGGACAAAGAAAGATTAGTCAAAAGAGTAGTTGAAATATAATGATCTACAAGATTTTGGTATGATGTGAAATGCCAGAGATCATATGCCAGATAATAGAATCCTTTTCTTTTTTACAATAGAGGGATCTCTGTGTTATGCATGCCATGATATATATATATATAAATTGATATATGGACACCTCAAATTTGTTTGATCGATACGATTAATGGGTAAGATTTGAATAAAAAAAGTACTATTATACTTTTTATATTTAACATTTAATAGTACATTAAATATTTTTTAAATTGAAATCTTCATGATCATTTTGATCGAATGATAAAAATATTTAAATGAATTTAAGCATGAACGAGTATGAGCATGAACTATTCTTTCTTTCTCTCTCTTTCTCTATATATATATCACAGACAGTAAAGCCTTGATCCATGTTCAATCCAGCATAGTGCTCAATGTCTTGCAAGGTTTCGATACTTCAATCATTGACTACCACCCTTCACCACTTTTTATTATTCCTTCACTGACCAAAACCGAAACGAAGATGTGCGATGGATGATAATAATGAAAGTTGTAAAGATGATGGCCATTTGGGTGGACATGGTTATCACATAATGATGGTACGGTGGAGATGCTATTAGGAAACACCGAAGTAGCTGCCAAGCTAAGCATCCTGGTCAAGAAGTACTGGCATAAGAGAGGTGTAGGTGCTGAAGCCCATGATGGCACATCTGAACACGAGAATATTGATCATGGTCATGATGCTGGAAGAAGAGCAGGGTCGATGAATTCAGCTATATATGATACAGAACCAGCTTTGTGGTGATGATCACCATAGCGGTGTCATGACGCATGGTATAGAAATATGGTTGATCTACAAGATGAACCAAATTGGGCCGGAAATCGACTGAGCCCAAAACCAAAGACCACCTGATTTTATTCTAGTTTCATCTTCTATAAAACCAAATCCAAAACCAGTGGTTTCAAACTGCCGCTTCCAGCATTTTTTAATTTTTAAAAATAGTTTTATCAGTTCCCAACTCAAACTGAAATCGTCTTAGAACCGACCAGTACCATAACTGACACCAGCCCCTGACTGGTTCAATTACAATCCAAGACTACCCAGAACCGGCCATGTCTACCCAGCTTGCCAGTTAAAAGAGAAAAAATCATGCACTCAGAGCGTTAACTCACCGTTAGGACTCTGTGATGCCCATTTGCAGGTACGCAAGTTCGATTCCTGGAGAAGCACATGCGCGTGCGTGTGTTAGGCTCGATTATAACGAAGAAAAAGTTAAAGACAAGGCACTTACAGAGCTGGGCCTTTACTAGGAGGGATTAGTATAATTGAAAAAGACCTCTGCCTTCATGGCCTTTAATTCGTTAGCTGTTGGTAACAAGAAAAAAAAGAAAAGCCTCTGGCAGGTCAGGGGTTCGTCTTTCATGCATAATAGTTGATCCATCTCACAAATCAATCAAGCATGTTCAAAGCTATCGTTTAGGTCTTAATATCTTTAACATGATTTCCTAGCTATTGTGAGTGAAAAGGTTCTTAGTGTCCATCACTGAGCTTGATAAATTTTGCCAGCATTTTAATTTCTGGTAACACGATGACTATGGTACATCAGATGAAAATTGAGCACATTCATCCACTCAGAGAATATGACACAACATAACTACCAAGAAGAAAAATCCTTAAATTCCATGGCTGAAGCTGAAGAACAAACTTTCTGTTTCTTCTTTGATCCATTCTCTTCTAAACCACCACCAGGGGCAGCTTCGGCCTTCACAGTCCGAGCTTTTAAATACTTTCCAACACCACTACCTGCCACGGTCGGTTCTGCTGAAGCTGCTCCTGGGTTGCTAAACCATGAACCAACCTTCTCCTGTAAATGCACAGTATGCAAGTGAACATTACCAGCAATTGGAAACACTAGAAAGATGCTTCCAGTTTTGAGGTCAAAATTTTTGTTGAAGAAAACAGGAAAAATTTTGAAACTATGGATAGCAATTTGAGCTCACATTTTCTTCATTAACAGCTTCCTCAACAGGATGCTTCTCTTCATCTTCATCAGGTTCAGTATAAGGATTCACAAACACTGTTACACCAAGTATCTTTATATCTTCCTGCAGGAACACCAAAAAAAATTTGAGGCCACAAACACACATCAAGGCCATAAAACCGTAGAGAAAGAGAGCAGAAGGATGAGTTTATATGCATACAGTTCCACAAGGTCCGAAAAACCTTTAAAGCAGACAAAGTAGCAATGGAACAAACTAGCATGCTAATAAGTTCAACAAGTTTATAATCATTTGCAGCCAAACTTGTGTTTTCAACAGATCTTCAAAGAATAAATAACTCACAGTTGCTTGTAAGTAACGGATACACATAAAACTTTTGCACTCACGCAGTTAACAATAGCTAAATAGCCTTCATCACCTTTTTCATGTCAATTATCACAGTTTTATCACAAAACTTAAGCTGCTGACTTGTGAACTTCTAGTCCAATCCATTGTCTACACACATTCAACAAGCACAATGGCCATACACAAATACGTTTTAACATGAACCACAAAGAATGGATTTTAATGAGCACAAATACCTGCCACAGAAACAATGGCAAAGATGAAGGCGATAAATAGCATGTCAGTAGATGATTCAGACTTGAATGACAACCTTAGCTACCACAGGGAGAAGTAAAATATCATGAAGAAATAAAAAAAAAAGAGACCTTTTTCTTTACAAACGAGTTGTTTGCATATTTCCCTTGCTGATTCAATCTATTTGAGAACATACATTCCGGTGCCTTGGATCTACCAAACCTCCTTTAAAACCTTTCTACATTTTCTCTTTCTACCATCTCCTTCCGTCTTCTATCTCAAGATCTGTTGTCACAATGTCATACTGTGTAATCTTCTCACAATGTAACTAGGCAGCATAATTGCATAAAAAGATATGATAGGATAATCAATTTATCCAACTTTCTCCTGATTGGGAAGTGCAGCTTACAATGTTTTTCTCCACAATTTTCTTTACATCTCACGTACGCATGCTAACTATCACATCCACAAGAAATATAGGCACTCCGCAATTTACCCCCCCAACTTATGCCTGTTTAAGGTCAGATATATTCATAACCACTCTAGAATTTTCAGGTAAAGTTCAACAATGATACAAAAACCCATAGGCAGAACTGTTTCAAACCATAAGGAATATCAAGCACCACAATGGGATGCATCCACCAACTCATGACATCATCAACAGGAACCTTTTCCATTACTGCCAGTGTAGTCAAGCCTCCGACAACTCCTCCAAAAACTGTATGTTTGAAGTTTAAATGATTTGCAGACTTGTACAAGATGAAAAACTGGGAACCATTAGTGTGTGGGCCACTGTTTGCCATGCTAACCACACCCCTTCCAGAGTGAATTAATTTGGAGTTAAGTTCATCTTTAAAAGGCTTTCCCCATATTGATTCACCTCCTCTACCAGTGCCAGTAGGATCACCGCCTTGTATCATAAAATTACTGCACAAAATGGATAATAAGACATCACAAATGTGAGGCTTGATTTACTCCAGGGAGAAAAAGAGAAATCCACACAGCAAAGGTTGTCATCATACCGAATGTTTCTATGAAAAGCAACTCCATTATAATATCCACGTTCACAAAGCGTGATAAAATTCTCACATGTCCGGGCGTTATATCACAGTGCAGCTCAATGTTCAAATCACCGTGTGTCGTATGCAGTTGTACATATCCTTTCTTCTTTGGATTCTTCTCAACTTTCACATATTCAAATTCATTTTTTGTAACTGGATCAAATGATGTTGAAGTGAAAGACCGGGAAGCAGCACCAGTAGTGAAACGGCTTTTTACCTGAAATAGGGAATTTCAATTAGAAGATGAAAATCCATAAAAAGAATCATTTAATTATGCATGAGAGCTCCCAATATGTATTACTTGGTCAAAAAGAAGTTACATCTAGGAAACTCACCAGCTTTGCATTCACTGGCGCCCTGTCACCAGCCATGTGCATAGCTATTCTGGCAGCAGTTTTATCACCTGATGAGGCTTTAGCAGCAGCAGCACTTCTTCCATGGATAAAAGGACAGCCAGTGCAGCAGCTCTTTCATTTCGGGCTTTACTTCCACCACCACCATGTAATGCGATTTCCTTTCCTTTCTCAGATCCAAGCTCTTTTAACATTTGCTTAATATCACCAGATGCATTAATATTGTAAAGTGGATCCTCGCACATTCTTCTTAGTTCTGATCAAATATTTAGATAAGAGGAAAGCTAATGGTCAAGGAATGCAAGTAAAATAAAGACAGGGAAACCCACCATCATCAATGGAAAGATTGTTTTTGACATGATCAAAATCCACAAGAACCTTGGCATCAAGAGCATTTGGATTCTGCAAGCACAATAAAATAAGGTAAGCAATATGGTTACAAAAGTACCGAGAGACACCATCGTACAAAAAAATGTTATGATACCTGGATCGTTATCAGGTCTTCTCTAGTGAATGGTTTGTCCGTAAGGAGCTCCTTCCAATTTTTTGGTTTCACATTAAGCTCTCTCACTGCCTGGAAAGATAGCGCAGGTATGCAGCAGTCATAAGAAAAGCTAAATTAAAGTCATTGTTGATATATAAGTAATAATATACCTCATACGAGAAAACATTTCCTGTGGTCTTCACAGCAACTATATGCGTGAATTCTGTAAAAACTTTGTTCAGAACTGGGCAATGGTATTCTCCTGCGATGTTACAAAGTCAGATGAGGTTCCATATTTTCAATATTACAACCAACATCATCGTGAGAACTATTGCACAAATCATATGCTATCATATTGATTACCATGGTTTTACTCTTATTTTTCCTTTTGAAATAGAGAAAAGGATTTGTTTAGAAACAGAGTTAGATTGGAAGAGATAGATGTGAAACAACAAGACATCATCCAATTAAATTAGAAGAGATAGGAAACGGAAATTGAAGAAAGAGGAATCCCTGATAGATTGATCCTACCCTGATTTAACCTCCAGTCAAGAGAATTGTGGTTCGTTGTTCACTCTACCACATATAGACCATTAGTTATGTTCCACGGAAATGGAAATCTCCAAACATTAGGAACAGTCACAGCAAGGTAAGCCCACGGACCTCTACCTTACTACTACTATCAGGGGCTTAAGCTGGAAAGTCACCATTGTAACCTCTTTCATGTTAATCGGGGTTTGCAGACACTCATTGTCCTCTCACTCTTGCATCGCATTCGCCAGGAAAGGAACGGGTTGGTGGGAACATTTCAATAGGAAAAAAGAAGGACAGAATGAGTGTGATAAGAGTTTCTTCCATGAGCTTACAACCAAAAAAGAGGGACAGAATGAGTGTCTGGGAATATCCTTGATGAATATTGTTCATGAGACATATCAGGAAGTTTTTGTTAGTTTGATGACCTAGCTTTATTCTGAAAAAACTCTGTTGCAAGAATATAATGGCTAGAACTTGCAGTAAAGAGCTTTTTGCAGTGGTTGGTCAACACTGGTTTACACTATGTTTATGGGTAAGGTGTTTCTAAGGGCAGTTTAAGATGATCATATTGGGTGTAGAATGTATCATCTTCATGCCGAGGGCGAAAGAAACCTTTATTGCCTGTGAAAACCGTACCTTGATCAGCTGTTATGGTCTCTTCCAAAACTTCACCACTACTCGGTAGACCTCAAGGTTCAAACCTTGTAACTCCAACTGCATAGGGAACATGTATATCTTCTTCATTAAGTACAGTCTCAAAATCAGCTAGTTTGGATTTCATCATCGGTATTTTCAGACCTATCCTCTAGATTATTCCTGAGTACCTTTCTATAGCTTAAAAAGCCTTGTGGACAAGCAAACACTGATATAGTAGATACACAACAACAACAACTAAGTCTTTTCCCATACTAGATGGAGTCGGCTACATAGATTCTTTGTTTCCACATAGCCCTATCATAATTTGTACAATCCATGGTAAATAAGTCCGACAAAGTTTTACACTTGCTGTCGAAAGCCTAATGCAACCCTCCTTTATCCGGGTTGGGGACCGGCAATGCAAGGGTGGTCCCTTACATGGGCAAGATACACCAAATAAAGAAATATGTATATATGAAAAACAATATCAAGATTCATTTTTACACATTTCAGTGCCTTTAATTGCAAAACAAGAAAAATAAACCCAACATGAAAAATAACTAACTGAAGCAACCATTCTTTAAAGTGCAAAATCAATAAACAGTAAATAGAGAAGACATTATACTCTCATTGAGAACGAATTCGAAACTGCTCTCAGTACACAGCTGCTGACTAACTGAATTACGAGGTCATTTAATGCATACAAAAACCCTCTTTTTTATATAAAACCTTTTAAAACAAGCCACAACATGGACAAAACATTTAGCACACGTTCCTCACGTGTTTTGCGTTTCCATTTCCTATCCAAACATGAAACGGCTCTGCATAGCTGTTCCTATGCAACATAGGCCATTATACAAAAGGTACATGCTCCATCACAACTGGCAGTTCCCAGACACCAGTATCCCACTCCTTCTGAACCATTAGACAAGCAACAAAAGCCCAACATCTCCAGTACTATATCTTATTCTTGTCTGAAATTACACCAGTCGAATAGGTTTCTGACCAAGGCTGCTACAATGATCACCAATCCCATGCGAGCCAAGAAATGTATTTAACAGAAAGAACTCATAGAACTAGAATTCATTTCCCATTTCCAGTTCCTGTTTGCATTTCTGTTTTCCTGCAACATTGCTCTTAGGCACAAATGGATTCTAACTATGACAAACAAATGTTGTAAATATTGTATCAGACCCTGTATCGTATGATTCGGTACGATATATGTGTTTTTAAAATTATTTTTAAAAATCATTAAAAATGTTAAGAAAAAATTAAAAACATGAAAAAAATCTGCAATATGTACCATACCAAGAGACAACTGATTCAATGTAAAAAAAAACTAAATCACATGCATACATCGCTCTTGGGCCTTATTTTCAAACTTAAGATTGATGACTATTAATAAATGTTGAATACATATGAGATTTTTAGAGAAAAAGGAGTTGGTCTTGAAGAGAAGAAGGGATAGACATGCAAGAGGCACCAAAGAAGCAGAATTGATTTGGAAGGCGGGAAAAGAATATAAAGGGAGAAATCAGTTAGGCAGAATTCCAAGATATGTATATATATACATACATATAACACTTGTTATACTAGTCAAAGCATGTGATTTAGGTTGAATGTGATGGCTGGACATTAGTGGCACTATCACACTCAAAAAGTTTCTCTTGTCCTTTGGGGAAGAGGGTTGTCATAATGTTATAAAAATTGTATCGTACTACGATACACATATCGGGTGTATAAGTACATAAACTCATACGATTCAAGTACCTATAGCGCAAAATACATTTATCACACCGTATCGGGATGTATTATACGATACATTGTGATACAAAAACTATATCGTATGATATGCTTTAAGTTTCAAATTTTGTATTTTTTTAAAATCATAGTTTAGGTGTGTTTAAACTCGGCCCATGTGAGGGATCAACCTTGCATGGCCGGTCCCAAGCCCAGATAAAGGAGGAGGGTTGCATTAGGCTTCCGACAGCAAGCGTAAAACTTTGTCGGACTTATTTACCATAGATTCTATAAATTATGATAGGACTCTGTAGAAACAAAGAATCAATGTAGCCAATCCCATCTAGTATGGGAAAAGGCTTAGTTGTTGTTTGTATAGTTTAGGTGTGTTTAGACTCCCTTTTGATTCACACAACTACCTCTTTGATTCTTTTTCACTTCATTGTTTTTGTTTTTGTATAGTATGTTTCTTCTAATTAGCACTTTTACAGGTTCCATCATTACCACATAGGAATGTCAAAAGCCACTACTGGTACATTATCCAAGAGGTTGCTATCTAAAGCATGAAACATTATGGAGACTGTGTTAAACAATCATTGTGCAAATCAAAGACTCCAAATAGATTGCAATGGAAAAGGTATGACAACCTCCCATCTCAGATAATCTCCTACGGACATGTAAGCTCGCTGCCGCACTCCACAGTATGTTCTCAAACAGATAATTCAGTTGTCCCCACAATCCGAAGTCCAGATTGCACAACTTTGATTGATCGACTCTCCTAGTTGGTCTCGTACCTATCTTCCCTATTCCATTTAGTGTAAGCCTCTAAGGCAATGAAAAATTTGGAGAAAACCCACAACTCCTTAGGTCAAGGGACGATTCTGACGAAAATCGGCAACTCCAGAATTGCTATCTACCAACACATACAGAATATACCACACACCTTGGCAGCCACTTCAAAAGAAACAACAACCGACCGAAAATTAAAAGGATAACATGCAAGTAAATAATTCCACTAAAGAAGCAGAAGAAAAGAGAATGGACTACCTTCAGAATTCTTGTAAAAATGGAGATCAATGAGATCTCCCACCTTGAGCGGCTTCCCAGTCACTGGGTGTTTCCCGTATTTATTGATGTAAGGCACCACGTTCCTTAAAAACCAAACTCAAGAGAGATAGACCAATAAGAAGAAGCATACCATAGAATCGAGAGAGAGAGAGAGAGAACCCACATTACATCAAACACGCTGCCGTCGTCGGTGCAGACGGGATTTTCGAAGGGCGTAAAAGAAAGCCTGAAAATGTGACCACCGTAAGGTTATCGCGAGAGAGAGAGAGAGAGAGAGAGAGAGAGAGAGAGAGAGAGAGAGAGAGAGAGAGAGCACGAGCAGCAGTAGAAAGGGAGGCGTTTGAAAGGGGTCCTGTCCTTAGCTTTTGCACCGCCCCACTCGGTCGCCCACTCCGTCTTCGTTATGAACATCCGATCCTTGCTGTGTTGTTTCTTCCCCATATCTTCTTCACACAAACAACCACGCCACAACCCTTCTTCTCAATCACTCCAAATCTTCACTAGAACTTCTCCTTCCTTCTTCTCTCCTTTGATTGCTGCAAGACGGAGAAACTCTCCCTCTCTTTTTCTCTCCCTCTTATACACAAACAGTTCCAATCGACGATTTCGCTCTCTCCGCTTGCCGCCTCCAGAATACAAGACGAACAATACACAGACGCTCCAAAAGGACCGAAACACAAGGGCGCGCGGAATACAAGACGCAAGGGTTTCAAGTCTTAACACTACCGACACGCACGGTTTAATCTTTACCCGTTGGTAAATGCATGATGTCTTTCAACGTATCGTTTTGCATAAATAGCTTCACCATTCGACTATTGGTATGATCATGAGCGATAGATATTGGAATTGCATTAAATATTTTTCCATCATTCATTCATTTCAAAAATCAAGTGGTGGAGAGATTTATGTAAAATTAAGCACCACAAAATATTAGCATGTTTTAGTTGTTAGCAAATTCAAACAAATCTCAATTATTCATGTTTGATGATAAATTATTGGAATTTTAATTTAAAAATAAAAGAGTTGATGTGAATGAAGTACACCTACAATAAATACACATATATTTTTTACTTTTAAATTTTAATCTCAACCGTAGATTTATTTGAATTTGTTAGCACTTAAGTGTGCTAATGTACAGCAGTTTTTCTCTCTTTATATATATATTTTGTATTTTTTCTAACAATAACTCAAGAGAATAGTATTCGGTTGTTTAAGGCAAATAAGAGAGGAATTTAAATAAAGGATCATCTAGTTTAACCTTTTTAAATAAAGGGTTTTTTATATAAAGTATTTAAAATAATCTCTCTCTCAACTGTCTCACAGCACTATGATTCGTGTATGAACATTTTGAGAAAAAGGCTGTTCAGAGCGTTAGCTCAACAGCAAGGCGTTCTAACGCCTGGTGGGGAGTTCGAATCCCACAGAATGCACGTTACACTTTGGCCGCCTCTTGTAACAAAAAAGAAAAAACACTTACCAAAATAGATAAAGCTTGTGTTCTTGCGTTGGGTGGCTAGTAATCTCATCATTCATTTTGAAAACCCTTACTCCTTGTTTAGAGCAAATGTTGTGAAAAACTTGAAATCAAATGAAGAATCTACTTGGGTTAGCTCAACTTGCTTGGTGGGGCACAATAGAACTTTGTATAAAAGATGTAACTCGTTTACGCCACAAACAAGTTTGCATTTAGTCATCTGTTTTCACAATAGGACTTGATCGAGCCAATTAAATTGGTATGCAAATTAATAGCTTGTGTTTGGCTCATTTAGATGGGAGCTTGTACAAGCTCGTGTTCATGTTTAACTGATATGGGCAATGAAATTAGTCCAAAGAACAATTTGTTAGCTCCGATACCAGCCTCATGACCTTGACATCTTGTGCCTTCAATAGAGCAAATTCAATAGCTTAGGGGTTGAAGAAGGACAATCACTTATTCTTAAAACCAGCATTATTAAGACGACCAAAAATGCATATCGAAAAAGGAGGAGAGCTCTCATTCCTTGTTCTCCTATAGCTAGATACTCCAAAACCTCAAGAATCTTTTGAATGAGATTGATTCCAATCCAACACCTTTTGTTTTGAGAAGGGTTGCTCTTTGAAGGGCACATTACAATGAAAGTTGTAAGTTGTATCCGGGAGAGAGTTATTGCCAATTGGCCTCCATGATAGACAATCACATATGCCCGAGAGGTCTTAGTCAATTAAGGAGTCGAAGTCTATGAGTTTGAAGCCCATGCCTTTATTCTGGATTGCCCTACCTATTCAAGAAAACAAAAAGAAGTTGTGTGGGGGCGGAGGGGGTGGGGGGTGGGTAAAGTTAGACTCTATTAGTTACCAAGAGCGCTTGGCTATGCGGAAGATGACGCCAGCTCTAGGAAGGAGCGCTTGACGCATGGTGCGGTTGCAGAAGAAGATCGCATATGAAGGAAGTTATACGTTTTGATAGAATCTTGTAATAAACGGATCATTTGAGTTTTGGTAGAATCTTGTAATAAATGGATCATTTGAGTTTTGGTAGAATCTTGTAATAAACGGATCATTTGAGTTTTGGTAGAATCTTGTAATAAACGGATCATTTGAGTTTTGGTATAATCTTGTAATAAACGGATCATTTGAGTTTTGGTAGAATCTTGTAATAAACGGATCATTTGAATTTTGATAGAATCTTGTAATAAATGGTCCATTTGAGTGTGGTAGATGGCAAGTGCCGTTAAGAAGGTTTACCGGGTTGAGTCGGATCGAGTCTAAGTGCGGGAGTCGAGTCATGTTGGTAGGGAGTGACTTAGGTGAGTTGGCCAAGTGACTTTGTGGGTAGAGTGGCTAAGTAGGGAAAGACTCCGGTAGAGTGTGTGCCCTAATTTAATAAGGCCTTAGCCTGGATCTTGCCTAAGGCAGCTAGGTGAGTGAGTTAAGTAGTGTGTCCCTTGGTCTATCAATGGGAGCTGGTGAAGAGGTTGAAAGGGTTCGGTCTTGGTGAGAGCACAAGGATGAGATTAGAGTGTTGGTGATGGAAGGTTGAAGAGAGGAAGAAGGTAGGGGCCGGGGCACTACCTTGCTGGCCGACCACCCTGCCATTACTACCCCGGGTAGAGTCAGACTGCCATTACTGAGGCCTTGCAAACGATTTTGGAGAGACCGCTGAATGGCGTTAGGCACCATCGCGGGTCACCGGAAACATACTTCTGAACGGGAGAGAAGTGGCTCCTTGTGCCTGCTAAATACAACTTCATATAAATGGTGTAGCCCATACGAGTATCTTTATACGTGTTTTAAGAAATCCACTGACTGAACCTTGTCGGGTTGGGATTCGTGTCATTGACACGAAAAGCTTGACCCAAAGCAGATGGGTCGGATACCGATTCACTATGATACTCTTTAGCCAGCATCAGGTCGGCGTGCACCGCGTGACTGCGTCTCCCCCTCTTCGCACAAGAGCAGAAAGTAGGAGAGGCGAAAAATGTCTCACAATCCCTCTCAACTCCTTCCTGCAGGTCTCTCTCTCTCTCTCTCTCTCTCTCTCTCTCTCTCTCTCTCTCTCTCTCTCCTGAGTTACCTTGTTCTGAGTTTTGTGGGGTTGTTGGTGTGTGAAGAGTTGATCGATAGGTGCGTGGGATCGAAGATATGGGTGATAATGAAGGGAGACAAGGAACTCGTGGGAACCCTTCGAGGGTTCGATGTCTACGTCAACATGGTCCTCGAAGATGTTACCGAATAGTAATCATTCCTCTCTCTATCTCTCATGGTTTGGATTTTTCGTTTTTATTGTCTGCTGAAATTGCTGGGTAACTTGGTTATGTATAGTTTAAGCATTTTCTATAAGAGTTTGCAAACCAAGAAGTCATGTTAATAATGAAGCTTATTCTCATGACTTCATTTGTGAGTCTCTTTTACATGTATTGTAGATGACCGATATAAGGGTAGATCATTAATTGATTAACAGTGAATACCCTTTTCTCTTTGTTGCACGAAGAGAAAATTTCATTAGAAAACGAGACACGACGGTGTAGTTTGTAAGTAGTATTGCATTTGGTTGTGGATGAGATAACATGGAAATGCAAATACTTGTAATAACGATGGTAGCACAAAGAAAAGGGGAAACCGTTGTCTTTGATAATCAGCGCCTGACTAAAAGTTGATCTCTTGGAGATCATCTTGCTTGTTTTGGAGATGTAATTGTTACTTCATAAGGTAAAAACTTCGTGGAACCTGCATATCTTGCATTTCAGACGCTGCAGAAGATGGCTTATAGCATTGTGGAATCAACAGGTGATGGCTTATATGGTTACTGGATAGTTGTTGAGTTTGGTGGGCCCGCTCAATTACAGAAGACCAAATTTTAGAAATCATGTAATTACTCTTCAAGAAAGAGTTGTAAAGAGGACTCAATAAGTCAGTTGGAGGGACACTTGGATAACTGACCCACGTGTTGTGCAGAACACTTTAGCCCTAACCCGTTTGGCTTACACGCGTGCACATACACATTCATTTTGTGCACTTACCTCATGTTACAGTGTGCACTCATGTGCACTCTTCTACCTCTGACTGGTGCTCTACACTAGCTAGACCATTACATGTCACTTAACTTTAACTGGGCCTTTTCGTACACTAGGTGGGGTTGGTTATAAGGTACATAAGGAGTTCCTGGGGCTCACCATTTTAGTACTATTCTTGGCCAAACATGCTTAACTTCAGAGTATTGATGGCATGTGGTGCAGAAGTGTTGGAAAGAGTACTCATCCTTTAACTATGCTTCTCTCGCGTGGAACAGGCTATTGGAAGTCTGAACTCCCACCACAGGAGTTAATACTATGCATGGGATGAAGTATCCTGACCACTTTGTTGGAATCTAAATCAGTGTTGTCTGTATTGCACCGTATCGTATGATACGGTGCGATACGTATCGTATCGTGGGCCACCACGATACGATACGGGGCCCCGTATCGCAGGTGCGGGCGTATCGCACCGTATCGTGCGATACAACCTGTATCGTGCGATACGGCCCGTATCATACGATACAGGCGATACGCCCTGGGACTCATGATACGATACGTATTTTTATTTTCATATTTAAGTTGCATCTTACATTACTGTGGATTATTATGTCTCTAATGTTTATATTTTTTTTTACAGATGTTTGGTGGAACAGGTTTGGAAGTGATTGTCCAAACCTTAGAGATTTTGAAGTTAGAGTCTTAAGCCAAACCTGTAGTGCAACAGGTTGTGAAAGAAATTGGAGTGTTTTTGAACACATCCATACAAAAAAGTGCATCAGATTGGAACACAAAAGGCTTAATGATTTGGTTTATATTCGTTGTAACATGCGCCTTCGTGAAAGGTAATGTTGTATTACTTTCAAATTTTCAATTCGATATTATTTAACTTCAGTTTTCAATTGTTAATATTACTTACTAATTGTTTATCTTTGTTTGTGTCGTAGGCAATTAAAAAAAGTAAATAGAGAAGAAAGTCAGTTCGATCCAATAAGTTTGGATAATTTTGATATATTAGAAGATTGGGTTATGGAAGACACTGAAGAAAATGCCCTCCTAACAGAAGAAGACGTTGCCTGGATTAATTTAGAAGGAGCGCAACAACATTATGGAGATGAAGAATTTGATTTTGAAGAAGAAGGTGTGGGCGTGGCTGATGATGATGAGGATCTGCAACAAGGAGAAGATGAAGATTATTTAGTTGATGATCCTGATTACAATTTGTAAAATGTAACATTATATGTAATTGTAGTGTACTGTAAAGTGTAAACTATGTCTGTATTTTATTTTTTGGATTCAAAATATGTAAATTTGGATGCAATTGTTCAATGCTGAATGCTCAATCTGTACTAAACTTACATTATATGAATTTAAAGCAATTATCAGATTTTTCCTGATTTTTTTCGATTTTTTACTATTTTTTACTAATTATTAATTAATTTTTACATTATTTTAATATTAAAGTATGATATGATACGCTCGTATCGTGGAGCCCAGCGATACACGATACGATACACGTCAAACAACACTGATCTAAATAGATCAATTGGATGATTGGGATGTCTTGTCCATAGAACACACCAAACGCCACTTGTGTTAGGCTTCCGACAACCAGCGTAAAACTTCTTCAAATTTTTATAACATGGATTACAAAAATTATGAGCATTACTTTGTGGTGTTCCCACCTAGTGATAAGTAAGCAAGGATACTACATTTTCATTCGAATGTAGTGAATCAATTGCAAAGAGGGTTCCCACATCATGGACGGGTGTGGGTAAAGAAGTTAGTCCCGCTACATTGCCGCCCGAATTTAATGAATAATTTTCAGAGAGGGTCTCCTCATTTTGAATATGAACGGATGCGGAGGGTAAGGAAGCTAGTCCTAGATAATAAGATTCATATTGGTTCTTGGAATATCAGAACATTATCCTGTAAGCTAATGGAGGTGATAGATACTATGATTTAGAGAAAGATTCATATTCTATGTTTATAAGAGATAAAATGCGTCGGAGAAAAAGCAAAGGAGATAAAGGAGATAGAGGATACAAATTTTAAATTATGGTACTCAGGTAAAGAAAAGGCTCGAAATGGAGTTGATATTATCATAAATAAAGATTTAAAGGATAGTGTAGTAGACATACAACAATATGATAACTGAATAATGATGTTGAAATTAGTGTTAGGAGCAGAGGTTTTGAATATAGTTTGTGCTTATGCACCCCAAGTAGGACTAGAAGATAGTATAAAGATAACTTTTTGGGAAGAGTTAGATAAGGTGATTCAAAAGATTCCACAAAGGGAGATGATTTGTTTAGGTGGAGACTTAAATGGACATGTTGGTAAAGAGGCATTAGGATGTCAAGGTATTCATAGAAACTTTGGTTTTGGGGATATAAATTAGGAAGGTAGGGAGATTTTAAATTTTGCTATGGCATTTGATCTCTTTATAGTCAATACAATCTTCAAAAAACGAGATCGAACATTTAATTACTTATAAGAGTGGCTTATCACAAACACAAATTGATTACTTTATTTGTAGAAAAAAAGATACAACGTGTTGCAAATATTGCAAGGTAATTCCAGGAGAAAGCTTAACCACCCAACATTGACTTTTAGTTATGGATTTACAAATAAGAAAATGGATAAAGAAGAAAAGAGTGCATCGAGCTATTCAGACTAAATGGTGGAAGCTCAAAAGCGAGAAAGAAGATATATTTAAATAGAAAGTCCTTCAAGGAGATGTTTGGAATTATATTGGTACGCCCTGTGATATGTGGAATAATATGGCTATACATATTAGGAAAGTGGCGAAAGATGTGTTAGGTGTATCTAAGGAAGGTGTACCGGCACCAAAAGAAGCTTGGTAGTGGAGTGAAGTAGTGCAAAATAAAATCAAGGCAAAGAGGGCATGTTACAAATTACATTATGGTAAGAAAACTAGTGAAACTTTAGAGGCTTATAAGAAAGCAAAGAAGGAAGGGAAAAAGGCCATGAGTGAAGCAAAAGTTAAAATTTGAGAGAATTTATATAAAAAACTCAACTCAAAAGAGGGTGAAAGAGATATTTTTAGGATAGCTAGGGCTAGAGATAAGAAAACTAAAGATCTTAATTATGTTAGATGCATCAAGGACGAGGATGAAAAAATTCTAGTAGAAAATGATGATATAAGAAATAGATGAAAAAACTATTTTTATAAGCTTTTAATGAAAATAAAGATGTTAGTATTAGCTTAGGAGAGTTAGCCAACTCAGAAAAATATATAAACCACAAATTCTATTGACGTATTCAAAAGAATAAAGTTAAAGAGGCTCTTAAACATATGAAGGGTGGTAAATCGGTAGGACAAGACAATATTCCTATAGAAATTTGGAAAATAATAGGAGAAATAAGAATCACTTGGCTCAAAAGACTATTTAATGAAATATGGAGAAACCAAAAGATTCTCGAGGAATAAAGAGTGAGTACACTTATACCCATATATAAGAACAAGGGAGACATTCAAAATTGTGCGAATTATCGAGGATCAAGTTAATGAGCCATACTATGAAATTGTGGGAAAGAATTATCAAACGTAGGTTAAGACAAGTATCAAGTACAATGGAGAACCAATTTGGATTCATGCCACGCAGATTTACTCTTAAAGTGATTCACATTTTGATACGTCTTATGGAACATTTTAGAGCAAAAAAGAAAGACCTTCACATGATATTTATTGATCTAAAAAAAACTTACGACAGGGTACCGAGGGAGGTTCTTTAGAGAACCTTGGAAAAAAAGAAGTATCCCATTAACATGCATTAACCTTATAAGAGACATGTATGATGGTGCAAAAACATGTGTGAGGACTCATGAAAGAATGACAAACTTCTTTGAAGTTAATATTGGGTTACATAAAGATCAACTTTAAGTCCATGCTTATTTATAATGGTGATTGATGAGTTAACAAAACATATTAAAGATGAAGTACCTTGGTGTATGTTATTTGGAGATGACATTGTGTTAGTGGAGGAGTCTAGGGAAAGTTAATAGAAAATTAGAACTATGGAGAGAAACATTAGAAAGCAAAGGCCTCCTACTTAGTAGAACAAAGACAGAATATATGGAATGTAAGTTTGATCATTTGGTTACTTCAGAGGACATAGAAATTAAAATTGGCACACATTGTGTCTCCCAAAAAGAAAGTTTTAAATACCTAGGGTCAATTTTTCAGAGTGATGGAAGAATTGATGGAGATGTTATGCATAGAATTAATGCTGGTTGGTTAAAATGGAGAGGAGCATAAGTTATTCTTTGTGATAAGAAGATGCCATTAAAGTTAAAAGGTAAATATTATAGAGCAACAATTAGGCCTGCCATGTTTTTAATGTGAATGAACTTCATCTTATTCAACATAACATAAAATTACATTATCCTGCAGATTGGAGGCATTCCTCCAATCTGCGTCAAGACCAAAATCGGCTCCATTGCTGCAACTGTCCTCCTCTATTTCATAATCATTCTATCTAACCCTAATCACCTATTAATACCCTATCTAACTTAATTTCCTAATCTACCCCTACTAAGAATTAACTATTTCTAAGACAATATAAGTCTCAAAACGACAAACTGACATTACACATGATTCTTTTACACGACTAGACTCTTATTACATGACAAGACACGACTTTCCTTAACACTTCCCCTCAAGTTCGGTGAGTTGAATATCAATCATTCCCACTTGCAAGTAAGACTTGAAATCGCTTTGTGGGAAGCTCCCTTGGTGAAGACATCTACTAATTGGTGCTCAAGGGACGTGTGATCAGAGTTATAAGGCCATCATCTAATTTTTCCTTGATAAATGGCGATCAATCTCTATATGCTTTGTCCGATCATGTTGAACGGGTTACGGAAGCAATACGTCTTTGATTGCCGACTTGTTATCACAAAGTAACCTCATAGAGAGCTTCTATACTTTATCCCGAGATCATCGAGTATGATTCTCATCCATAACATATTCACAAATTCCTTGTCTGCATAGCTCGAAATTCAGCCTACGCACTTGACCTTGCAACCACATTCTATTTCTTACTTCTCCAAGTCACCAAGTTTCCTCCTAAAACATCGCAACAGAACCCGAGGTAGACCGCACTGCCGAATTAACCGACCAAGAGAACCGACAGACCGTATGCATGGTTTCCAGCTCAATGGTCAATGTTTGTTCTTTCCGAATAGAAGTCCTCTTCCCCGTGGTTTGTCTTCAAACATCGAAGAATTTATATTCACCACGGCTTTAGCATATGTCTCTCCCACGAGGATCAGTTATGCATGAATCAAGCAAATAACTACCATCGATGCCAAAGATAGGCTATGTCAGTGTCAAGTGTGAGACAAATATACTCGGCTTTTCCCACAAAGTCTCTCGTATATTGTGTGTCTTACCCACCCTCGCTCTCCTCATTGTTTCAATCCTGTGATTTTGTTCAATGTGCACTCCCTGTGGTTTTGCAACCTAGCTTACTTGTTTCCTTCAGAAGATCTCAGTGACATATTTCCTTTGGGAAAAAGATGCCTTGTTTGGAATAGGCAAGCCTCTATCCTAAGGGAAGTACTTCCAGCTTTCCCAAGTCTTCATTTTCAAATCATGCAGCTAATTTTCTTTTAAGACTGCTTTCTCAACCGTCATCATCACCGATGATCATGTCATCAACATAAACGGAAGCAAGCTGTGTAAGCGCCTTCTTGTAGGTCTTTATAGGCAAATTATGGATCTGATCTCCTCGGCTCGCCTATAACCTAAGGACACCATAGTATTACAGGAACCTCCCAAACCAAGCACGAGACCGCTTTGAGTCCATATAAGGCCTTCCTTGTCTCTGTACACCATATTTCTTCCACCGAATTAGAGTCCACTTATCCCGTGGAACGTCCATATATACTTCCTCTTCCAAATTCCCATGGAGAAAGTATATTTTAATATCAAATTGGCGCAAGTCCCATCCAGTGTCAGCTGCCGCTGGGAGGAATGATCTCATTCAAGATCATCTTTTTGCTCTTGGGGCAAATGTTTCCTCATAATCAATCCACGTATGTCCGAAGTATACCCTTCTTTGCAATCCATCACTTGCTTTGTCAGCCCTGCCTAGAGTACTATCGCGCGACCTTATTTCCAGCAATGTGAATCCATACCAAGACCGGAATCTATCCTTTTGGTCCTCGACAACATCAATCAACTTCTCCCAAGTCTCGTATCTTTATGAAAGTGCACTTTCATTTCTTCATGCAAGGCTTGAACCCAATTTTTATCCATTAATGCTTCTTGTCTTGATAGTAGTAATTCGGTAGAATCTATTGTTGAAATAAAACTCCGATGTTGCATCATAGCTTGAGTGGTTTTACATATGGACAGATCTTGATATATGGAACGGCATTACAAGTTCTTCCGCTTTTCTTAAGGCTATTGGCAAGTCAGTCGGTCAGGTTCCACGAATATCATGTAAGAATTATTCAAAGGCTCGTAATCGAAATGCTATACTGCTCTGGTTGGAGATCATTCTTCATTGGACTCCAGGTTGGGTTTTAGAAAATACACCGCTTGTAACGATCTTTAGGTGTCTCATTACCACGAGGGAAGATGATGCCATCCTTTATCGTGAGAGGAGGGATAGATGACCTCTACATTAGATTCAAACCTGTGTAAGAGAAACAAAAGATGACTCGAAGACTTCGAAGCTTCTTGACCACTCTCCCCCCGAAGTGAGGGCTAAGGATCTAAGACTGCAGCATCTACCCATGCAGTGACATCCATGGAAACGTATAGTTTTTGACACAATGGATCATAACATTTATATCCTTTTTGAGAGGTCGAGTAGCCTAGGAAAATACACTTATCGGACTTGGCATCAAGTTTATCACGAGTGGGAAGAGAAATATGTACAAAATAGGTACACCCAAAGATACGAGGTATTAGATGGAAAGGTTTGGAGGATTTATTAAGAGTATGAATAGGACTCTCCCTCTGTAGAGTATGACTGGGCATGCGATTTATAAGATAAACAGCGGTAAGGACAACCTCGCCCCAATAGAATTTGGGAACATTACTCTGAAATAGAAGGGTTCTGGCAACTTCCAGAATATGACGATTCTTTCGTTCAGCAAGACCATTCTGCTGCGGTGTGTAAGGACAGGTAGTCTGATGAACAATGCCGTGGTTTTGGAGATAAGTTGCTAATTGTGTCCCAACGTATTCACCCCCATTATCAGACCGAAGAATTTGAATAGTGGCATTGAATTGAATAGAAATAAATTTATGCACAATGGGAAAAATAGACGCAACTTCAGACTTCGATTTCATTAAGTAAACGATGGTAAGACGAGTACAATCATCTTGAAGGATACAAAATACTTATGACCAAACAAAGAGTTGACTGGACTGGGACCCCATACATCCGAGTGAATAAGTGCAAAAGGTTGAGATCTGCGAGAATCACTTAAAGGATAAGATGCCCTTTGGTGTTTTCCAAGGTGACAAACTTCACATTCAAACGGAAATTTATTGGACGGGACTCGAAAATGAGGAACAACATAAGGAATTTTGGACGCTAGAAGATGACCGAGATGATAATGCCAAAGACGAAGAGCTGCATCCGAAGAAGGTGTGGCAGAAACACTGTATGAGGTGGAAGGCTGAAAAAAGTCTTCAAGAATGTATAATACGTTCTATAATTTACCATGTCCAAAGATTTTTCTCGTCTTCAGATCCTGAAATATACAGCCAGAAGGATGAAAAGTCACACAACAATTCAATGTACGAGTTAAAGAGCTGACTTAAAGAAGATTGAGCGAAAAACTGGGAACATAATAGACCGATGGTAAATCTAAAAGACATGTAGATACAGTGCCCTATCCAATCATATAAGTTAAAGAACCATCTGCCAATTTAATGGGTGCCTTGTCTGTAAGAGTCTTGTAAGTTGTAAAGGACGAGGAGTCTCCAACCATGTGATCCGTAGCCCCTGAATCAATTATCCAAGTTTTGGAAGTTGAACGAGAGAAGTGATTACCCGTTACAGTGTGTGTAGCCTGAGCGATGGTAGCATGGTTCGAGGGAGCAGAAGGTTTTTCAGTGAATCTCTGTTCAAGACCTTTTATGCTTTTGAGAATCTCCTGAATGCCATCAGTGCTGGGAGTAGAACTTTCTACAGAGGCGATGTCGATAGGAATCTGGTTTACCATGTAATTCCCAACAATGCTCTCTAGTATGACGCGGTTTTCCATAATGAGAGCAGACAAGTTTATTTCTGTCTTGAGAAGTAAATCGACCGCGGTCACGACCACGATTCTGGAGTCCCCCTCTACCACAAAAAGATGAACTGTCGTCTCTGACTTGAAGTGCATGCTGTTTTGGAGTAGCAAGTTGATCTTTTTCAAGATTTCTGCGATTTTATTCTCTAATTAATAATGAGTAAACAGTGCCCAAAGACGGAAGCTCGTCTCTGCTCAGGATATTCACCTTGACTGATTCAAATTCTGGATTCACACCCCACAATAAATCGAATACTTTCTTCTTTTCAAGCGTAGTTTGTCGTTCATTATAACAACTGGAACACTGAATATTCGTATAATAGAAGAGTTCATCCCAAAGACCACGGAGATCTGCATAGTATGTGCTGATAGAGCGATTTGCTTGTTTACATTTTTTGATGCGCTCCAGAATCTCATATTCTTTGACGACATTCTTTTTCCGGGAATAAGCCTCTGCAACAGCACACCAAATGGCATGGGCGGATTCTAAAAACATAAAAGTTTTAGCAATGGATGGAATCATGGACTGAAGCAACCACGATGAGATTAAGGCATCTTCTCTTTTTCAAGTAGAATAAAGGCTGTCATGTGGAGCTGGAATTGAAGACTTACCCATCAAATGTTCCCATCTTTCCCTTGCTACAATGGTAAGTTCCACAGAGTGTGCCCATTCCATGTAATTACGTCCATCCAGTTTAGTGGTGGTAATCTGAATATGGTTTGTTTTTTCAAAGAAACCAGAGGGTTCGCTTGAAGAGAAGGAAAGATCACGGCCTTTACCCTTGGCAGCCATGTAGGACTAAATAATAATGGAAAAAAAAGGAGCAAGACGAAGTGGGCCAAGGCTGGACGTTAGAATGGCAGATGAAGGTGATGAATCAGTTGTGAAAATGGATCACACGATGGGGAAATACCAGGGCGAGAATCTGATCATGCGCCCAACAGAATCAGCGCACTGCTTTATCAACCAAAGTTGACTGCTTGGCTGAATAAAAAAACTGAAGATGACGACTGTCAAGAGGAAAAGAAACAGATTTCTTGTGGACAACGCATACAACTTGTGGAAAGAAAAAAAACTGATAGATGGGGCAGCCAAGAAAAGGATAAAAGGTTGAGTGGCGCAGGCTAGTATTCAATGCCAAGAAAGAAAACCTGGTGTGCAGTCCACGATTGGGAAAGGCAACAAACTTGCAGCGGCCAGATCTGAGGGCGTGGATTCACGTGTGCAGAAATCCCAAAGGAAAATGCCTAACATCTGATACCATAATGTGAATGAACTTCATCTTATTCAACATAACATAAAATTACATTATGCTGCAGATTGGAGGTTCCTCCAATCTGCGTCAAGACCAAAATCGGCTCCATTGCTGCAGCCGTCCTGCTCTATTTCATAATCATTCTATCTAACCCTAATCACCTATTAATACCCTATCTAACTTAATTTCCTAATCTACCCCTACTAAGAATTAACTATTTCTAAGACGACGTAAGACTCAAAACGACAAACTGACATTACACATGACTCTTTTACACGACTAGACTCTTATTACATGACAAGACACGACTTTCCTTAACTGTTTTATGGTTATAAGTGTTGGGCAGTTAATCATCAACACGTACAAAAGATGTTTGTGACAGAAACGAAGATGTTGAGATGGATGTGTGGTCATACAAGAAAAGACCGTATACATAATGAGGTTATTAGAAACAAATTAGGAGTAACACCAAGAGGATAAAATGAGAGGATATCGTTTAAGATGGTTTGGACATATAGAAAGAAGATCAAAAGAAGAACCTTTAAGAAGGTATGAAAAACTAAATTTGGAAAGTATTAAAAGAGGTAGAGGATGACCACAAAAGTGTTGGAAAGAAACAATGAAGAATGATCTAGCTTATTGTGAGTTAACTGCTAACATGGCACACGATAGGGATCTGTGGAAACAAAGAATCTATGTAGCCGAACCCGTCTAGTATGGGAAAAGGCTTAGTTGTTGTTGTTGTTGTAACATCTAAGGATACTAAGTAACCTTTTGCTGTTTAGCCTTGTTTTTACCTTCTAAACGAATGCTGTCACCTACCATTGGAGCACCAATAATTTTAATGTTGTCTTAAAATATTATTTCCTTTTGACACTAAAGTCATTGTATGTAAGTGTTGTTAATGCCATGATCCTTGCCTCAAACTTGGTGCCGAGCCTCCTTATTCGTCCACTTTGTCAACCTTGTCAAACCCAAATAAATTCAGTTGCTTTAAGTTGAAAAGAAATTTAGTAACTTCTTCCATTCTTTTAAGCGTTACCCACATAATGCTCATTTAATTATGGGAACTCCTAACTTGCACATTTTCATCATTCCTTGCGGTTCTGCTATAACCCATTTACCCTTGCTTGGTACATTTTGTAGGGATGTGTCAGCTGTAACTCCTCCTTGTGCTCACATTCAATGCACCTTCTTGGTTCTACATTGTTACAGTGACATTACCATGCATCCACGGGTGTCTCATCATTACGAACTTCTTGATATCTTTCCACATCTTCCATCATGATTTAAAGTTGCTTGACAACTGTGAACATCAAGGTGGTTCTTGCCCACTGACTGGACAGCTCTTAATGTTCACACTGGAATGGACCGAGTTGGTGTTAACCGATACTTATGCAAGTCAGAGTCCCTGGTTGTGCATCTGTGATGATGTGAAACAGTGAAGAACATGAAATCAAATGTTTACGAATCTCATCAAACTATTCAAATGGAGATGAGTTATGATATCTCTTAGATGGAATTGTGCACATTGTAATAACTTGAGGTGAGGACACAACATGCATAAAAGATCAGGAGTCAATGCCTTTGGTGTTGAAGAGAAAAATGTTGAAAGTCAATGCCAAATTGTTGGTCATTTGACATTCTTTCTTTCCAGCAGTAAGTGTAGCCTTGTGAAACTAGATGTAGATCGCATGCATTATTGTTTTCCTTAGTTATGGTTATCAGACTCACATACAAATAGGTGAAGTTATTTTATGTATGACCAAGTTCACCCCCTCACACTAGAGATAGGTTGTAAGTATCCAAAGTGGCGAATCTATCTAATCCCACATGTGTGACCTAGTGTAGTGTATGCACATGTATCAGAGGTGGAAGAAGAATGCACGTTTGCACCAAGTTTGATTGAGTGCTATTGTAATGTGAAGTAAGTGCATAAACTTTATCAACGTGTGTGTGGTTGCAGGTGGGGTTAGAGAATGTGCATGAGAAATAAGTTCTTTATCCAAGTGATTGCATTTGGCTTATTTCAGCTCTCCTTGTGAGTTCTTTCTGAAAAGAGTCATTAAGTATTTTCTAAGTGATTATTACGTACTTTATGATCAAAGGCACCTACCAAACTCACTGACTTGCAACCTTTGTGACAAGTAAGCATGTTTCTAGAAGAATTCAAGAAGTAACGACAAAATTGGGTTGCCTTTTTAAAAGGTAGTTCTCAGATTGTTTTGAATATTTTAATTGAAGCATATTAGGAACCAAGCTTTGCGTGCTTTAGAGGTTTTCTTTTGTAGTTTTTTTTTAATTTCTCAGGATATACTTTTAACGGTTTTATTATTTGACTAGCCATTTTCCCATCTAAAATCAGATTTTCTTTGAAAAAGTCAGAGCATCTTGAGATTCCTGGTGGCAGTTTGAGACTTTTGGCACTGTGTTTGCAATGAATACTTTGTGTTTACTTCAATTCTAATGTTATCTAACGACCAACAAGAGTTTGAGGTCACCAAAAGAAAACGTCATGTTTCTTTTATGTATATAATCTAGAAGAATAGTAATTACCTTGAAAGAAATTGTTTGTCTATGACAAGAATTGTTGAACAAGTAGCAGAGGAAGTATATGCAAGAGTGGGCATCAGTAGCAAAGCTGTTATTCTATGAGCAAACTTAGTAAAAATATAATAGCTACATAACTAGTTAAAAGAAGTGGCAATATCTTCGGTCATTTTGTCCTTGTCGTCAGAATTTCAATTCAACCTAGAAATTTATAACATAACGTTGAAGATTTTGACCTAAGGAAGAAAAAAAACATTACACTCATAAAAAAGACATTTAAAGGGGTAGCCCACCAGAAATGGCTTCACATGGGTTCCTACATACTCTCAGGGACCTACCTAGTCAGTTGAAAAGATTCCTAGTGTGGGTGAAAGATGACTGCTGTGGGTCATGTTTTATTTACCTATCACTTGACTTGCAGTTCTTGAGAATATTTCTTTTCAGAACCTGATGATCTGTTGCTATGTTTTTACTAATATTCTTTTCTTAAAAAAATCCATTTAAGACACGCAAATTTGACATGGTTTCTGAGGTTGGCTGACTGGTATTTTCTTATAATTTGGGGCATGTACAAATCAAAAATTGTTTCTTTGATTGGATTCTCTTCTCCAGGATTAGTTTGACCCTGACATGCTCCACCTTAGTTAAGCAAACATTCAAAGTGATGTCTTTATATTCTTTGATTCATCATTCTCTTAGGAAAAAAATCCAAATGGTCTACCAGAAGGAGCATAGCTCAGTGACCAAGGGGATGTTTCATCGACTGTAGGTGAAGAATTCCATACCCGGGTGGTCATGTGGTCTGACTAACCCATCGTGTCTGTGTGAAAAAGAAGAGTCCATATCTTATTTAAGATGTTGCTACACAGAGTATGTCTGTACGTTAAGCGTGTTCAGCATCTTTACGTGCTCTGTTTTCCTGCCTTGCATTTTCCATGAAAGTTAGGTGGAGAAGAGGTGCAGATCCTATTGGCACTATTTTCCCTTCCAGTCGTTAGGCACCTTAATTTTGGGTAATGAGTTGATCTGGGTAACATGTTTTAACCAGCCGGGTGGCTGACAAAGAAGCCAACATGAGTTGTAGCTTCAAGCACTCAAAAGCTTGGTGCGAAACCACTCAGGAGGAGATATTTCTACTAGGACCATGAGAAACTTGAAAATAGAAGGGACAACAAGACCGCGATTTGTGGAAAGAAAAACTATGAAACGTTCTCATGTTTCCATGAACTCCTAAAAAAGCCAGATAAAAATTATCCAATGGTCTGTGGAGTTCGGATATGGTGATTATGCTTTTTGGAAGTTATCGAGTTATATTACATCTCATGTATTGTATTTCTCTAGGTCTCCACTAACGGTTTTCTCTTAAGAACTAGATTTCTCCATCCCTGGCTCAGCATTTGGCTGTCCAGAATACTGACCTTGTAGCAAGATCTTTCTGGCAGGTTGGGCTATAATGCTGTTGTAAAGAAATTAACTATTCAACTTATGCTACAACCGTTGTGGTGGTAAATTTATTCAACACTCATTCACCCTTTTCTTTTTTGATTGCTTTGAGTACCCTACACTTCGGATATCTATATTATTTTGTGTTTCCACTTGCATTTACATAGTGATTTTGGGTCTTATCTGTTTTTTCCCTCATTTTATCATCTATCGGTGTTACTCCCAAATTGTTTCTAATAACTCATTATGTAAATGATCTTTTCTTATGACTCGTCCATCTCTGCATCTTCATTTCTGCCACAGACATCTTTTGTACATGGTGACTGAGAAATAGAACGTGACATTTTCTTGGGCAATCTTTTTTCACATTTCTAATTCTTGACATTATTGATGTGTGGATCTTACAGTGAAATCACAGCTGAAGGGCGCCGCATAACCAAGCTTGATCAGATCTTGCTGAATGGAAACAATATTGCCATTGTAAGTGGTCTGATTCTTCTTTACCCCACGCGTGCAAAAGGGTTTGATATTGTATTAGATATTAGCTATTCCCTAAAATTGCAGAGCCCTCTGAATTTTTGACGTTCTTTGTGATAAATTAACAAGATAAGTTCAGTTTCAGGAAAAAAAATTGGATAACGTGAATTGGCTCTTTATAGTGAAGCAGAAATTAATGTCGTGATCTTACGAAAGAATCCAACTCAGACAATCCAGTACCTACTACATCATTTTCAATAGTTCAGAAATACAACTGTGTTTCTCTTGCTTTCTGAAGATTTTATTCAGTCAATTTTCTCCTGGCACAGTATAATCCCATATATTTTGAAAATTCCATTCTCTTCAATCCTGAAAGCTTATGGTGTCTGTCCATCACAGCTTGTGCCCGGTGGTTCACCAGAATAAAGCAGGATAATTTTTTGCACATGGCAGCATTAGGTAAGTGAAATTTGTATGTTTGCGCACGTTGAAGTGGCAAAAGTAGCATTTCGTTGTGTTTATGACACTGGAGCTTGCCTTGCAGGTGCATCTTCCGTGCTTGAAGTTCTGTTTTGTGCTTGAAATGGGATTTGAGGCTGTTGAGTTTATTGATCTTAACAATTCTCTTCGCTAATACTTGTAAGTACTATGTTGTTTTTCTAATGAGCGGGTAAAGCTGACATACATGAATTATAGTTGGAACTTGCAGACTCTCCTGTAGAATTGACAAAAGTATTGGAACATAGATGTGTTGCTGAACAAATCTTACAAGGACCCTGGTTTTGCATATAGTTATGGCATTAAAAGCCATCTTTGCTTGATCTTTGGAGTTGCTACTTTGTTATTTTGGTACATCTTGTCAATATCTATAACCTATAACTAGGTAACCAGAAACTTGCCTACACTATCATTCACTTCCGACAAGGTTGTTGACAATCGAATGATGAAATCTTGCAACTTTCAACAACTTCCTTGATATAATCGGTGGAATCTTGAGGAATTTCCATGGAATGGGTAAGAGGGTGAAAGTGTTTGAGCAGCAATCCAGGCTCAATCCTTGCTTGAAGACGAAAATGGCTGTGGACTAGTAAGTCATTTGATTGATGATCCAGGTTTGTTCGGGCAGGCCTCGTGTTCGGGTCACTTTTGCCGTCTACGTCCTTACAGCTCATCTAAGAGATTATCTCCTTTGAATTATGTATCCTACGTATGAGGATCTATCTAAACTGCCTAACCCATACCAAAAATGATACGTGTGTTTCTTGGTCATAATCTTATCACTTTAATTCTCTAGTCAACACCAAAAAGGCAAACGTCGTCTTCTTGTGTTGCTTGTGAAGCATTCTTGACCAAAAAGCTAAAAGAGGTTGCACGCAACATTCATCAATTTTTTTTTTGTTGACTGTTAGCATAGCACAGGATCCTGTGAATGAACAAAGTCTGTTCCGGTTTCATCTAATATGTGGAATGGTTGTTGTACAATGAGACGCCGAAGCCCGATACAGACACCCAAGCATACACGCTGTGGGAATCAAAATCACTACCTGGGATGTGGGATGGGATCATAAAACATCCAGAGTGCCATCATCATTGGTTGCTATTAATCACCAAGATGGATGGTCACACCCCAAACAAACAAGGGGACGAGTTTATTACTTAAAAAGAAAAAAAGGAACAAGGTTTGGCCCATCTCTTGGGTTCAGTCTTGGCACTAGCATGGAGTTCAAGAAAGCAAAAGTATTTTCACTTTTTTTAGCATAAAAAGGCAATTAGTACATGTGTATAAACATATATTTTAACTAAAAACGAGAAAAATAAGCGTGTGGTGTCTCTTGGTAGAGCCCATAGGGCACCCAATCTTGTGGGTTCCCCTAGTTTCCAAGGCCGCCTTTGGGGATAGCATTTTGTTTCTTTAGTCTCACAATTGATCTGTCATGACATGTGCTGTTTTTGACTCGAATATGCCACACGCCAATGATATGTCAAGATAGGGGCGGCAAATCGGGTCGTGGAGACACCTCGTGTTCGGGTCAAAAGTAGGTCGACCCAACCGGTCATTTTCTTTCTTTTCTTTTCCTTTTGTTTTAAATCATAACAGGCTAGTTCAAGTTTTGGGTAGACCCAACTGTGAGACCTATATATAAGCGGGTTAAGGTCTGTGTTCCTGCAGACCATCTAGACCTGATACAGTGGGTGCTAACCCTTATCCAAACTTGGATTTTTCTGGGTGAGGTTCATTTTTAAAATTATGAACCTTAAAGGTTTGCACTAGAGATCTACAGAATTAGTAAAACTCTAGACTTGGTTTATGAACCGAATTGGATCTCCCTCAAGGAAGAAAGGAATTGGCCCAAATAATCAACTTGAGGGGGGTGGGGGGGTTGTTGGTTATGGTTCGGTTTGGATCGGTTCTAGCCTCAACCTTCAATCAATTTGTCATCCCCGGTTCTTAGTTTTTAGAGAACTGAACCACACCCTGTCATAGTCAAAATTGAACTAAACCGAACCGATAATTTTGGTTTGGTTTGGTTCTGAATCACGGATCTACATATATTAAGGTTTGACAAAATACAAAATATTACGCAATCAAATTGTTTGGATCTATGGTCCAGATTTTATATGCGCATGAGATTATAAGCTCATATATATAAACTTAAAAACTTAACAGGATTTATATCTATATAAGTATATAAACTTTATATATGTCCAGATTATATATATAAGGTTATAAAGTTCACAGACTTTTCAGATTGTGTTTGTATTGTGTTTTCGTGTTGTTTATTGTATTACCAGTCCTGATGAAAACTTCACTTATTAGGTTGTGCTTGTTTAAGTGTAATATCTTAATTCGTGTCAGAAAGAGCTAGACTCGAACATAATCCCTTTTTCTTTTGTAGCACTTCGAGTTGACACAAAATTGTAAATCCTTGCACACATTTTTGGTTCGTCTCATGTCAAGTTTTTGTGTCGTGTCTTACATCGCTTAGCCCTGTAATCTATCCGGTCTTCTTTATTTCAATTTACCAATAAAAAAGAGGAATATTTTGATATCTTCGTTGTTCATCCTTCATTTACTTTGCACACGCATTGCGTTGAAAAAGGAGGCTCCTACAATGTAGGGAAAACCATATTAATTAATCATTTTGGACTTAATAAAGGCATATTTAATTAATATACACACTCTTCATACTTTATTATATTAATTAAAAACCATTTACAGTGCACGCTTCATTGGGTTTTTACTCTCTGACTTTCATTATCAAGAAATAAAGTATGAGAG
This sequence comes from Brasenia schreberi, assembly GCA_036023115.1. Lineage (NCBI taxonomy): Eukaryota > Viridiplantae > Streptophyta > Magnoliopsida > Nymphaeales > Cabombaceae > Brasenia > Brasenia schreberi. The sequence goes on from JAYKKT010000033.1 coordinate 3,270,252, forward strand.
GAAAAAGTTGAGGTATGCGAAGAAATATTATAAAAGTATGCATCTTTTTCCTGGTGAATACGAAACCATGATAGTGAACGCTCATTGAACCTTTTCTATTCTTGGTTAACAGGTTCAACGAAGCGAACACGAGCTGTTCATGGCTTGTTCTTCAACCTCGTGTTCGGCTCGTCGCTCGTGTCAGTTAAAGATGAACTGAACCCGAGTCAAATTAACGAGTCGAACACGAGCTACTTGTTAAAGTTTAAAACACAACCCATAGCTTGTTTTTAGTAGAAGATTTACTTTTCTAATAAGAAATCAAGCCAACTTGATGCAATTAGACCATTGATTGTATTATATCGATTGATATGATTTTTCCACTATGTGTATGTCAACAACTTTATACATAATTAAAAAGTTAATTCAAGCCGAGGTGATGCAAGCCAACTCGTGTTCGGCTTGTTTAAGAACAAAACATGAACGAGCTCATCACGAGCTGAACCAAGTCCAATATGGAGGTCTTGGTTCAGTCACCAACCCTAACCTTTTTCTTTCTTCAAAAGCTTCAAAATATTAGGAAAAAAAAATCCTGGAAAGTATGACGTATGCTCCTCCGTCATACTAGGTAAGAAATGGGGCACGCTTGATTATTGGGTTTTCATAATAAATGAATAACAGAGACGTTACGGAGAGGTTCAGACGATCTGTCCGCCTACATTGTCTATACTCTGTATGTATACGATATTTATACGTATTTAGCATATTTCCATTCCCTCCTTCTTTCTAAGGGATTTTCTCTGTCACTACATTAGCTCGGTTAGTGCTTGCATGTCTACTAAGCAAATTGTTTATACTTTTACGTAGAATTAGAGTGAATCTCATGTGATGACATGCAATTTGTGTATATCTGCGTGATATATGACTCATACACACCCTAGTGCTGATTAAGATCAACAAAATTGTAATGTTTAAAACTTATAGAAAAATCAAGTACAATCCTTCGTATGGTCGAATTTTACTCATATAAGGATCACTCTTGTATGATTGGTCCCACGCCTAGATAAAGGAGGAGAATTGCGTTAGGTTTCCGACAATCAATGTAAAACTTTATTGGATTTATCTATAATGGATTATATATATTATGAGCTAAAGTTGGAAAGTAAATATTACATCGCAACAATTAGACCCTCTATGTTTTATAATTCTAAGTGTTAGAATACTTAATCATTAATGTGTACATAGAAGAAATAAAGATGTTGAGATGAATGAGTTGTCATATACGAAAAAAGTCATATATAATGAGGTTATTATAAACAAATTGGAAGTAACACTAATAGATGATAAAATAAGAGAAAGTCGGGTTGGACACGTAGAAAGATGATCAAAGAAAGATTCAATAAAAATGTATGAGAAACTAGATTGTGAAAATGTTAAAAGAGAAAGACGAATGCTATTGGAAAAAATAATAAAAGTGATTTAGCTTATGTTGAGTTAATTGCTAGCATGATACATGATCATGTCGGTGACTCTATCTAATACAAGGAAAAGCTTAGTTGTTGTTGCCGCTTTCACATGATCCACTTACAGGTTATGAACTGAGCTATGGTTTTAGCACATTGGAACTGGAGCTTACTGGACATACTCGGACGCGAACTAGGTTGGACTTGTTGGCTGTGGTCTAGCAAACTTATGAGATGATTAGGAATTTTCAGATCGTATTGAGGCGACTCTACGAAATTCACCAATATACATACGGAGGTCCCGATTTTTCTGAATGTGACAGCATGGCATGAGATGGACAGTGGGTCTCACGGCCGCAGAAGCGGGACCCGCAATTGCATGATAGGAAGGAAGGAGCCAACCAGCCAACTCCGTCGGGGTCGACTAGTAAAACAACTTTCCCGAATGGCCCCAGATTTGTACTACAAATTCCCACGTCCACCACCACTGAAAGTGAAGCGTCATTTCGTGGTGAATCCATCCGTCGATTTATCCACGCGTCGGAACATCACATTCTGGTTTTTGGCATTTCCGGTATCTTCCGGCAAAGGGTTGATACAGAAAGGTCCCTTTTCGGCATTTTCCACAACTTCATTAATGCAGAAAGGACCCATTTTCACAAAACGTCCCAATTTTACATTAAATTTGCTTGAAAGGACTATAGTATAGCTAGTTAAGGTATGCACGGTAGATTTTCATATATCATGAAATAGAAAAAGTTCGAAGATGGCAATGTTTTTAACTAATACCAGAATCAGGCTCCGATGTGGAAGACGCGGATCACAAAGCAAGTCGAACGACAGTGGCTGATAAACGAGACGAACAAGCTGACCAGCTTTATTACTGGGCTCGGCTTTTAGACCAAAGAGTGAAGCTAACCGCGAGTAGAGCAGCCTGTTCTCCAACTTGCCATCCTTTTGTGAGCCGAGTCGAGCGAACCTACCGTGTTCATGTTCAGCTTGTTCGGTTGAACTTGGATGAGACACGAACGAGCCAAGCCGAGCCGAACTACGAGCCGCTTGGGCCATTTTGCATGAGAGAGGGGGGTTGAAAACGTAGATAAAATTTACACAGAGTCGTACACGTACAGTACAACAACAAGAAGGCGAAAAAGGAAAAGAAGCATTTATCTAGAAAAAAGAGAGGAAAACTTCAAATTCAGGACATGCCTTCTTGTTTTCTCCTCCTGATTTCGTTAATTTCTCGCTCAAAAGGACGGAACTATGCCGTAGCCAGAGTCAGCCATGAGGACGGCGGCCGACGAGTAAATCCGGTGGACCTCCACCTCGATCTCCGTCCTCTTTGCGAATCGGCCCTTGATCCGAGGCCTACTCTCAGCGTACGCCTTCCGAGACGCGTATCGAATCGTCTTCTCGAACTTCCGGTTCTTCCTTTTCTCGCGGTACCTGAGGACTCGAGCCTCCCTGTCCAACGGGGAGTACTGGGGCGTTTGCTGGGCGATTGGCGTGCAAAGATCCATAATTCCAGAGCCCTTCATACCATGGCTGCAGGAGTTGGAGATATCCGTTAGGGAGCTGCCGTCTGGCACAACTCCGACGTCCAGAGACGATGATGAGACCTGAAAACCGATCAGAAGGCAGTCATCACTCTATGAAGTCCATGTTCAGATGCAAACCGAAGCAAAAGGATTCAGTGTTGCTGCTGTTGGCTTCATGCCTAATATCCTTTGCTACTAGAGTGTAAACTAGGATAAATTTAGATCTAGAAATCACAGACGAATGAGAAGAACTTACACTATGGCTCAGCGAGGCTGTACTATAGCCGAATCCCGCCTTGGATCTGTAAAAATCATTCTCCAGACACGTATCGGCGACTCCTATTGTTGCCGGAACTGATGCCGGGGGGACAGATTTGTTCTGCACGGGGACGACGCTATCGGAAACGTTGTTGTGATTGAGACGGTGGTCCATGGAGGAGGCGTAGTCCAAATCGAGATAGGGATCAACGTCCGGGAAGTAATAGTCGCTAGACTTGATCTCGCACTCCGGAGCACACATTTTCGGGTTCGGCAAAAGCCACGACGCGGCCTCAGCCTCGTCCGCCCGAGCGTCAGCCTCCTCGTCATCGTCCTCATCTTCTTCCTTGCTGCCGGATTTTTTCAGGAGGCCCTCCGGGTCAACCATGGCCGGCACGAGGAGGCTCGCTGCAGCGGCCGACTTCGCGACGGCCTCGGCAGGCTCATAGAAGGGAACCACGGGCTGGCGCTCGTGCCGGCGAGCGAGCGGATTCGCTGAGTGGATGTCGTGGTCGCACGCAACGCAGAGCGCGGCCGCATCAGCCTTGCAGGTGACTGAAGCCGGCGCCTGCTCGCAGACCTCGCACATCCAGACTCGCTCGTGGCGGAAAGCGATCCGGTTCGCTCCATGAACCTTCGAGTCGCAGCAGATGCAGAGGAAGGCTGAATCGGCCCTGCAGAAGAGCAACGCCGGCGACGCCTTGCAAGAGTCGCACGCCCTGGGAACCATGCTCCATCCTGCCGTTCTTCCTCCGTCGGCGTACGACTCCTCTTCCTCTCCGACGAAGCCCCCAACGCGTCCATACTCGTCTTCCTTCATCTCTCTCTCTCTCTCTCTCTCTCTCTCTCTCTCTCTCTCTCGGTCTGTGGGTGTGGGTGTGGGTGTGGGTGTGGGTGGGAGGAGCGGGAGACGGTGTTATCTATCGCGTGGGGGATTTGGCGACTACTAGTGGTAGATTTTACGGTATGGAACAATGATCAAGTGTCACTGAGTGGGGTCCCACTGTTGGCTACTTGCTCTTGCTATGGTTGCGATCGGATTATCGGATACTGAAGGGCGAATAGTGAATTGACCGGGCTGAGAAAATGGGACCCACTACTGACACGACTGAAGACTCTGGGTGTCTTCTAAAATGATCGGACGGTCCAGATGAGATAGTCGGCAAGATTTTCTTTTTGTTTATTTGATTTTTCTTTTCCTTTTCGTGTTTCTAGCGGGTGCGATCAGGCCAGATTAGGACACGAAAACGAATACAAACAAAACTAAGGAAGCAACAAGAACTAGCGATTGCTATCCTGACCCCTCTGGGTACCCAATCCCAGCTCTACATGGTACGGGTTCTCAAACGTTGAGAGCCTGCTTGGCTTTAGGGTAAACCCATCTCCCTCTTCCCGGTCTTGGGTTAATAAGAATTTTGATACATTTAATCTTTTATTAATAATTCAATATTTCCATGTTATATTACTCTCCCTCTCTCTCTCTCTCTCATATGAATGAGAAAAGCACCATGAGTCATAATCACAGGCTTAATCATGCATTGGCCCATGCCAAGGCCAGCTCATTCTAGCGAGGGCATGTTTCTACATGTCTGGTAAGGCTTATCTTAAAGCGTAATCTTGTTTAGAAGCAAATTAAGATTAAGCTATCGCCATTAGACAAAATACATAAAGTTGCATATCTCCACATTTAGCATATCACATGGTAATGCTTGGCCTGAATGGGGCAACCGAATGGGTTAATTATAGCTTCCGAATTTGCACTAGATTTGAACACTTTTAGGTGTGGATTGACTCATCGGACTCAGTGTCACGAGAGTGGGCTTGGACGTTGGTGCTCATGAGAATAAGTGATGCTTATTATGAATCTTGGAACTTGTTAGGTACGTTAATCTATTGCAATTGCACCAGATATCAATATTTCTTTTGCCTTTCTCAAAATTTTTAGTTGTATATTAATAAATTGTGAAGTATAAGATAAGAAAAATTAACAAGGAGAAATGTTGAAGAAGAACACTTTGAGATACTCGGCGATGAGACATAGGGGAAATGCATCAGCCTACCATGCTTCCTTGATAATTGTCCTCTATTATGCTCATGAATTGTCATAGGCGAACTTGAGGCTTGCCCATTCATTCTTCGTATCTCTCAACTTTGTGGGCATGTGGGATGGGCATGCAAAGCCGGTTTGTGGAGGCTGCGCGGTCAAGGAACGAGCAAAGCATCGATTTAACAATGCCAGTGCTTTAAGATCAGCATTTTAGATGAGAAGTGTTGGTGGAGGGTGACAATTAAGTTGCAATGCATGCACTCGCCTGGCCTCCACCACGGAAGGCTCCATTCTAACCTTGAGGGCCCGTGACATCCTCTGCTATGAAAAGATGAACTTCATCTCGCTCCTTGAGTAAGCCTCGAGACCAGCCTACTTTTACATTTGTTAACGTCAAATTGCATGGAAGATGAGAAGGTATTTGCATGAGTAATACTCTTTTCTTGGTATGGACACATGCAAGGAACCCGAAGAGGTACTATCAAAACCAATGACTCATTATAATCATTAAGGTGAAAATAATAACCCACTAACAGATGTGACTAGTCTCCTCCTAAAATTAACTACAAGATTTATCAACCACTATTCTAAGAGTTGGTGAAGCTAATCAGTCATCTAAAGAAGTGAAGTGAAGAACAATTTGAAAACTGACCTGTCCTCGGGCTATAAAAGGAGGTGGTTGCCCACCTTGAGGAACACACCAAACACCAACCGAATCATCAACCTTTTTATTTACATCCTACTTGAAATCCTTAGTTATAGCATTCTCTCTTTTAGTTAATAGAAATTTCCTTTCCCCCTTTTGTTTCTCTTGTGAGTTTGGTATTTTTGTATTTAGTTGCCATTATCAACCTACTATAAATCTAAAGTTCTAAAATTCACCAAAAGTCCATTTTCGTGTGGATTTTCCAGATTCTTGGATGTGTGGAGAACTCTTCTATCTACTTTTCAAAGGATCAAGAATCACTTAGATTTGAGTTTAGATGACTTAGATACGAAGAAAACAATCTGACTTTATCAGAGGTATCGATGTCTCAGTGGATCAAGGATAACTTCCTAAGGAAATATCATATATTAGTCGATTCTAGCTGAAATCGACATATTTTTTATTTTCTGAAAAGATCTTGGTATCCTTTCCTGTCAATCTTATGGATCAAAATTTAAACCAGAAAGTTATAGCAAATACAATTAGACCTTGTTAATTGGCTTGATACCAGGCTACAGACTGGATCTTGATAGTTGGAAAAATCACTAAAAATTTAATTATTGTCATAACTGAATGGCCTTTTGATTTGTATCAACCTAATAGAAATCTACCCCAAGTTCTGAAATTTGCCAAAAACTAATTTTGGGCAGATTTTCCTGATTATGAGATGCATGAAAAGTTGATCTTGTGTACTTTCTAAGGGATCAAGAATCACTTGAAATTAATCAAGACGATTGAGATACAAAAAAAACAATCTGACCCTGTTAAAGGTAATAGATGTCTTAGTTAACCAAGCATTTCTTTGAGGAAAGCCCACATTTTAGCTGTTTTAGTCGAAATTAGCTGATTCTTTATTCTTCAAAAAAGGTCTTTGTGTCTTCCTTGCGTGAAATCAAGAATCCCATGACCTAGAGCTCAAATAAAAAACTTATAGCAAAATCAAATCGACCTTGTTAGGAGGCCTGATACCATGCTACACATTGGATCCCGATAAAATTGCAATCTAATACACTAATAATTGACTTTTGGATCATTGGATAGCTTACGCTATTTTCTAACACACCAATAATTGCATTAACTAAAGTTTCATTTGAGAGAGATATGGTCAAAACATTGCAACCTTATTATGTTGTTTAAAGCCAAACCCGATTTCGATATGAGGTGACCCAAAATCGGAGGTTCTTGAGTTTTTTTTTTGTCTGATTTCAACATGAAAGTGGGCAAGAACTTCAGAAAGCTGTCAATACCTCGATCCTAACCATCTTTTGTGAGATGGTTGAGGATTCTTAGTAACCTGCAGCTCACATGATCTTGAACGAACTCGACGATTCCCTCTTGAAGGCATAGGTGAGTAGCCTCTGGCACACACGAGCGACTCGTAATAATGGGATCATGGTGTCATCAAGGGGGTTCATTTCGGCGTGCAACATGTACATGGCATCAAGATAGTTCATGAAATTCCTTTTCCACCATTCACGAACCACGACTCATTTATGATCTGCAACCAAGTTCATGAACTTGGCCATGCTAGATAAAGTCACTCATGTGAATCAAGGGACATGGTTGACCCGAACATAGTTGGTTGGGACTTTATCGTGCCCACGAAGAAAGTTGATGGAATGGGTCCTTTTGAGGCATCACATGGGTTCAGCCTTTTGGACCAACCTAGCCTTTCTAGTTGTAGACAATTATGATATCGGTTGTTTCTAACGTGGGTAGGAAGAAGGCAAACACCTGCTTTCTACCAAGGTATGATCCAATCTCTGTCATCTTTAAGATGAACGATTCTCGTGTTTTCGAACTTAAAGTTGCATAAGAGTTGCACTCATTTTGGATCTTGTTGGTGTCATTAGCACAAAGATTAATCACAGTTATTTTGACATAATTGCAGCCGAATTTCGTATTTATTAAAATGCATTTCCTGTTTGTATATCTTTCTTGAAAATGTCGGAAAATGGCATGTAGTGCTTCTGGTACGCAGTGTATATAAGGAATAGTTAGTATATGGGCATCGAAATGCGCACTCCTTGTCACCATCCCCCATATCTTGAATGTAGAAATGTTGCAATTTACTGTGCCTGTTCTTTCTGTGATCAAAACAGACATTTGCGCTTTCTCGTTCCCATTTCTCACTTATCATGACGATCAATCTTATGCAACACCTAGAATCCATCTGGAAACCGTGTCAAACTTGAAAATATGGCCTCCTTTCATTAGACAGGTAAGGTAAAAGGGAGGTTTATAATTTGAAGACGAAAGACAAGCATGTGACAGACTTGAAGAAGAGAGGGCAATCCTTTAACCAGTTTCATTCTAAATTAATTAATAAAACTGTATTCTGCGTGGTGCATGATCGAGGTATTTACTTTATTTTTTGTTCCAGGCCTGGGTGTTCTGTAGCTATAGGTGGTGGGGACTCTGGCAAGGTGGCCGTCTCTCTAACTAGGGTTTTAGCTCAAAGAGGCTTTCTGATTGAAGGAAAAAAAAAGGAGATTTGAATTTCATATCTACTGATTAGATGCAATAATAGATAAAGACAATCTTGGTATTCAACATTTGCAAAGTTATAAACATAACATTGACACTGCAGTATTGGACCCTACCATCAAAGGTCCACTCCTCTCACAATGCCAGTTGCTGTACAACTTGCCCTCTGGACAGTGAGATATGCAGGAGTATCATGCAACTCAAGATCTTATCACAAGAAAGGAAATATGAAGCCAACAGTTTGTGAAAGGCTTTAACTTTCCTTAAAGCAGTGCCTTTTACAACAGAAAATATTGCAGCATGAAGAAACATATACATCTGTGAGTGTGTGTGTGTGTGTGTGTGTGTGAGAGAGAGAGAGAGAGAGAGAGAGAGAGAGAGAGAGAGAGAGAGAGAGAGAGAGAGAGAGAGAGAGAGAGAGAGAGAGAGAGAGAGAGAGAGAGAGAACTCAAATGCAGTCAGTCTGGTAGCCGTGTCCACTCGTATTCAAGTATGAAGAGAGAAAGCAAGATATTGGGTGCTGCCATATATTGTTGGTCCCACTGTAAATCAAGTGTTGAAGGAAAAATGGCTACAATTTGGCCGAGGCAGTGCGCACTCACCCTCGAGCGTCTTGTGCTTGCACCACCATGCAGTCAACAAACAGCTTTAAGACCTTTAATTGGCTTTGGCTTATGCGCGGAGCTTTGGGCTATCCAATTACTTGAGCTTCCTTTTATTTTAAAGGCTTCATGAATTGGTTCCATTTTGTGACGAGAAAGATCAGGCAGTTCCATCAATTGAAAATTTCTCAACTGAACAATAAGTACAAACATCTCGAGATTGGCCCATAAAAGAGATTAACTTTCTACACAAAAGCCAGAATGAAATGAATAGTCTTCATGTGGAAAATTGATGTTATAAACATAGTCTGTCTCCTCTTTTACTCGGATATATGATGTATAAGGTTCACCTTGAACTCCAAAAGTTTAGCTTATGAATGCTCAATGAATTTGGTCTTTTTCATATACTCTACTATGAGAGATGTGGAGCCTGATTTACTCCATCACAATACATTGTCCGATCTACAATCAGAGATTAGCTTATGAATGCTCAAGCGAGTGCTTCTTTGATGGATTCACTTGTGTGCTTGAGAATATGCTTTTCCTGGCACATTTTGCTAAAAAATGCTGTTTTGGAGCGATGCCCCGCAAATAGGAGTGCTCACGGTTCAGTTTGGTTCGGTTCTAACCTCAACCTCAAATCAAACAGCTAGTTTCGGTTCTCAACTTTCAGAGAACCGAACCATGCTATGGTCACAATGGAACCAAACCAAACCGTCGTTTTCGGTTTGATTCGGTTCTGAACCACGGCTCTACTAATTTAAGGATTTTTGCTAAATGCCTTGTAATTGGTGATTGATCATAGTAAAATATTTTATTCCTGATGGCACTAACATAGAAGTATCTTTCTTAAATCTCGTCTCTTGTACGAGTGTTTCTTTTCTCTTATCTTTTGGTTTGACGAGTCGTTTCCTAACATTATATGGATTGAATAGATCTTACAATCTTCAACACCACCACATCTTAGTTTATTACTCAACATGCACGAAAGTAGAATCCATAGCAAAAAGTTGGCGTAGCATCCATATACGATAAAATGAGACATCACTAAGGAAGTTTGGATATTTGGAAACACGAACTCGTGGAGTTCGTGTAAGAAGAGCAAAGGCCTTAAAAGTGTTAGGAAGAAACAATAAGAACATGATCTTTCTTTTATGAAATAAAACACTAAGCCGGTTATGCAAGAGAGATTGCAGATGTTGATGGAGTCAAATCATTGAACCATTGTTGATTTAATAAAATTTATACATTCAAAACAAACAAAATATATTTCACAGTGTTTTTAAGACGTGATAAATCACACCTTTTTTAGACTTAATTCACTAATGTCGGATTCAACTTTCTATATGCAAGCAGTTCATGGCAAATTTCCTTCGGGATACATTGAAAACCACTTGATTAGTCTTATACGAATATAGCTAAGCTCACGACATCAATAATGTTAGCAGAAGACATCAATCATAATAACAAAATAATAATTCTTTACTATTTTTTTCCCACATAAAAAACAATAAAAATGAACTGACATCTGAGTATCATGGAACTTGACCCATATGCTTCATTATCTCATTGTACACCATGGCACACACTCTTATTTTATATCCAAAGAGTTGGCTGCATCGATCTATAGATGGTGAAGAAGCTTACTCAAGAGTTGTCACACTTTGTTACTCATGACTCCTTGTTATATGAGCTACCTTCTCGACATATGTATACACTTTATTATATACATGCCTCAGCATTGATGACATCATGAAGTCATAACTTGGTCGATAATTGCTGAAAATTCCAATATTTTGGAAATTATCTGAAAATTAATATGGCATATGATGAAGCTCCATGGTGACTAAGTTTCTATGTAGCTACTAGTTGTGGGAAAAGACTTGGTTTGGTTTGGTTTACTCTTAACATTTTTTTGAAAATAACCACCAATGTATCATGTCTCTACACGAAAATGCACTTGAACCCAAGTTAATTGACAAGATTACTCCTACGGCGAGGATCGCGAGTCAGCAGGAAAACTACACTATATAAAGGCTAGATCTACGGTGTGATCATATAACTGAAAACCCAAAACAAGCACAATAAAGAAATAAAAAAGAATTATATGGTTATGCATACAGTCCAAACACCAGGACTCCGCTAATTACCACAAGGAGGCTTCCTTTAATGATTGAGGTTTCAAAAGTAGTCCATTATCAATGTTCGATCTTGTGAAGTTCTAGTGCTTCACTAATAGCAGTATCATTGAATCACCAGGAAGATTCTGCTTGCGCGCCGCACAGATGAACAACATAATATAGACAGTGGCAGATCCAGAATTTTGTTTCGGTTGGGGCGGACTTTAAAAAATTTCAAATTCTTTTGAAAATTTCAATCTGTAATTGAAAATTTTCACAACTCCGGGTGGGGTGATCGCCCCACCCCACCACAATGTGGATCCGCCACTGAATATAGGATCTTGAACTCACTCTTCAACATCTAATAAGCAAAACTGGACACAAAAAAATGAACATGCAAGTTCCTTTACCATATCTTTCTATGACAGTTTGAAAGCAAATTAACACAACAAATTCATGATCAGAACAGAGTATTTGGCAATCAACCTAAGACACATGCTTATGGGTATCTATACATTTGCTACATTGAGTAATGATGAGCCAAAAATCTAAATGATGCAGCTGGAGATTCATCAAGCTACTTTAAGATCGATCAAGAAGTTAAAATGGGAGCAGCTTGGCTCATTTTACAACTCGAGGTGCCACGAACTAGGCTCTAAATCTCAAACTAGCAAAGAAAATATGTTTTCCCATCCAGTATTCAGATGTTTGCAAAGTCGATGGACACTGATTTCAATGCAATAGTGATTGCACAGCTCCATGGAAATAAAAGAGCTAGTTTCTACAGGAAAGCACGGCTTATTTCTGAGAACCAATGGTTTCATATGAAACTGATAAAAGGAACACCAAAATCATCATCTTTAGACATGAAGGACTTGTTTCTTGCTCTGCAGTTTGGCTGTGAAAGTATACAAAAGATCGATCTCAATTGGCGACTTAGAAACCATGTAACCAACCCCAGTTTGTGTTGGAAAAGACTTGGGGTTGGCTTTATTTTGCAGTTTGTGGGTGCTTGAAGTAGGATAATTTTTTAGGATAAAGCTAAAAAATAAAGTTTGTATTAATCTTCGTCGGAATATGTCTCATATGCTTAGATACAGCATGATAGTAATGGAACTCACTTGTCTGTCTTCTTCAATTGCTCCATGTCACTCTGTAAAGAATAGCAGGTAGTGAAACTGGAATTCCTGATGAGGAAGACCCTCGAAATCTTCATACTACCACACACTCATTCAGGCAGAAATAGAACTCTACAGACAGCAGCATTAAAGGCCTCCCTCCGCTAGACAAGTGAGCGTTTCTTCATGAGAACCAAGGAATCAATCAGATATGATGATGTGATGGGAATGGATATAATGTTTGATGCATTTAGAACTCTAAAAGATAAATTTCAATCTGTTGGGTTCTCTATCTTGATCACATAACCTCAAGTATTGTCATTGTCAGTAACTGGAGATCTTAATCTTCATACAGTCCTTTGGTTATTAGAACCTCGATCTTCCTTTATATTTAGAAACTAGTTTATTGAAGCAATTGATTTGACTTGGACCTTGGTTCTCCAATGCAACATAGGTTTGATTCGATCCACCACTTGAAGGTGGATTTGGATTCGAATTGGATCTTCATAACTTCGAACGTGAATCTGGATCTTCAAATTAGACTGAATATTCGGGTCACAACAATGTTACATGTAAATGTCAGGGTTCCTCGGAATTCAACGGATTGAGCAGTTCCAACACAGGAAGGCGAATTATAATAAGAAAGAGAGACTAGACTAGTCTCTTACAATCCAGATTGAATAAACTAAAATTCATGATGAAGATTACACAGTGTAACACAAAAATACTCCACCACTTCCTTTTTTATTCTTCAGGAACATAATTTTCTAAGCCTTACAACAACACCGCCCCTTTTGCCACAAACAGCATTTATGAGACCAAGAACTTCAAAAAGCAGAACGAACTAATTTAAGGAGAAAAGAATCAGAAATTTGGCGTCCAAATACCACTAATAACTGATCTTAACATCTTAATCCTCTGATTCATCTATAGCTTGAGGAACACAAATTCTTCAATGGCTGGTACATCCCCTATCTTCTTCATAACACCTTTGTCTGGTTCTTCGTCCACACCTATCGCCATGACCGCGTGCTTCCTGGGTGCAGTCCTTCCGACGCTCATGAAACTGACATTGACATTCTCTTCTCCCAGGATGCTGCCGACTTTGCCGATCATACCGGGTTGGTCAACCTGCCTGCACAGTATAAGGTTCCCTTCCAGACTCACATCCACACTGAATGAGCCTACCTGAGTCAGGTGAGGTATTCCGTCCTTCACCTTTCCTTCAACTCTGACCTCGCCGGAATCAGATAAGGCACTCTGGAACTTAGATTCCACATGGGATAGCTGAACCTGAATTGATTCAAGGGGGATCTCTGGCGAACCGTCATGAACAATTCTCTCCTCGCTGATCCTCAGGCCCCTCTGCTTCGCTGTGAAGTCTGCATTCACAAGGTTGACAAAGGTGCTGGAGACAGGCTCTATAATACCCTTTGTGATCATTGCTCGAAGAAGTCTTGTGTCCAGATCATCAGGATCACGGGATGATGTATATACAACCTTGACTGACTTCACACCGCTTCCTCCAGCGACCAACTGAACAGTCAGCCGACCGAGCTTCTCTGCCAGAACCACATAAGGTGCTAACTCCGATAAGACCTACAAAGATGGAAAATGTACGTATTCATTCACAAATGTGGAAAGATCTTCCCTATAATCTGGATCATAGGAGACATAAATGGATGGTATCAGTGTACCTCAGCAGGAACCATGGGAGCATTCACAGCAGTTGCAGCAAGTTCACCTTTCAGTGCTCCAACAACAGCCTCAGCAATTTCTAAAGCTACACCCTCCTACAGATTTGTGCATAAAATTCATGAGTACAACAGAAGAGCCATATCTAATGACAATACTATAAAACACTAACAGAGAATAGAAACCTGAGCTTCAATCGTGCTCGCTCCGAGATGAGGTGTCACAATGACTCTCTCGTGCTGCACCAGCTTGCTATCTTTTGAAGGAGGCTCTTCTGTAAACACATCTAGTGCTGCCTGTTTCAAACACAATCGAGCAATTCAGCAAAAAAGGACACGAATCGCCGAACAGGCCTTCGAGTAAGATGCAGCGCCCTATTTTATTACAGCCTATTGAACCATGAATGTATCTAGATTGTCTAACTATCCACGATGCACAAGCGAGAAGACAATACAATTGCATATAGTAAAACTGTGTTATCTGGCGACACAACCCGGAATAGAGAAGCAATGAAATTCTGACATGCCAATGACTAAGACCACCAATTCAAGAAACTACTTAAGTTCAAATCAAGCAAAAAGAATTTAGATGAGTACCTGAGCAACTTTGCCACTGTCAAGTGCCCTGAGAAGTGCATCCTCATCTATTACACCACCCCTTGCAACATTAATTATGCGGACGGCCTTCTTCATCTTTTCAAAAGACTGATCATTGAACATCTTTGAAGTAGTTGGGGTTAATGGCATATGAAGCGATATAAAATCAGCAGTTGATATTGCCTCATCAAAGTTGACGAGTTCAACACCGATAACACGAGCTCTGTCAGCTGGAGCATATGGATCATGTGCAATAACATGCATGCCAAGGCCTTTTGCACGTCTAGCAACTTCGGATCCAACTTTACCAAATCCCATAATGGCCAATGTCTTCCCAACCAGCGAGACACCAACGTACTTGTTTCTTTGCCATTTCCCTATTCAATGAAACAAAGAAAGAAAAACATCAAAACGCTACACCATGAAAGACGGTGGAAAAGAGTTCACCTGCTCAAGAACAACATAAAATACCAAGAATGGACATTTATAAGAAATTCATTCACCATGTGTGCGTGATCTGCTTCTAGCAACAAAACGCAGGTTGTTCTTAAGAGCAAGGTTAACCGGAAAACAGATCTTTGTTTGTACTGGCCATTTCCAGATATCTGCCAACAGGAGACGGGGTGGATCGATGTTGGAGATTCCCATGCAATGTGAGTGGAGAAAGGCCTCAATGTAGCGCTATGATACGCCATATAGACAATTCTAGGATTTCTATTTGTAAGATATTGCATGAGCGTTCTCATATATTTCAAAATTTCATTGGACCACCCCTGGTGAAAGGGTATCATCCCCTAATCTTAATGTCAGGTTTGTATTCTAATGGGTAGAAGTAATATAGCAAACAAACACGAAAAAAACTACGATAGTAGTACAAGAACAGGATAGTCTAATGACTTTTGGCAGCCAAAAAGAACTCCGATGCACAAATTGTCATGAAACTAGAGTTCAGGATGCAAGCTAGACTATTGAAATGCTAAACCCCTTTCCACGATCGATGGTATCGAACCAAACGACGACGATTCCAGAAACTTTTGGCTTTCAAACAGAAACGATTTCCAAACAAATCATAGAGGCAACACGTAACGATAGAGATAACGCATTTGCAATTATCAAGCTATAAACGAAAAGGAGCAATTGAATCGGATGAAAATAATAAACACGGAGCCAGATCAAGAGCGAGACAAACAGAACAATACCAGCTTTCATCGACGCATCGGCCTGAGCGACATTTCTCGCCATGGAGGCCAAGAGAGCGATCCCGTGCTCCGCTGCCGCGACGGTGTTGGCTGTAGGCGCGTTCACCACGAGGCATCCGTACTCCGTCGCAGCCTGCAGATCCACATTGTCGATCCCGACGCCGGCCCTTCCGACGACCTTCAGCCTGCCGCGCGCGGCCTCAAACACGTCTCGCGTGACCTTCGTCCCGCTCCTGACGATCAAAGCGTCGCAAAGTGAGATCTTCGCGCATAGCTCCTCCTGAGAGAGGTTATACGAGCAATCTACGTTCGCCAAGCTCCGGAGCAGCTGTAACCCGGCCTCGCCGAGCTTCTCTGAGACGAGAATCGTCGGCTTCGATCCGCTTGCCTGGATCTCGAGGCCTCCGCTCTTAGCGACGGGGAAGAGCCTCAAAATCTGCGACGGCGACGGAGGCGACTTCAACAGGGTTCCCATGAAGGAGGACGGATTCCGAGACGGAACCGACGGGAAAGAGACGGACGAAGAGATCTGAGGCGATGCAGAGACTAATGGTCGACGAATGACGGTCGACGATCCACGAACGGTCGGTGCAGAGATGGCGGACATGGCTGCTTCTTCTCCTTCGCGGCGTTTCGCCTTCGTTCGCACTCCCGCGGCTTGCTCTGTAGAGTACAACTCAAGGGAGGAGGTTCAGAACGAGGGATACTTATAAAGAGGGGTTTCCGGGAAAACTGTAATTTATTGGTGTCCTTTTGCTATTAACAACAATTAGTTTCCTTAGAAAGAGCGAAGGCTTTTTCTTCGTTTAAAACTTTCCGTTTGACGCCCTTTAAATATCTTCGCATGGCAGAAATCGACCTCTAAAAAGTTCAAATTCCAAAAGGAATCTTTGTCTTTTATGACGGTTTAAGGTTGAAGAAACGGGGCTCCGAATGAGTCGGGTTAGTGTCTGTAACCGATTTATTTGGACCCAATTTAAGGATTTGCAAAGAGACAATGGACTATTTAAATTTTTGGGAGTATAAATGGGGTGGGGGCCCTTAATGGGTCGGATTCGGTTCATTCGAACCCAATGGAAGGATTTCCATATCATTTTTTTGGAAAAGGAAGAACGAAAGAATGCAGATAAGTAAGAAAAGGGTCCGAAATCCAAGACAAAGATGACGTCACAAAATGGCATACTAAAAAAACGGGTCTGACCCGACGATTTCGTTGCCATGAAAATAGCGCGGAAAAAACAGGAAAATAAATGTAATATAATAAATAGGTAAATTTGCGAATTAGAGTCAATGCAGTAAGTACAACTTTATGATCTGTTCTCATAACGGTTATAATGATTATAGTAAGAAGAACTCGATTCCACTGTCCAATCAACTCAATGGCAGGTCGCTGTGACACAATTGTTGTTGGGGGAGAAGTTTCACATCTCAAGATAAGAAAAAAATACACATATCCAACCAATGATTGATTGATGACCCTTTTAGTACATTTTTTTTCTCTCTCTCTCTTTATATTTATTTATATATATATATATATATATATATATATATATATATATATATATATATATATATATATATAAAGAGAGAGAGATAAAGAGTATGAGTATACTTTTCCTCTCGTTCTTTCTCTCTCTATATAGAGAGAGTATATGTTATTGAATAATGGATTTGAAGATTCTTGTGTGCTCCCCAGCGGCTCCTTAATACCAAACTGGGTGCTGCTTTGTCTGGATAGAGCAAGATTGTGCACGGTTCAAGATATGGCAGAGGCTTTTCATTTTTTAAAAGACGTATAAATATTCAGCTGATAGAGATGACAGTGGATTGGGTAATATCCAATATCCACTTTGGCTAATGGGGTTTAATATCCAAATCCATATTAATTTGGTTACTTCTGATTTCGGGTAAGGCAGCTGCTAAACCTGGCTCATGAATAGGTCCTCTACTGGTTGAATATCAGGATTCATTTAATGAAGTTTAATAGGAGGCTTTTGAAACATGAACAATGAAACAAATAAGTATAAGTATATATATATAGAGAGAGAAACTAATATATGCTAAAACACTTAAGTGTTAGCATATCCAATATCCAAATAAATACGAATGGTTTGAATTTGAATTTTAAAGATAAAATATATGTATTTACTTTTCTAAATATATTTTAAACACTTTTACTTTTTAAATTCAAATTTCAAGCATTCATGACCAACTCATAACAGGCCAAACCAAACTGAACCATGAGCAGCTCGATTCATTTACGTGTGATACACAAAAGTGCACACATATGGTTGATATATTAATCTGCAGCACGAAGACCATTTATTTTGGGAGATTCATTTGGTCACAAGGTATCATAACAACTACTAATTCCCTGGTTCCAGCTAATTTTGCTAGGCCCGATGCTTGTGGTTGATCAAAGTCATTAAGCATCAATATAGAAATTAAATTACTATGAAATTAATTAATGTATTGTAAAAAAAATCAATCGTATAAAAGAAACAATTATATGCATAATTACTGGTGCAAGTGGGAGCAAGTTTAGATCATTGCATTCGTCATTCATATTGCCGACATGCTTTGAAAGGAAAAGAAAACCAACCTTTTACATCGTCATAACTAATTCATGCACTCAACAATGAACACAAAGTACTCAATCCCTGTTTGCTTAGTCACTAATGAAGATGCTGAATAGATTTCACTTGATCTTGGCTCGTTAAGGAATAAAGGAATCATTACTAGGAAACATAATTAGTATTGCATTTTGGATTTGTCCCCTAATCGTGGATCAAAGTCATTCAACTTCAACCTAGAAATTAAATTACAAAATGAATTAATCTATTGTAAAAAAATTCAAATGTATAAAAGCAACAATTATATGCGTAAATACTGATGCAAGTGGATTGCAAGTTTAGATCATTGTATGCATCAATCATATTGTCAACATGCTTTGAAATAAAAAAAAGAAAAACACTTTTACATTGTCCTCTTTCTCCACAGCAGAACCGGCAATTGAAGCCCGTCACTCCTTTCTCTTCTCTCCTCTTGCCATCGATATTCGCCGGTTGTCTCTCTCTCTGACTACTGAAGTTCGCCACCCTTTTCTCTCTCTCCTCTTGCCATCGATATTCATCGGTTGTCTCTCTCTCTCCTCTCCCATCTCTTCATGCTATTAGAGTCTGTCACCACCTTTCTCTCCTCTCCTCCTTTCTTTGCTCTCAAACAAAATAAGAAAATAAAAAAGAAACATACCGGCACATCTGTCTTGCAGAGGAGACATCGTGGGTGTGTCGCGTCTCCTTTATATAGGAGAGACCCATCTCATGCATCTCTTTTATATATAAGACATGCATAGGGTTCTCCTTGAGTGTAACTGATAGAGAGAGAAAAATACATTCTTTATAGCAAGGGTAATGCAGAGTTTTTCATCTATAAGGGGTGGTGTGCCCTTGGCAAATAACACTCCAAATTTCACTTAATCAGATTCAATAATTTATTGGGAAAAAATCACAAGATTGATCAAATACTAACTCTAGACTTTGGATTCAGTCCTTGACGGATCTAGAAAACCATTGGATCCGATCGGTCGATGTGAAGTTTAGGGAATAGCCCACGGCTTGAAAAAAATGCTATATTCCAGCTACAATTCTAACCGTGGGCTATGTTTTGGATTTTGTTCTAGTCTAGATTCAAACATGTATGATCCAATGGCATTCCTAACATCTATTGGAAATATTTATGTTAGTGACTTTAACAATCTTAAAACTTTAGGGTTCATAACAGGAGCTGGCTGCGCCCCCAAAAACTTACATTTGCGAGGGCTATAGAATAGCTCACGGTTTAAGTAAGCATAGAATTCTATTTAAACTTCTGCCTCATCCAAAAAGCCCACACCGTGGGCTATTATGGGAGTTTTCCACCTCACTCGAGAAAAGCCCACCAGTAGTCCGTTCTTCTCATAAAAGGAAAAGAAAAGAAAGAAAAGTAGATCCACCACCAGAGGCGGAGTCCATGGCGGTGGACCTTATCTGCTCAAGGTTCCATCAACCAACAACATCACACTAATCAAATGCCTAATGACGAAACCCGAACTGCCACCATATGGACCAAGTGCTTAAGATTGGCTAAGCATGTAGTATTAAATTACAATTAAGCAAAAAAATATTGGTAGTACATTAAGGTAATGTATTCTATCCAGCAAAGATTGTTGAGCATCTAGTACAATAATGAAAGTCTGAATTCTCACACATTGGAACACCCCATAAAATTTTCAAGAATTTTAAGTATTGGTAAGGTCATAAATAAAAAGTCATCGGACGAAAAACCGACCGAACCTAGAACTGGAACCGGGGACCGCTTGGTTTTGTTCCGGCATAAGGGGCATGATGAGTTGACATCATCCTCACCTTCCTCCCGCTTATCACCAGCAGTATGTTCAGTGTTCCAAACTCAACGATTTGTTCAACAACAAATTTCTACATGCCTATTCATTTTCTCTTAATGATGTTTGAATTTTTCAAAACTCCACATACATCACAAGAGACATGCTATCCCACTGGTACTAAGACATAACTTTTACCAAAGGTTTATTGTGACCTTTTTCTTCATATAACAGTTAAAGTGAAGCAGGGTCAAGAACAACAAGTTTTACCTTTTATAAAACCGGAACCAATGATTCCAAACCACCGGCTTCGGTCTTTTTAAAAAAAATCCTATAATTTAATTTTTTTTAATGAAATTACCGGTTCTAGGTGGTTTTGAATCTAAATCGGAACCATTTGAATATCAGTGGTTCTAGAACCGTGACTGGCCTTAGACCGATTCGGTTACGGTTTCAGGTTTTGGACAACCGGACATGTTTGCACTAAGAAACCCTACTTTAGCGGATAGGCTACTTATTTGCTGCATGATACCTTATTTGGTATATATTCCACTTATTTACAAAAAATATATTATTTATTTGTATATTATAGCTTTATTTAATTTTATTTTATTCCCAGTTTACTATCATGATATCATCCGGTACCGCTGCACCATCACCAACATCCGCCATTTCATACTGCCAAAACTATGCCTAATTTGATATTTTAACACTTTCATATTACAGAAATAGGAAGCGAGGGCATGATTCATACAGTTGGGTACAGAACAGATTAGAGAGAGATATTTGAACATGAAGATCAAATCCAAGCATTTTGTAATTTTGTTAGTCACACTTGCATCCCAAGGTGGCGATCCCTTTTAATTTTTAAAATAAATGGATATTATATTTCGAGATACAAAGTGACATAAAATGCCCTTTCATATGCAAAACATGACATATAAAACACATTTTTTGCATCTTTTTGAGTTTTAATTAAATATTTAAAGATACATTTCATATTTTTTGTATGGTTCTCTTCTTAAAAGACTGTCTTACTATTGAATGATATATTTTCCCTTACATCTATACAGTACGAACCATTTCTATTGCAATAATTTTACCATTATTATTGATTGCACATTTATTAACAGTTTTCATGTTAAAATCCTTTCTTATTTTTGTTATTTTTTCTATAATTTATAAATTATATTTGTCACTGCTGTTTAATTGGCTGTATTTGGGTCTGGATCAGTGTCATTGGGTGGCTTGATTTGATGAGATCCAAAGCTGATCAGTAACTCAATGTGGATCTTGGATGTATGCGATTCATCGACTCCCCAACTGCACCCTGAGAGTTTGCATGCATGGTTTCGCCATGTGAATGGGAGCAGTATTTCACACCCTAAGACGGGACTAGACCCACTTGCTTAGGAGTGCTTGAAGGATACCGGAATCTTCAAAAGCAGCCATGGAGTACAAAATGGTGCGTATCAGTTGGGTAGGATTTGAAACTATTCTTTTGGATCCAAATACATTTAATGGTGACCCGGGGCGAGGCGAATCGGGCCCAACTCAGGAAGTTGATTTGTGCTTCTTTATTCTTTAGGAAATTCCTAGTGAAAGATAAAATCAACCACCCTTCTGTCCTTTGAGAGAGATGGAATTTGGAATATATATACTTTTCAAGGGGCAATTGGAACTTAGCTTTTTATTCTTTAACAGCCTCAATATTCCCATAATATGTGGGCACCATCGAGGTCATTGAAGGATCTACATTGAGTCGAGATGGGGAGGCTGAAGCCAGATGCACGCCCTGGGTATTGAACTCATGAGCTTCAATAAGTGAATCAACGCTCTAGACGGGTGAGCTATCGCTTGTTGTGTGCTTCCTCCAGTTTTTTAAGAGGTTGGATATCACGTCGATATGGCTGCTTCCTTTCCCCGTGATTTTTTCAGTGGTGGATGTATAAAATCTTTTCGGTCAAAGAAATTAGCCCCAAATTTCACCATGGGCTGTGTAAGGTGTGTAAGAGAGCCCACGGCTATGCCCGTGGGCCTTATGCTCCTTATCTCAAACTTTGTGAAGTGTTGTGGATGCCTTGCCTCACGTCGCTGCGGCTTTGGTGTTATTGTATGTGATGCAGGCAGGACATTCAAATATATTAAGTTATAGAAAAACCATAAAACTATAGTAAAAGCAAGCAATATCTAGAATTTTTGGCTGAAAATAGATGACAATATTACAAAAATAACAAAACCAAAACTAGAAAGTGGGTATCTATTT
This sequence comes from Brasenia schreberi, assembly GCA_036023115.1. Taxonomy (NCBI): domain Eukaryota; kingdom Viridiplantae; phylum Streptophyta; class Magnoliopsida; order Nymphaeales; family Cabombaceae; genus Brasenia; species Brasenia schreberi. The sequence goes on from JAYKKT010000033.1 coordinate 3,292,707, forward strand.
CAATTCAATCCTTTTTGTTAACGAATTGCCGCCCTATGCATAAAATGTAAGTTTGAATGTTCATATATATATATATATATATATATATATATATATATATGTGTGTGTGTGTGTGTGTGTGTGTGTGTGTGTGTGTGTGTGTGTGTGTGTGTGTGCACTCGCTTTAATCAAATGGGAATAATAACCTTCTAATTTGAATCAAGAAGAGATCGAATTGAAGTGATAAAACATGGACCTTGATATGGATCTCCTATTCAAAAGAATGATCCAATATTTCAAAGAAAAATCTAAATGGATCTTACGGACCAGGCTGCCTTTGAGCTTCGTGCTGTGCCAGTGTGTGGAAGGGGCAAGTTTTCACATGCTTCCCGGTTTTGGGGACTGAACACTTCGAACTCCAGCGAAGTAACTTGGAGTCATCATTCTTTCTTTCAAAGAAAAAGAAAGAAATTATAAATTTTGTTTAGTTTTATGCACTACTGAAAGCTTTAGATATATACATATATGAAGTCCTAAGTATATAATGTTTTTTCATGCATAATTTTGTATAAACATCTTTATTGTTCAATCTTTGAGATCAACATTGAAAATTTGACTTAAAAGTATTGTTACACTTTGTTATGCACATTAAATGTAATTCAAATCTCTATTATTGATATCAAAGATCAAACAGTGAAAATATTTATATAATATTATATACCAAACATTATATATATATATATATATATATATATATATATATATATATATATATATATATAGAGAGAGAGAGAGAGAGAGAGAGAGAGAGAGAGAGACCTTGATGCAGTCAGCTCGTGCAAGTTTAAATCATAAGTGACACGAGCTGCGCTTGAAGCTATCCAGCTCTTACACATCGAGGAAAAAAAACCCAAGATCTACCGAGCCCAGTCACCTCTCAAGCAGCTTAAATTTAGCCTAATGGATCGAACCCAAGCATCATTCAGAAAGCAAGGCCACCTTGGCCCCGCTCTAATGGTGCCGATGCCCCCCCATAGACGTTGTCTTCTCTCTAGCCACAAATCATAAATCTCCTTTCCTCCTTCTCTCTCTCTCTCTCTCTCTCTCTCTCTCTCTCTCTCTCTCTCTCTCTCTCTATCCACAAATCGCTCTTATTTGTTGATTTAGAAAGAATACAGAATAAGTTCTTTTCAGTTAGTAGCAGCACATTGAAATCTGTTAAAGATAATCATTGTCATGAAAGGATGTTCTTGCACAAGCTAGACAGATTCCTCCACTATTCATTACATTAATTTGGCACATTACTGAGAAGAGACAAGCTTAATACATATGAGTCATTGGAGTTTATCAGGTTTAGTTGTGAATGAGGAGATTTTTTTTTTTAAATTAGTTGGTTGAGGAGGAGTTTGAATGTAATAATGAAGAGCTAAGAGAACCAATTAGTTGAAACAATCAAACCATATTTTTTTAGGAAAGCCGAGCAGCGAACCAAGCTAAGGACCAGACCCACCAACTTCGCCAGCTGAGCCCAGGGCTATGCAATCGATCCCAGCCGTCCATCGGTGAAGACAGGTCAAAGGACAATCTCGTCCAAATGACACAAGCTCACCAGGGTGCCTTGCCCTTTTGTAGAATCTCAAAAGCATATTCCTCTGTGAAAACCGTGGGCTAATAATTGCCCTTCCCCTCCCGAAGCCTCACACACGCCCTCCTCTCGCCGCATACACTGATATGCCTTCAGATCTTCCAACACGTGTCCACAAGCTTCTGATCCTGCGCTTCTTCAAGTGACACGTCATCTAAACGTGACACGTCGCCTTGCTCTTCCTGATAATACGATTTTGACAATCTCAGCCGTCAATTACATGGTTGGTATCTTCATTAACTAAGTGGGGCCCACCTTGTTTCGCCAAAAGAAGCCACCGTGCATCATCAAACTGGACGGCTTAGATTTCACAAACTGGGTCTTAGGGAGTTATGCGCACCATCTCTCACCGTCTCTCTGCGTTTTCACGCTTGGCGTTTTGCTTAGTTGGTTCTGTGATGGAGGAAAAATTCAAACGATGCAACGGCGGTTTCTCTAGAACAGAAATTCCGGCGTGTCCGCCTGAAATATTTGGCTTTTAGCGGCAGATGATGGTTCCTTTTATTAGATAAATCCAGGAGGAAACAGACAAAAACGAGGAAGAAACCAAAGAGAAAAAAGGATGATTTTTTGACAGATACTTTCTCAAAAGAAGAGAGAGCGAGCCAGCAACATGATATTTGAAGGAAGAAGACTCTTCAGCGCTTCGTCTGAAACTCTCATTCTTTTTCTTTCTCGGTGAAATGAAACTCCCGTTCTTAACTAAAACATAAGCGAATTCTAAGGGACTGAAGGCTTGAGGTTTGATCCCTGTCCAAGTTTGCTTAAATTGGAGTCCAAAATACGGCGTTCGACTTAATACACCCGATCTATTCAAACAACAGAAATTGAAGAACAAGCAGATACACACATAATTATAAACACAAACCCCTTAAGCTCAACTCAACAATTTACACGATTCCCGATCTCTATCAAGGTGAAACAACAACAGGACAAGAAATAGTTTACGTCTTTTGGTTCTTGGACTTCATTTTCCCGAGAAAGTTGAATCCCTTCCCATCATTGATTGACCACCATGAAAAATTTCAGATTCCTGCGTCCTGATCTTCTCTTTCCACGGTTTACCTCATTTAAACAGCACCGTGTAATCTTTCCCTCCTCCGTCTCAAACAAATAGATGCACAATCAGAGAAAAACCTGGATTTGAGTTCCTATCATGGCAATTAACCATAAAATCACACTCCACACTAAAATTCTCACTGATTATCACCACCCTGAGTCTGTGGGTACTGCTGGTTCTCATCACTCTGTTTCTTCTCACAACTACAATCATCGCAACTCTTCTCATCCTCCTCTTTTCGATCATTAAAAGAAGACGCTTTGCTAGTCATTGGCGTCGCTATAAACGTCGGCTTTTGGTCACCAGCCATAATAACAACAATCTTCTCGTCTAACTCACGGCAGACCTTGATAGACTCCAATGGCTTCTCACCACTTTCACGATCGCTTTGCTCTCCCTCACGGCCATTACTATCAAAGTAGCCAGAAAGTTTCCAGTAAGAGCAAGCAAGGATCAACAGCGCGAAGGCAATGAGTCCTAACATGGCAGCAAGCCCACCAAACAGATAAGGAACGGGAGAGTGCCATGATGAATGCTGCTGCAATTGAGCTGCTGTTGCATTAAAGCTGCCGTCTGGCCTCATTTTGAACGAGATAGAAGGAAATGCAAAGGTAGGTACTGCGTAGGAAGGCGCACACACAGAGAGAGAGGGAGAGATTAAATTATGAAAGAATGTGTTTTTGGAGGGGGAGATGGTATGTCGTTATATAGAAGTGAGAAAAGGGAGATGGGGTTCACTCATTAATTGTCATCACCTTCTCACGTTTGGTTTGCGGAAAAGAAATCCCACCCTGCCTTGTCTGCTAAGTACTTTCCCTGCAAACTTATCCGCAACAAAGGGACCCCAAGGGATCTCCCTCTCTCTCTCTCTCGTGAATGATATGAACAGTGAAACGCACTAAGTTCAAGAGAAAGCAATTTCTACAAATGGGAAAGGAAAGGGATGGGTTTGAGGCGATTTAGTGCATTATTTGTTTGTGGGGTCTGGATTAAGATCACAGGGATCCGCATCCCCGAACGCCGTCGTTCATAGTCACATAATCTAATCCTCTGAAACTTTTCGTTTAAGCTTGATTATGGGCATCCGAAGAAAGATCCGCGCCCTGGGTATCGAACTCACGATCTCTACATTGCGAGTCGACACCTTAATCAGGTGAGCTATTGCTCTTGGTGCAACTTTCATACTTATTAATCAAAGATGCCCTAAAGCTAATTATATTAAATTAAAGCATGTTAAACGAGCTCAAACTCACAAGCGCTTAGATCCATCAATAAACAATGGTTGAGGAATCTCTCTCTCTCTCTCTCTCTAAACTCAATTGAATTTGGCTGATGGAATGCGAGCCGCCATTAACATGTAATTGTACCGTTAGCGGTTAGATCGAGCGATAAACAAAAGGTTTTCTTCTGCGGTCAGTTGCAGGACAGGCATGTATTTGACTCAGATGTGGAGGGTATAAGGAGGGATGCACGATTCAGGCGGCCGTTAGTCTGGAGAGAAGCGGGTTTTCAAGACGGACGACGGCTGTTTTCCGGGACTGAGCGGTTTTAACGGAGTTGATGAAAGGCGACGCGCAATTTGCAAGAACGGTCACATCATGACAACCGAGCTGTACCCGTCTCCGTCAGTCCGCACATACACCCACCCAAAATGACAATACTGCCCCAAATCATGGATCCACTTTGTCCTAGTGTTATCGGATCGGAACGGATCCAACCACTGCTAAATCCAAAGTAATCGGTTCGCATCTCACCTGATGAGACTAAGATTTGGGTCTGATGAAGGGGGAAATTGATTGGATCCAATGGAACTTTTTAGATCCAGTGACTAGGTTCCGAAACCATGGTGTGATTCGGTCTCTCGCACAATGATGCTGAAGCTACCGTTGGTTGTCTCTTTATAGCAGAATTGAATTTGATTTGAACATGTGGTTCCATAAACCACGAGAACGGGCCAAGAGAACTGGCCAAGAGGTCGAGCTTAGGTCACATTAGATAGGTCCGGTCTCGGCTTACTCGAAACTAGTGGTTCCATAAACCAAGAACTGAAACCAGACCAATTCTTGATTTGATTCCCAAATATAGATCCTCTAGCTTCCAAGGAAAGTCAGGTACGAAATCCACAAAAACAAGCCAAAGAGGTTGGGTCGTGTGGCATTAAACATGGCTTGTTCCAGTTTTAGTTGGAACCAACGGTTCCTTAAGCCAGAAACCGGGACTGAAACCAAGCTGTTTTTTTTGCTTCTAGTTTGACTCCCAAATCACTAAAAATCGTAGAAGGGTATATAAAAAATAATAAGTAAAAAACTTGATTAACAGCCGCCGGTTTCCGTTCTACAATACGTAAAATTGGGAGTTGTCAAAAACAGTGAAACCGGAACCAAAAAGAGACTGGGTTTGAATCCCCCAGTTCTACTGCGGTTGGAATTGCCAGTCTAGTTCCGGGAAGGCCATGTATGGGTGGCACGATCAAGTCATGGCCCTTGGGACCATGATTCTTTTTTCACCTGCCGGCAAATCAAGCTGGCCGGATTCCGGCAGGTGGATGACGCATTATGTGGCCCTTCTGACGTGGAAGGTTCAAACTCTGGGCTCCCCACCACAAAATTCCACTGCGTACACGCCAAGGACAACTTTTCTCCCCCTCTTGCATCTCCCCTGCTGAAAGGTCCAAAAAGCAGTACGATAAGTGCAGTAAATAATAAACAAATATGGCCGTGTGGCTTCCACGTTATATCTGATTTGATGCTTAATTAGCTTGATCACGATGGTTAGTCATCTAATCCTTTCTCTTTTAGCACATTGGTTTCATGAAACCTTTATCAGTGGTTTTGTTGTTAATGGGATGGATGATGACGGTGCTCTCAAACCTCATGCTAGCTTTTTGGAGTGAATTAGTTTGCTAAGCAAGTATGATTAATGGGTAGTGGGTTCAGTAACCAATAATCAAGGAGTTCGGTGCATTTCTCGGTTCTGAAACTTAGTGTCGGTAGATTGATGGGTAAGATTCCGTTTTGGATCTTATGGGACCATTTGATTACGAGACCAAAACTACAGAAGTGGACCTACAATTTCAATTCTAGCAACCCACCTCCATGAGTGGGCTGTTAGTCGGCCTCATAATCGGGTGAAAAGCCAAGTCACGTATGTGCATCGGCCAGAGAATGGGTGGAGCGCGGGGAGGCATTGCTTGTGGCCCGAGCACCAGACAAATTGAACCATGTTTGACGCCATTATTGTGGCAAGGCGCAGGGGTCCAGCACAATCAAGTGCGGTAGGCTGGCCTGCTCTGTGGCCTCATCTCCATTATACATGCCGTTTTTGGCGTAACTTATTGTGTTTATATGCCTGTAGATGGTCCTCATGACCCATCAGCGAGGCCCACCAACACCAACAAAATGAATTTTAGCCTTCCTTTCAATCTCTCCAGTGCATGTCCACTGCCTTTACTCTTGAGAGAGAGAGAGAGAGAGACCGTTAATGCATCATTTCACTTGAGCATATACGGCAACATATATGATATGCAGTTTCTACACGCTCGTGATCATGCGCTTCTCATAACGTATTCATGGTTGGTGTAACTCATGATTTCGAGAGAGTTACATGAATGTGTCATTTCATATGTTATGTGCTCAAGTGCATCAGCAGTTTCTAATGCATCATTTCGAGAGAGAAAGTGTCATTTCATGAATGTGCTAAAAAGAGGTGAACTCAAACACGATCTGATGTACTTGATGTCACTTTGAATAGACATGAAACAGTTCCTTTGGATCGTGTTCAGCTTGAGTTTTCGTGTCATGTCTTATATTACTAGCCTAGAAGTGAATACTTTTAAACATAAAACTTCCTTTTTTAATATATATATAATGACCTGGTGTGGAGATCAGGGAATTGGAACTCTCATCGGGAACAACTTTAGTTTGACCTTCCCAAGGCAAAATTACTCGTGCTTAGCATGTTTTGCTTCATTTGCTTGGCATAGTTGTGCTTCTCGAATTATTTTTGAACACACATCATTTTCGCAAACTGCAAGTCGCTGCTTTGAAAACTCAAGCCGACCGATTAAACCACATGCTCTCACGCAGAAATATTTGTGTGTGATAATGATGCTTAGCACATCTATGCAGTTGTAACACAATATATATATATATATATATATATATACGTGTGTGGAGAGGGGGTATATGCTTAGCGGATGGTTTGACTTCAACCTTGGAATCCGAACCAAACCACGAGAATTTTTCCTAAACCAAACCATTTAACGTTTTAAGCCGAACCAAAGAATCAAACCGCTGGTTTGGCTTAGTTTTAGGCATGTGCTAGAAGATCTTTTGGAGCGGAGGTGGTCTATGTAGTTATGTTTTCTTTCTATTTTCGAGAAGATAGCCCACATTTAAATCTCCTACGCTTATAGCCCACGGGTTTCGCTACCTTCTTAATGCGCTTCTAAATTTTCATGTCCCTCTAAAAATGACTCGGCTACCGTCATTTTCTTAATTAGTATACTTGTGAAACTATTAGGGGTAGAGTGAGCTAATAAACAGTTAAAGCGAAAGAAAACCATCCCATATACATATATATATATATATATAATATTATTTGGTTGACGACTGTCCAAATATAGGACTTGATGTAGGACGGCTTCTCGGCTGTGCAACTGGATTTGCATTTAATAATTGTCGCCAAATTGATGCGCAACATGGGGTTCTTTCCTTCGTAACGAGAGAAAAACAAATGCCGCACAGTCATCCAACAGCTGAGCCTATGGAGGGCAGTTGATAGATTTGATGCTTATCCACATATATATATCCAATGTGTCTAGGAAAGAGTGCGCTCTTTAATTTTCTCTCAAAAGCCAATCGAAGGCTTATTTGATAATCAGAGTTTAGCTCTTGTTAATTATACAGATTTATCATCACTGATTTCATGAATAGTGGAAAGAAGTGAAGAAATGCGGATGAATTTGGAAGCGCCAATCCATTAGTTGAAGTACTCCCAGCTAGAGATAATATTGCTGTCAATTCGATCTCCATCTCATCCAATTCTTCGTCGAGCATTGCAACAATATATGATTATGGTCGTGCATGTGACAGTATGCGACAATCCCTTGTTTGATAGTCTGAGTGATTTGACAGTCGCTTAAGCTTTGCGAGTCTTTGACAAAGCACTGTTAAGGGCTTATAGTTAACTTGCAAAACGATGTTTTGTACTTGCGTTAATCCTCGACAACGAAAGGAGCAAAGCAGTAGCTAATTCCTGTGAGGATCGCTTTCACCTTGATCCACCACTGATACAAAACCCTAGTGTTAATGGCTTTCATCAAATGCTTCACTTTAGTGGCTCTGCTATGTAGTTTCTTCATAACATATCATCTCATGTACTTTTCTTATTCCTCCATCTCTGCTCTGAAACTTTTTCGTAGTGATCGACGGCTGTTTGATGAACACCCCTTTACGATACTATCGCCATATGAAAAATTTTCTCAGCGTTTGAACAGGAAAATAATTTTTATCGGCTTCTTTTAACATTTATATTTCTTCAAAATGCAGAAAAAGAAAGGAGGGGACAACTGCAAACAGCACGGATGTGCTGGAATCTAGTCCCTTGTGCGCAAAGTTGTTCTCCTTGCAGGTGGGATGTGCATCACGTCCCCTCACATCTTATTTTATTCTCATCAGTCACTGTATATATGGACCTTTCGGATCCACCTTCACTATTCCATCCTTCTTGGACCATGAAGAATGTCAGTAAGTCTAATCGTTGAGGCTTAATCATGGATGGCTTCATGATTCTGACAGTGCTATAAACTAATCCTGATTAATTGGTAATATAACCAACAAGAAGATTTATAGTCAGTTGGTTCACACGAATACACCTTGAGATGCGCATTTGTGCGCACCAGCAGGGGCCGTTGATCGGCTTGTTGTAAGCCGATCGATACCTCCAAAAAGGGCCTTAGCTGATCTCCTTGAGATGCGCATCCGGGTTTGTCGGGAGAGTCTTAAACAAGCTTTCTTTCTTTACGTTGTTTCGCAAGCTTAGCTTTTCTTTTCTTTTCTTTTTTATGTTGTTTTGCAAGCTTTTTGTAAGCTAGGTGGAATGACTTGTTTCACAAAGCACCTTACATTAAACGAATTATTTCTTAAAATGCACTCTTATACAATAACAACGATAATAATTTCAGATTATGTGCTCATGGACACCGTAGAATAGATCAATCTAGCATTCGACGCATGGATAAACCAAAACTAATCCTTATCTCACATTAAGTAGGGACATCTACATCAATTATTAGTCACCATCATTCTATATATTGTTTCACATTAGGATTTAATTCCAAAGAGTAAACCCATGGTTTATCGTCTTCATTTGGACTTTTGAAGCCTTTCGCAATCTAGCTTTGGGCCAACTCCACAAGCATTTAGTTTAAAGTATCTCTACATTATCTTGAAGTATTTGGTGATGGCATTTTCGATGAAATTGTTCGAGATGTAATAAATTGAGTATGTTAATCCTTGTAGCTGACCCTACTTATCATGGGATAAGGCTTGGTTATGGTTTTGATAATATTCCAAAGTTGCCATACGTATTGACTTTATCATCGGTTTATATTCCCGACATCGTAAGCTTATAAGAGACTCCTTTCTTAATTTTCCCTTTTACTGTTTCCATTTATGAATTTAGCCAGGATATAATTTTGAGATGAAGGTGTAAAAATAGCTTCCAACAGTAGAGATGTCAATAAGGGCAGGGCAGAGCTGTCCCACATTTTATATGGGCCTCTAAAATGCTGGCCCAGCCCTGCACTTAAAGGGCCAAGGGCAGGGCAAGGCAAGGCTCATTTGCACGTACATGCATATATGTATATATAGTGTGTACATTGTATGTATATACTATATATCTGCATAATTTTTTCGATTACATGTATATATGTATATAGTGTATCTATATAGAGAGGGATACATATATATAAATATATATATATATATATATATATATATATATATATATATATATATATATATATATATATATATATATATATATATATAACATCTGGTCCAACGGACCAGGCCGGTCCTGTTCCATAAATGAGCCAGAAATGTCTGGCTCAGCCAATTTTGACATCTCTATCCAAGAGGACCACCCACATAATCTCAACAAGGTATTCCATTCAATTGCTGATAAATTGTGATCAATTAAGGAAAATAAATATAGGTACAAGTTAGACTTGTTAAGGTATTAGCGCGAATATCAATCATGTTAATCATGTCATGAGTTCTTGATAAAGCTAATTATGCTCCCATGACATCCATGGCACTTAAAGATCTTCCACCTTTCTTTTTCAAAGAATATTATCATTGGTTTATATTCCCGACATCGTAAGCTTATAAGAGACGCCTTTCTTAATTTTCCCTTTTACTGTTTCCATTTATGATTTTAGCCAGGATATAATTTTGAGATGAAGGTATAAAAATAGCTTCCAACAATAGAGATGTCAATAAGGGCAGGGCCAGGCCAGGCTCATTTGTATGTACATGCATATATGTATATATAGTGTATACATTGTATGTATACACTATATATGTGCATAATTTTTTCGATTACATGTATATAGTGTATATATAAATACTCCATAAATGAGCCATAAATGTCTGGCTCAGCCAATTCTGACATCTCTATCCAAGAGGACCACCCACATAATCTCTACAAGGTATTCCATTCAATTGTTGATAATTTGTGATCAATTAAGGAAAATAAATAAAGGTACAAATTGGACTTGTTAAGGTATTAGCGTGAATATCAATCATGTTAATCATGTCATGAGTTCTTGATAAAGCTAATTATGCTCCCATGACGTCCATGGCACCTAAAGATCTTCCACCTTTCTTTTTCAAAGAATATTATCATTGGTTTATATTCCCGACATCGTAAGCTTGTAAGAGACTCCTTTCTTAATTTTCCCTTTTACTGTTTCCATTTATGAATTTAGCCAGGATATAATTTTGAGATGAAGGTGTAAAAATAGCTTCCAACAGTAGAGATGTCAATAAGGGCAGGGCAGAGCTGTTCCACATTTTATATGAGCCTCTAAAATGATGGCCCAGCCCTCCACTTAAAGGGCCACGGGCTGGGCCAGGCCAGGCCCATTTGTACGTACATGCATATATGTATATATATAGTGTATATATTGTATGTATATACTACATATATATGCATAGTTTTTCTGATTATATGTATGTAGTATATATGTATGTATGTGTATACATACGTATATACTACATCTATATATGTGCATAAATTTTTGTATTACATGTATATGTTTGTAGTGTGTATATATATATATATATATATATATATATATATATATATATATATATATAGAGAGAGAGAGAGAGAGAGAGAGAGAGAGAGAGAGAGAGAGAGAGATACATATATAGATATGTGTGTGCATATATAACATCTGGTCCAACGGGCCAGGCCGGCCCTGCTCCATAAATGGGCCAGAAATGCCTGGCCAAGCCAATTTTGACATCTCTATCCAAGAGGACCACCCACATAATCTCTACAAGGTATTCCATTCGACTGTTGATAAATTGTGATCAATTAAGGAAAATAAATATAGGTACAAGTTAGACTTGTTAAGGTATTAGTGCGAATATCAATCATGTCATGAGTTCTTGATAAAGCTAATTATGCTCCCGTGACATCCATGGCACCTAAAGATCTTCCACCTTCTTTTTCAACCAATATTATTTGACATGAAGAATCGTGTTGCGAACACGACAGATTAACAGAAGCATAAGGCATTGAGATACCCACCCACTATGCCATTGATGAATCCTACTGTCATAGAAGGTATCAAGTTGCAGAGAGTCAATCCCACTTATTTGCTTGATATCATTTTGTTGCAATTGCGAAGCTGAAACATGTTTGATCTCTCATTGATGCCTAAAACCCTTTTTATGATTCTCATATTCTTTAGAACCCAAGTCAGCCTTCCTATTACTGGGGTCCGTTTTCCATAGTGAATCTCAATTATTGAACACTTAGTGTGCTTTGTGATGTCTAGGGATGCAGGAGGCATCGGTTATTTTGGGCGTGATGCGACCCAAACCGGTACGATTTGGTAATCCAAATTGGATCCAAGAGAGACAATTGGGTTTCGTATTCACTCAATGCTCGCAAAAATGAACAAGAAACTATAGAGAAAACAACCGATGTAGAGCCAAGCAAACACTCAAGGTCTACGATGCGAGTCCAGGTTAGAGCTCGGCACAGGGGTCGAGAAGTTGCTCGTATCCTTAATCTTCTAATAAGAAAATTGTGGGGTTCCATTTGATAACTGGCCATTACAATCTACTGGAACAGCTTGATGACCATAAACAATCGTTTAAGGAGGGCTTAATGACGATCTTTCGGCCGACACTCCACAAAACAAGCAAGCCAAGATGCAGCATCAACCACATTTCCCATCTCTTGAGGCAAGAGTATGCCTCATGATTTTACATATAATATCCAACCTGATTGATCATTAATTTAACACTGAAATTAGTCTTCAAACCCCTCAACCCGAACTTGCCTAATTCGGTTGTTGGATTCAGTTTTGATAGGATCCGACCCTTCTACATCAGTATTACAACCCAACAACAAACCCAGTATTATAGGTCGGAGCAGCTATTTGATGCTGACTTCAACTAAGATTCTCTCATGCTGAGATTTGGGTCACCCTCACAAAGATTTTGCATTATTACCAACCTCATTTGTAATTGGCACTTCGCCACTTGGAAGAATTGGATCCAACTTAGGGAATCACTTCCCATGATTTTTCCTTTCATGGTCCATTTGAATTAGTTCTTGAGAATTTTTGAATAAACGAATTGAGTCATGAGATCCCCACATAGCCACCTTGTGGGAATCTTCAGTTCCCGTAGTACAACTGACGTTTCTTGCCGTTTTCCAGGTTCATTTCAAACAGATTTGATTAAGGGAGGCGGATCTACATTGAGCCAAGGTCCCGAAATTTAAAAAATCAACGCAAAGTCTATAGCCCATGGTGAGATCGATCGGCTATAATACATAGTTTACCCCACCCTAAACCATTCAAGGGGCCATTCTAAAAGAGTTTTTAGGTCTGCCACTGATTAAGGGCGTGATTAGTTTCGCGTAAAATCGAGGAAAGAGAATTCAAGTTTCCATCTACCCAATAATCTCATGTTTATTTTTTCACTTTGAGAAAGATAATTTGAATCTTCAGCCATTAGAGAAAGAGAGAGAGTGGCTTTGGCAACCTGCAAACAGAGTAAGTGGTCCTCTTCATTTCACTGTCCTCCTCTTCAAAATCTTCTTGAAATCGCCACTTAAAGCAGGGGCTCTCGGTACAGTAAACCATGAAGCTTCTTGGGCCTCAACAAATTGAAGACGATGAAGACTAAGCCCTAAAGACTGAAACTAATAGAAATCGCTATACTTCTTCTTGTTGGAAGCTGGCCCTTTGGAGCTTTAATGGCGAAATGGTCCAGCACTGCGTGCAACTTGGTGTCCTTTTGTATAGGTCTGATTTGCTTCCTCCAATTCTGGGCTTTAGTGGAGGTCCTCTAAGTTTTGCTATTGACTGGAACTGGATTCGGGCAATGCTCACGTTCAGGGTGCAGGTTGGATTTGGGTTTTATACTAGATTTGTGTATGGATTATATTTTGTCTTGACAGTGAAAAGTGTATGGATTATATTTGTCAAGATGGAATATGATGAAAGCCTCAAGACCCGCACCACTATTTCTCGGTTCTTGTTTTTTATTTTCATAGTCACCCTGCCTTAAACTGGACCTCTAACCATACCGGTTCCGGTTACTCCAGAATCTGGAACTGGAATCGAATTGTCCAAGAGCCAATTGCAGTGAACCAACGGTTTCGGTATCGGTCTGAATATATTATATAATATATAATATATTTGAATTCCAAAACTTATTTTTTAAAAATGTTTAATGGTTATATTATGGCCGTTCCAGAGCTGTGAGTCCTGGGTAGTTTGAATCCATTGCCTTGTCGATATATATATATATATATATATATATATATATATATATATATATATATATATATATATATATATATATATATATATATATATATATATATGTGTGTGTGTGTGTGCGTGTGTGTGAGAGAGATATAGAGATAGTTGACTAAAATGACCAGCCAATCTTTTTATGACAACCTGTCAGCTGACTTTATATTATTTGAAATTTAAAGAATATTTCTTTTTAACCTAGCCAGGACAATGGGGGCGTTTGGAACCACGATCCTGGACTGTCAGTACTGCAGTTCAAGAACCCGGTTCTTGGGCGGTTTGGAACTGCCGGCTTGAACCGGACCGTAATCACCATGTTCCTTCTCGGTTTCAGCCGGTTCATAAAGTCATCAAACTGTAACGGAACCAAGGTGTCTTGGGTTCCGATCATAATTTTAGTTCCAAGTCTGGTTCCAATTTGAACCGTTAGTTTGGGTTCAATTTAGACATGTTTACTCTAACCTTTGCTCATGCTCATTCTCCCTTTACTTTCAAGGAGCACAAGTGTTATTGAGAAAATCATAAGGATGTTTTAAAAAAATATTATAAATTTGCTCATAGCTCTCTATCGTTCGATCAACATAATCAATGATAGAAATTTAAATTTAAAAAGCAAAAAGTATTGTTATACTTTTTTTTACTTTGAGTTTAATACACAAATAACACATTAATATTTTTAATTAAAATATTATTGTTGATCATGTCAATCAAATAGTACATACGTTTAAGTAAATTTAAGTATAAATGGGTATGTGCATAAATTGCTTTCTCTCTCTCTCTCTCTCTCTCTCTCTCTCTCTCTCTATCTATATATATATATAATGTTCTTCACTAGTTAGGAAGTGTCTGTTGAGCTTAGAAAAACAGCCTCTCAAGCATCCACCCTTACGAAATAAGCACATTGGAGGGTTAGTGATGTTAAAAGGTTGTGGATATTTTCGGGTTGACCTGCTGTCGACACAGCTAGTATATGATGATGAACATGAAATTGCTGGCAATATAACAGCGGATGCAGAGAGCTAGCATAGGCATTATCAAAAAAAGACTACGAGGTGTCCACTGACAAATAACATGACAAAAATCGGCTAGTATTTTGAGTTGATTCGTTTTTCACGCAGACACAAACTGAAGAACTTGCTGGTAATATAACAGCCAACTCGAAAACTTAAACATGGACATGACCCAAAAAGTCCGTGGACATGGCTACAGAAATAACACGACGAAAATCAGGTAGTATTCGAGTTGCCCTGTTTATGATGCAAGCACGAAATAATGAAACACAACCTGAAACACAAGTCGCCCTATTTATTTCGACTCGAATCTTCTGCCATGAGAGTCATGTCTTGGTGAAAAGGTTCCAGGGAACTGCATTGAATCCAATCCATTTTTAAAGTGAATATAAATATAGTTACTAAATGCACACCCTAAATTAGTAATAATACATTTCCATAATACTCCTCTTTATCGAGTAAATGTGCATCTTTGGTATGAAAATGTGCATTTCAATGCATGCCTCACAAGAGTGTGAATGATAGAGAGAGAAAATGTGCTTTGGCTAACAAGAGTACAACAACAACAACTAAGCCTTTTCCCATACTAGACGGGGTCGGCTACATGAATTCTTTGTTTCCACATATCCCTATCGTGTGTCACGTTAGCAGTTAACTAACAATAAGCTAGATCATTTTTTATTGTTTCTTTCCAACACTTTTGTCGTCGTCCTCTAGCTCTTTTAATACTTTTCAAATTTAGTTTTTCGTACCTTCTTAGAGGTTCTTCTTTTGATCTTCTTTCTATACGTCCAAACCATCTTAAACGATATCCTCTCATTTTATCCTCTATTGGTGCCAGTCATAATTTGTTTCTAATAACCTCATTATGTATACGGTCTTTTCTTATATGACCCACTCTTGTATGCCTAACAAGAGTAGTATGAAGATTTTCAACTATAAGAGACGTGTTCTTAGTAAAAAGAGTATGTCGCATTGGGAATCATTTGCAAAACACATGCTTCGACTTGCAAAACCAAAATTTAACTTCTAATTTGTAAATCATTATATTATGTGCAAACCTTAATAATTTTCATCAATCTCTTGACCGTTGAGTTACAGTAAGGATAATGTACTAAAAGTGGCCGTCTTTTGGAATGAAAAATTATTTTAACTAAAAACAACTCAGTTTTGAACTGGTTGCTAAATCCAAACAATTTCCATTTCAAGCATATAGACATGACTGGTTTGGAACCTGTCCGACAGTTTCAATCAAAACTAAACTGGATCAAGAACCAGTCAAATCGGGTTTAGAATCGAATCTAGCAACAAGAGAAAACCAGAACCGAGGTTTTTATATATTTTTACAGTTTTTAAAATGTTCAATTTTTTTTAATGATTCCTTTAGGTTTCAAATTGTTTGGGACACAAACTCATTCTGAACTAGAACCAAAACAGGCTCGATTCCGGTTCTTGGTTCCACAAAAACTGAAAGCGGCTATATCTACATGTATATTTACCAGATGGTATGGACGGGCCTAGTCGTATTTCGGTTCTTTGGTATGTATAGTTACATAGATTGATTTGTTTATATTACTAAACTTTCTTGTAATACCGATTTTGTGAGATTTGGAATAAGTAGTTTTCATTTTAATTTTTCTAAAAACTATGCTTTGTGATAAGTAGTTTCATTCTAAAATATGCATTCAATCTCAAACTCAACGGATACATTATTTACCGAACAAAAAAAAAACTCTTTCATGGGCAGTTTAGGCTGTTTAGCTATGTCCACTCTCTAATAACATACTAAGAGTAAGACCACTTTTGCAATATCAAAAAGGAAAAAAATGATTTGGTAAATTTTATAAATCGAAGTTCGAATTTGGGAAATTCATAAAAGAAAGAATGAAAAATTAGCCTGGAGGCACGGACCCTACATCATGTGATTTGGGTTCTAATAGTACCCGAACCGTTCTCCGCTTACCCGTACGCGTTCCTGTATAATCCCACGCGCCGCGAGGGAAAGCGCATCTCTCCCTTTCTCTCTCTCTCTCTGTGTGTGTGTTCTAGGGTTTAAGGTGCGATGGCGGGAGCGGGAATGCCTCCGTACCCACAGCCATGGGCTCCACCGACGCCGGCTCCTACGATGCAGCCGGAGATTCCCCCTCCTCCGACCATGCGTACGCCTTCCGGCCACGACGAGGTACTCTTTCCTGAACCCACCGACGAACCCTAATTTCTCTTATTCCCCCTTGTTCTTTGCTCCTATTCTCCTCTGTTGGAGTTATCGATGGGGTTTTCCTTTGTTTTGTTTAGGTGAGAACGATCTTCATCTCGGGGCTCCCCGCCGACGTGAAGGAGCGGGAAATCCAGAACCTCCTTCGGTGGTTGCCCGGCTACGAAGCCTCTCAGATCAACTACAAAGGGGAGCAACCCATGGGATTCGCCCTTTTCTCCACAGCGCAGTTCGCCATGGCCGCCAAGGACGCTATTCAGGTACGGAGGCAGTCGGATTTTGTTCCAACTATACGAATTTGGATCTTCTTCATGGTTGTTTCGGCGTTCTGTTTATTCGGAGAGTCTTGCGAACATGTATATTGAGTTCTTTTCCCTTGTTAAGCACGAAGATAAGCACTGGATAGTGGGATTTCGAGGTTTGTGTTTGTCGGACGATAGCGTTTCTTTAACGAGTGGAAGCTGATTTGAAGCGTTGGTAATGAACTACTTTGTGGACAATGTTTGCAGCTTCTTGAGTCCTGAAAGACCACCGTCTAGATTAGAAATAACCATTCTTGAATTGATCGAGGGACTAGCTGACCTTATACAAGGCACGTGACAGCTGTAAAATCTTCAATATTTGTAGTTAATGGAGAATGGTTATTTCAAGTGGATCTTATACAAGGCACATTATCTATTTGTTCCATACTCCCTATGTTGAAGACACATTATCATACATTGCCTACAGTTGGATCTTTTTATGATAATGTGCTTTAGAATTTTGGTTACTTTAAATGGCCTAACTCTTAAACATTGCCTATAGTTGGATTAAACAGTCTTTCTTGTGTTGTATATGCCTTCAGGAAATGGTTTTTGATACAGAAACAAAGTCAGTTCTGCATACGGAGATGGCAAAGAAGAACCTATTTGTCAAAAGAGGTCTGTTTCTGAAATTTTCAAATTTCTTTTGTTTGATTAGCAACATTATGTGACAGATATTTGTAGAGAATGGGGGTTTTGAGTTTGGAAAACGGTTTATTGAATGAATCCATTAGAAACAAGCATCTCTTAGCTGGGAAGTTCATGTGATCTTTTCTTCTTCAATGTTCTTATTACTTGAATGTGATACCTCAGCTAAGTTGGTCTGGAACTTGGGAAAGGGGTGCGTCCTGCCATAGCTTGTTTGATATTCTCTTGAATTAGATTTACTTACTTTCTCTATGTTATCGCCTCTGAGAGCTTGTCGTGATTGATATTGTGAGGTAGAAATCACGGGAAAGATGTTTCCTGTAAAGAACAATAATTGCTTCCATTTGTTCCTTGTCTATTATTGATTTCTTGTAGAGGGTTCCTTAGTTTTTCGTATGCTTTGTTGCTATTGGCAGGTGCACCATCTGCTAGTCTGCTCACGTGGTTGCACTTTTTTGATATATAAATATCTGAATTATATTCTTTGCATTTCTGATTTTCTGTTGTCTTTATGCTGTCTGACCTTTCTATGTTGAAGGTCGGTAATGATTTGATCTACTCTTCTGGTTCATTTGTAGGTGTAGTTACTGATGCAAGTTCATTCGATCAAAGTAAACGCATGAGGACAGGTGGTGATTATACTCATGGTGGTTACCCACACCCTGGTTCTTACCCTCCTGTTGCACCTGTTTGGGGACCACAAGGGTGTGTAACTTTTAAATTTTCTTCCAAGGCTGCATGCTATACGTGGGCAATATGCAACTTAAGCTCTGGAATTATTGTCAACTCTATTACATTATTCTTTTCTTTTCGCATGCAATGGTGTGAAGTATGTGACTTCAATTCTCAGATATATGCCCTCTGCAACTCCATATGACCCATATGCTGCCTATCCTGTTCCTCATATGCCCAGGCCTGCTCCAGCTCCCCTTCCTGCACCATCTGGGTATGCACCTGTTCAGGTGGTTATCTAGCCTTCTCTATCAGGATTTGTGTCATGAATCTGGTGGTTTCTTTTGAAACTTTTACAATCAATTAACATATTTTCTAGATTCATACATTTGTGTTTTTTGTGTGTAGCTCTATAGTATGATGACCTGTTGGGTGCATTTGCATGGTTCATGCATGTAATTGTGTCTTTGTGCTTCTCTTTCTTTTTCTTCGATTTTATACTCAAGGAAGACATGCCTGGCTTGCGAAACATTTCTGCAGCCTGCATGCTTGGCATAAAAGCACAGAGGCAGATATCTTTGCCATGAAGGGTTCCTGCAGCTGGATGTGTAGCTTGCTTGCTTGCTTTTTGCATTTAGTGGTTAATAGTGTGGGCTTCTCTATATAAGGGACAATAGGGAACTGTGTGAGATGCAGCGATTAGAGCATGCGAGGGCACATAGATGACCATCACTTATGAAACCTTGTTATGAATTTACAGATGCCTGCATAGGGCACACTTTCATCTTTAGTATATCATATCTACTGAAAGGAGCAATCTTTGAGGTTGCCCTGAGAGTGCTGTCTTTTCCAAGAAAGCAATCAGTAGTTCTTCGGCTGCCATTTTTTGTTTTTACATAAAAATAAAACCTTACTCTACAAAGCACACAACAGTAGACACAGATAATGATGAGGGCTTGCCTATTCGGTTCATGAAGCAGCTTCACTGTTCTTTGCTTAGGAATTTGATGTGTTCAATAGTTAGGGTATGCATTTTTGCTTGTAAGCGGAGCGCGGTGCATTGTCAAGGGGGTGGCAGATGTCAAAGGCTTTACGAGATGAGGCTTTCACTTGTAGGCTGCCACGTTTCATTATCTTTTCCATCATTGATGATGGAATTTTCCCTTGGCATGGACGCAAGACTGTTAAGTAATGTTCAAAGTTGCAAATTTTTGTTGGACCCACACTGAAAGTTGATGACTATGAGCTTGATAATTATCACCACTGTTGTATGATAGTCTGCAATCTGTGCTCATATGTGGGTCGCTGATGTGGGTATTATTGATGATCTATAGATGCGAATGAATGAGTACTCTAGGCTTCTGTGAGACTCCCACTTAGGCTTCAAAGTTGTAATGCATACATATTTTCGAATAAAGTTTTTGTACTTGACTTGGTGGCAATGTCAATTACTATTGCTCAAGGGCACCATGCCAGGGGCTTGGATCATATGATTTTTGAATTGACTGTTGAGAATTTGAAGCATGTGCATCTCTTCTGGTAATTGGCGAAGGGAGTGGCCTAGAAGTTGTATGGTCTGAAAATTGGCGATAAGTTATATTTGGATGAAGGAGCACGCCGTTATGTATACATCTGTGTGCTCATGTTCTAGGATGTGGGTATGAGTGTGGAACATTTGGAAAAGTGCCCATGCTATGTAGATGATAATGCTGATGATAAGAGTGGTGTTTAGATAGGTGCGGATATCTAAACAGATAAAATAGAAACAAGACATTGGGAGCAAGTTGGAAGCATTTCAATTTTTTTGCTGGTGTTGGTCTGTAGTATTAAATTGAAATGATAACTTAATAATCAAGCTGCTTTTTTCAAATTGTGATCAATGTCTAACATTTCTCTCTCTCTCTCTCTATGTGCCAGAATATGAAAGACAATTCTCCTTGCAATACTCTTTTTATTGGTAACCTTGGAGAGAACACCATTGAGGAAGAGCTCACGAACTTATTCAGTGGGTATGCTTTGCCAGCCACTTTTTTTCTCTGCTACTTTGCTTATTTCTGCTACTGCATGTTTATAAGCAGAAATAGGCAGTGTTGTTCGTATCATGTATAGTTTGGTCTACATATTGTATTGTATCACACCGTATCATTTTTAGGAAAAATTCAGTTATAAATCAGAAAAAATCACGATAATTCTAAACATTATTAACTGCTTGTCATGGCTGGTCACTTAAGCTGAGTCAGACACAGCACTAAATTAGGCACTTATTCCAGCAATTGGAATATGTTTGTCGTCTCCGGATGATGGTTGAAATCATGGCTGGTCATGTTGGTAACATGTATGTTGGCCTAGCACCAAGCTTTTCAACCCCATTGTTTATGAGACACTTCAAAAAGAGCAGCTCAGTTCTTCTTTGTTTGTGCGAAATTATCTTTAAAATGACATTGTAGGAGTTCTTTGAAAGGCCTTTATGTTTTCCTTTTCTAAAGTATTTAATCTTATTGTTTGCAATGTCATTCTCACTATTCCCTGGTTATGAACTGGGCATTTCTGAACAGTTTTAACAGGCTACATAACTGTTATTTATACAATTTTAATCAACAATCATTTTAAGAAAAAAGCATAATGGTAAGTCACCTACCCCTTCGTGTATGACAGGAGGTTGTGCCATAGAACATCTTAATTTGTGAAAATACATTCTTCTATTTTGTTACACTGGCATCAATAATGTCCAGCCATGCTGCTTCATGGACATGTCAAAACTTGTCATTGCTTTTGCTATTCTTGACCATTCATTTAGTAGTTGCTGTAAATATTTCTACTGATCATGTCAATTTGTTATCTATCCTCTATTGGTCATTTATCAAGTATTTTATAAAGGCTTAGAGCATATCACCCATATTATACAATACGGGTGATACGCCTTGTATCGTGCGATACATGTATCACATGATACAAAATGTTAATGTATCTTAAATGATACACTATGGTGTATGAATATGATACATATCGCACCACATCGATACAGATAACATTGGAAATTGGTACATATCATAAGTGAACGGGCATATTTCAAACTCTTCCTTAGCTATATGTCGGCCTTAACAAATGATAAGGAATTTATGGTGCTTATATGTTGCATAACAGTCAGAGACAGTGGTTATCTGTTACACCTCTGCAATGAACGGATCCAGTTTGATGGGTAGTGAGAGAGAGAGAGAGAGAGAGAGAGAGAGAGAGAGAGAGAGAGAGAGAGAGAGAGAGAGAGAGAGAGAGAGAGAGAGAGAGAGAGAGAGAGAGAGAGAGAGAGAGAGAGAGGTCATCAACTTAGATAAGGATCAAGATGAAAACTGCACACTGAAAGTTTAGAGTTTTCAGTTTTCAACAAAAGAAAGGGGAACTCTAACCTTAAGCTATGAAAATGCGCATGTGTGAGTGGGGAGGGTCCAGCATGGCAACTTCAAAAATTATCAATGTGGGGACCAGACTATTTCAATATACCTGCATATGCATGTATATTTACATGCGATATATCTATCACAACTAGCAAGGCACCTGTGGAGCTGATACCTGAGTTTCGTAATCTGGCAATCTGCAATGAATTTTGGTACAATGGCATTTTGAGACTTTAACTAGTATCTTGGCCCATTCTTCATCTTGCTTACACTCTAACTCTGTTAGCGTCCCTGACAAGCTGGAGTAAAGCTAGACGGCTCAACTGGATGGGCTGATTTATTCATTTATTTAATTTTTAAATGTTGAATGCGGTGGCTCAGATCAAGCACAGAGCTGGATTCCATGCAAATATCCAATGACTGTTAGTGGGTGTGGGTCTATATAAACAGAGCAATGGTCGCATGCCTTGTTGATGATATGAGTCATTATTTCTGTCAGCTGCCTGTAGTTTGCTTTACCAATCTTACTGAATCCACAAGTTGCTTAGATGTTATATTTCTTGTTATGAATATCCTTGCATGGATTTTTTTGCCATAAGCTACCAGTTGTAGGATTTACTATTGGTTATTCAGTTTTCTTTCTTGGTTTCTGCCTCTATGTGTGGGCAGGCAGCCTGGTTTCAAACAAATGAAAGTTTTGCGGCAGGAGAGGAATACTGTCTGCTTTATTGAATTTGAGGTGAGTTAAACCATGGACAAACAATGCTTTTAATGTTTCTAGGAAATCTGAGTTTTAGTTTGTGCTTCTAGCGCTCTGTCCTTTTTTGTTTAACAGAAAAATTCTTTTATCACGTGCCTTGGATGTTTGTTTCTTCCACTATCGTGCCTTTGAATGTTTCTGTCTTCCACTATATACCTTAAGTACATATTCTGCTTTTTTGTTTGATATAAAATTTAACCGTTACTTTCCTTTAGAAATTTGTAAATCATCCTTTACCTTTCTAATATTTGTAAAGGAAAATTCCATATGAGGATGCTATCAGTCTCTATGTTTTGTGTAAGCATTGAGTTCTTTGTTCAGGATGTGGACAGTGCCTCAGCTGTACATCAAAACTACCAAGGAGCTGTTATTCCTAGTTCTGGTCGTGGTGGAATGCGCATCCAATATCCTTTATAATGGCAATCAACTTCTGGTTCATTTTTTGGTGTGTTTTGGCATTAATGCTGTCACCAAGATTATCATCCATCCATTTATACATATATATATATATACATATATATATATATATATATATACATATATATATATATATACATATATATATATATACATATACATATATATATATACATATACATATATATATATATATATACATATACATATATATATATATACATATACATATATATATATATACATATACATATATATATACATATACATATATATATATACATATATATATATATATATACATATATATATTTCTATTGTTGGATCTGCAGTGAGCCCATGGAACCTTAGGATTGGTGGATCATTTCATATCCTTCTTTG
This sequence comes from Brasenia schreberi, assembly GCA_036023115.1. NCBI lineage: Eukaryota > Viridiplantae > Streptophyta > Magnoliopsida > Nymphaeales > Cabombaceae > Brasenia > Brasenia schreberi. The sequence continues at coordinate 3,316,259 of JAYKKT010000033.1, forward strand.
TTGTGGACCACAGATCACGCCAAGGGTCACAACTCCTACTCATCCTGTACATCGTCCTTTCTGTCCCATGTTGCAATAAATGTTATTAATAATAATATACAAAAATTCCATAATATACAAAATTTCTTCAGGGGAGGAGACAGATCTTTCTTTCCAATGAGTATTTGCCTACGGAATGGGATATACCTTTCTTTTTAATTGATCTTTATTTATTATTGAAGTGAGAAAACATTCCATTATATATATATATATATATATATATATACCCATGTGTAGTGAGTGCTACTGCGACTTACCATGAAAGAAAAAAAGAATCATTTTTTTCAATATTCACTCATTATATATATATATATATAAATGCATTATATAAAATGAAAATAAGGTACTTGTGCCATTTTATACTTGCTTATCTTCTGCTCGCATATCACAAGTTTGTTGGTGGTCCATTCTCTTTATATCAGACTATCAGCATCTGTATTTGCTAGTTCTTTCCAAAATAACCTCGTTACTGTTCCAAATCTTTTCCGCTTTCCTATGTTGTGAGGAATTAAAGGAATGCGAGGGTACAATTGTTTTGGCAAAAAATTGGATGGCATGTCTTGTGATTTCCATGCTGTCCTTGTGTTTGAAAAATCAGGAGGAGACTGAAGGATATGCTTGTCCCTGTTAGTGTGACTGGTGTCCAAATGCTCTTGCTTTTCTGTGAATGGTCTGCATCGAGCCATGTTTTGGGAACTAACAAGGGCTTTGTGATCATACTTCTCTTTCCTTCGGCTGAGAAAAGTGTCAATTCTTTTTTACATTGTTTCCTTGACAGTTTTTACATTTTCAAAAAATCCATTTGGCAAAAGGAAAGACAGAGCAAATGGAGTCGCTGATCCTAACGGAGGTTTGGCTGCATATCCAGCAGCCTGAAGGGGATGTATTCTGCCTTGCATCATTCATCTAAAGGAAGATTTGAGAGTAGGAACGGCCAGCATTGCAGCATCATGTTCATCTCAAGTCATCCATCATTGCATTTGTGTTTTATATGCATGGTGATCACGGGTGCCATGGCATTGTTCAAAATATGACGATACTTGCAGCATTATCAGTTAGCTGATACATGGGGCATTCAGCATATACAGAAGACATTTAAATCGTGGCTTTTGTAATTGCTTGTTTATTAGGCATAGTCTGCTGAGAATCTTCTGTTGGTAACTTACATTGACATTAGGGATGGGGATTTAGTAAAAACATGGTTTTGGGTGCAGTGGCTGCTTGTTTTCATGGCAATTCATCTAATTTTACGGCTCCCACTTTCATGTCTCATTCTTGTAGATTTTGGGAGCAATTTTTACATTTATGCATGCATGAAACATGCATGAAACATGCTCGTGCAATCATGCATGCATTCTGATATGTGATGCCAGGGTTTCCCTCAATAGTGTAGCCATGATAAGACATGTGATGCACATATGGCTACATATTGACCTTCTCTTGGTTCAACTCGAATACCTTGGTTTGTTCTGCAGATGCCTTATTTTATGCACAGGTGGCTACAGAGGAGCTGGTTTCAACTACAGCCTACTTAGTCGACCTATTTGTTCCAGGTTTGTTACTGTTGCTGAGGTATAAAACTTGCACGGTTCCTTGTGGTCAAGTTTTTGATTACTCGGTTCAGAGATTTGTAAAGGTAAGGTGCGAAAGATTAGTGTTCAGTCTGCCAAGCTAGCGTTTGTGCTGGATGCCTGAATTCAGCGATTTTCATTGAACCATGTGCATTGAAGTGTTTGTTTGAAATAGATCTCCAGTCCGTTTATATTCTTCAGCTAGGAGACTAGGTATCACAGCCTCGGTCTTCTAAAATTGGAAGCACCTAAAACTCCCTTATTATTGCTAGGTGCATCAACTTGCTATGCCCTTTGGTTTCAGTTTTCCAAAACCTTAGAACTGAATCAGATGTTTGGATGGTTAGGCCTTGGTTTCCCCGGAATTTCCACAAGCGTGGCTAATTGGAAAAACTGAAAGGATCGGTACAATGGATCTGTTGATACGTATCTTCTGCTGCCTACTTAGCATCTGTGTATTTGGTGGGTTTGTGGTTCTTTCATGCTGTTAGGCACCCCCTTATTCTCTGTCTCTCTCGAAGAAGTTGAGGATTCAGCTGTCATAGATAATAAAAAAAATGATGTGAGAAGTTGCTTTACGTTTCAGATTCAAATAGGATAGTTGTTTTTTTCCTGGGTTTAGTCTAGTCCACATGCGAGCTTGGGTTAAATAAAAGAAAATTCTGTTTCAGAGCAAAGTTTTAAATTGAAGAACGTTGTTGCATGTGTTGCGGAAATAAGATTTTGAAATCGTACTTGTTTGCAGCCGTTGTTGGTTTTCAAGTTGCCAAATAGGTCCCTCCCTTCAGTATCAAAATCCAGTAGCAAAGGCGGTTATATATATATATATATATATATATATATATATATATATATATATATATATATATATATATATATATATATATATATATATATATATATATATATATCTGCTCACCCCTGCTGTCTCATTGTCTTGGGGTCATATGGCCTAATTTCAAAATTTTTATGGAGCTTTGGAAAAGTTTGAAGGGTATTTTCATTACATTCATACCACAAAGCATAAATAAATAGATGTCATTGTCGGTAGGATTTAGTCACTCTCTCTCTCTCTCTATATATATATATATATATATATATATATATATATAGAGAGAGAGAGAGAGAGAGAGAGAGAGAGAGAGAGAGAGAGAGAGAGAGAGAGAGAGAGAATTAGAGATATTTTGTCCTGCATACCATGTTTGCGCCTTTCTTGTTTTTTAAGGACATGAGTGTCATTTAAATACTAGAGGTGTTTGAAAAAGTTTAAATAGTAACCTTATTACATGTATGCTCTAAAAATAAAGTATGAGAATGCATGTATCAGAAGTTGCAGGATCCAGTATATATATATATATATATATATAGACACATAATTCAGCTACATTGGACATGATTCCAATTTCAGGTAGCTGTATCTGGCCTTGATGATCATAGAATCTCTTCGTAACCTTTTCTTTGATTATGGTCTTAATGTAACGAAGATGCTTTAGTTTAGGCAACTATTAGTCATATGGGGCCATCCGTCGTTGGACTGTGGGTTCATTCAGTTGTCATAAATGGCACTTCATTGTCTTGTCCTTTCATCTGAAAGTCCACTTTCTTTCCGCTTTAACATCCAGCAAGGTGAGTTTCTTGGATTGATTTCTGAAGTGACTCAGTATCTTTTCCGTCTCCCATCTCTTTGCTCATTCTTTGTCAAAGCTATGACAAAGTGTTGGTAACCTAGAGCCAAACAAAATAATATGATCCGCCAGTGTCACTGGCTCCGGATGGGTTTCCATGCTTCAGCAAATGGTTGGGGTTCCTTTTCTAAAATGAGGAGGAAACTGTCCTTTGGGTGGTGATCGGCTGAATGATAATCTACGGTGTGGTACTTGTGCTCCCTATGATCAGCTGAAATGGGTGGTCGGGAGCACACCTGTTTGAGTTATGGAGATTGGAGAGTCCTATCAGGTGCCATCAAATTTAGAGGGCCAGGTGTTGGATCACTTTGGGTGCAGTTTTGGTTGAAGCGGGGTTAAGCTTCTGCCACTGGCTGACTTCTGCAGGCATCGTCTTGATGATTTTTGCATCAAGTATATATAATGCTTATTTGCAAGATGTTCGAGAGAACAAATGATTTGCAGAAACACCAAATTTCCCACTCAGAGGATAAATTGATTTTACTGCGGAAAGAGCCAACAGTTGTGCTTTGATGTGGGGTGATCTCCAAATAGTTCAGAAATCCTTAGCAGCTTGTATGTGTGGAACTGGTTCATCATTGAGCTCGTGCACACTGTCCTAAGTGCTTTCCTTTTGGAATCTTTGGAGGACTGGAAATAGAACATCGTGCTTGCAGTTTTAAAATCTCACTTTTTTTGGGGTTTACAGGAGAAGGCGGAAGGCTAACCCACACACACCTGCACATGCACCCTTTGGGAGTCGAACTCCTCGTAAGCAGCAACAGTGCTAGAGCGCTTTACCATTGAGCTGACGCTGTTGGTGCGTAAAGTCTCACTTGTAAGTACCAAACTTTGGAGCTTATGACAGCAGGGATTCATTAAGGATGTACTCTTGTTTGCCGATCGAACTAAATATTTGTTTATTGCAACCATGGATCCTATCGCCACCTACCTGGAAGGAAGGTGTACTCTTTCTTGTATCTGCCCTTGGACTGATGAGTAGAAAATACACATTTAAGGAGGCATCATAGTTTTTGGACGCGCCACAGTGTGTGCTTAAGGTGCATGTTAGGCATTCAGCGTGTTAGTTCACCTTCCAGGTTACTCGACTCACCGGATGCAGGTTGTCAGTTTGATTCCCTGGGAGCTTATGCCGAACTTGGGACTCCCATTTGTAACCAAAACGTAACATTTTAAGTCACTCGTTAAATGGCTTCCGTGGACGATGTGGACTTCAGGGTGGTGCCCTACGTCTTCCACTGTTGAGAAGCCTGAAACTGGTTCGTTATAGTTGTGAAAGTCTGCTTCTCCTTAAAAGAATTCACCTCTTTGCTTCTGTCATAATTAAGGTTTGGAGCTGGGCCCAGACGTGCTTAGATCCGAAAAAAAAATTGACCAATGATTGAAACTGATGGAGGCAGCCGGTACATTTTGATAAATGAATTCAGCAATCTATTTCTCATGCACTTTTGGTAAATGAAGCATTTACCCTATGATATGTCTCAGATGTGAAGTAGAAGATGAAACCATTGATCACACTTTTCGAATCATTTGTTGGATGCCGAAGGTATGGTAGCTAATGACGAGCAGGATTAGAAGTGGATGAAGATATATCTATTCAGAATTACTAGAATTAGCTAGTAACAACTTCTTAAATACAGCTTTTTTATTCAGTTGCCCACAACCTGTATGTTATGTCTCCTGCGTTAGGGCCTCCTGGTGGAGAGGACATGGGAGACCCAACTCTGGTGATGCTGTCAGGTTCTGCTGGTGAACAAAGCAGACACCCTCTCTACACTTGGTCTCAGGTGGTGGATAACCAACCCGGGAACAATATCTCCAAAGAGGCGTAGGGGAAGAGATTTGTCTCTTGTTAATCCTTCTAAAATCTAACATCTTAATATGATCTCCAAAGAGATTTGTCTCAGGTGGTGGATAACCTACATAAGTATGATCTTCCGAGTAGCTAAGCCGACTAACATCTTAATATCCTTCTAAAATCGAAGGACTTTCACTATAAACTAAGGTATAGTTGATTATTTCTTTAAAGTATTTTAATACTCAATGAACACTATACCATGCCACAAAATATTGCAAAATAAAATTTTCACTCCAATAACCATTTGATAAATCAAAATATTACAAAATAAAGTTTACCATTTCTTATAAAACTAATTTTTCTTTTTGTCGTGCCATTTTGTTATAGAGAATAAGGAGTCATAGTTTGATTTATGATTCCCATAGACTCAAAATAAATAAGACTATAGTATTCTCTCCCTTATAGGTTTTCAAACACTTTCATATTAAAGTTTCACTTTAGTTTTAAAAATCTTATTTTTTTGAAACTTCATTCTTTGTATACATCAAATATACACAGAAAAATATAGTGCAATCATTAATAAAGTTATAAAATATCTTTTTCCTTCTATTGTTAGTCAACCATGCAAATCTGAGTAAATTAAATATAAAATTTTAGAACTTTTTTTAATTCTTGGAAATATGAGTCTAGTGATTTTGGTGTGCATGTGAGTATAATATGAATGCATTGACTTGTCAATTTTTATAATCAAATTCAATTTAGCCATTTCATATAATTTTTTAAAGTTCATGCCCAAACAAAAATGCCACAAATTTGATAAGTCAATAATATAAGTTGAAACATCTCTTTCATTGAGATTCAACTTAAATATAAACTCACATAGATAACCATTCCCAACAAAAATGTTTCCCTTAAACAAAATAAACTTATGGCCTTCAAATAAACTTTTAAACCTATACTTACTAAGTAAGGGAACCAAACCAAATTTTTTCTTACATATGGTACGAAAAGTATGAGTTCAACCATTATTTTGTCTTTCGCTTGAGTCATATCAGCATTGTCCATATACAAAATCGGTCAATCTTTTGTACTAAAGTTTTCAAGGGACTTTGATTTTTGCACACAACGAGTAACACTAGAGTTTACCCAATAAGATCCAATGTTCTATTATATTTACTTTCAATATGACGACAACAAGATTGTCCGTAGAAGAATTAAGACTCTTGTTTTTATTAACTTTTTCAAGTATCAACGTTCACTTTTATAATGTTCGAGTTTTTCACAATGGTACATCAACCTTTCTTTTTCTTAGGCTTAGTGATGAGATTTTTTGAAATGTAAATTTCTTTTCTTTGAAGGCTCTATAAACTTAGCTCCTTTTGTAACATACTTTCTCTTGAGTAGATTGATATTTAGAATAATTTGGCTTTCATTACTCTTTCTCAAGCTTAAGATGATTAACCAACTATTCAAGTTATTGATGAAAAGTGTCTTCTTTTTTTTTGTTTTAAAATCTTTTTGAGAAGATGGCAATTTGTATATAATAGAGGAGGCAATGATGGTTTTATCCATGGTCATCTTATGTTTGAAATTATTTAAGATCCGTTTGAGCTCATGTAATTGCTTTATGATAAATGTATCATTTTATAATTATTAAAAAGGATAACAAAAATTTCTTACTTATGACATCCTCCATCATGTACCTCTCTTCAAGTTTGTCTCATATGTGCTCTTTGTGTACTCCGATGCTTGGTAGGTGTCAAATAAAGCATCTGACATGCCGTTGATGATGTAACCCATTCAAATATAATCGTCATTATCTAACTTTTGTCATTTGTGAGCTTTTTTAGGAGTCACTTTCTCCTTCTCCTTCGATCTTGACTCTATGATAATATACACAATTTTCAATATAGTAAGAAGAAAATGCATATTCTTTTGCCACCATAATAGTGAGCCACTTAAATACAATATCCATAATGTCTAAGTTCTAAACTCTAATATTTCTAGACACTCAACAATAATTTATTTAACATATACGTACCTTTCTAGAGATATCACAAAACTAAGGATAAAATAGTAAAATACTAACTCACATTATTTTTAAGAAAGTAGAAGAGCAAAAATATACTTTTCTTAGGTGACATAACAAATAATATGACAAATAGTCATTGATATTTCCATAAAAACACCTGAATACCAGTCTTGTAAATTGGAATATTAACTAGGGACAAAATCATAAAACTTCAACATGCTATTTGTAGTTTTATAAACTATTAGAGGGTAGAAAAGATATTTCCACACTATAAGGGTAAAACAAATTATATTTGAAAATATATGAACATTATCATAATTCTATCTCGTGGTATTTCATAATTTTTGGTTCCATATAGGGGACAGAACAAACATTAGAGAGAGAGGGAGAGAGAGCGCTGCCACCAGTCCCATGCGGTCTCTTCTTCTTCTTCCCCACGTCTGCCTCTAGTTTCTCCCTCATCGAAAGCTTTTGTTGCTCTCTTTTTTTCTCAACGGCATCTATACTATCTTTTCTTCTCTCAGTGGCATCACTGTCATCTTTTCTTTCTTTGGTTTATCTCTCTCTTCTCTGTATCAGAGAAACCATATGCTTTTTGGGAATAACAATATGAATTAAATATCATTAATGCATATTAAATCTAACATAGAACCATTGAAACAAAGTTGGAAACCATTCTCATATTCGAAAGTTATTCTCTCTACCTATGAGTTGTCTCTCTTGTAGATATAATATAAGTGATAGGGGTTGTCCGTTGTAGATCTAGAAATTTTTTTAAAGTATAGGATGACCTACCTATTCAAACATTTGTGATAAGTCCATAGTAGTTATGGATTTAAACGTTCATTCTAACTTTTTCATTAGATTTCTGGATGTGGGGTAGTCGCCCCGAGTTGACCTGCCTAAGACTACCTCTCATGAGACAACTTTTGGATGTTGTTTGTCTCAGATCATATCATCAGAGGTGGCTTCCGGTTATCATATTTCTTAGGGAGTTCTTGTAACCTCCTTTCAATTTTTTCTTTTTATTTTTTTATATAAAGTTTTCATCTCCCTTTTCTTTCCTATAGGAATGACATACCTTATGGAGTCGCAGAGGCCTCACAAACAGACTCTGATACCATCTGTAGCTTGTGGTTGATTTCACGTCTACCTCAACAGTCCCTGTGAACATAGCGGAAGATGTATCCTTGCAAGTTGTATCCCAGGTACCTTTCTATAGAAATTTCTCTTTTTGTTTATATATACAAATTTCTACTATCGAAAGTTTTTTCGGTGTCTTCCTTCTATATTTCACTGTATTTTAACTTAACAATATATGTATTTGTTTTAGAGATTCTGGTGAACCTCGCCTTGATACCACTGATTGGGTTTATCCCTTACAGGATCCTCGCTGGAAGTCCTCAAATATGAAGCGCAACGGAGAGTTGGAGGGCCTCGAAGGAAGACCTATTATAAGGAGAGAATGGTTTACGATTTCCCATAGAAGTGTTTATGGGAAAGAGTTTCTCTTCTTTCTTTCTTTTTTACCATTTTCACTATTTCATTATTATTATATTTATAATAGAAAAACTTCTATTACAATTTGCCTATCTTTCCCGTCTTACTATTTTGAGCTTTCCGTTACAAGCCATATAATTATCCGTGATAGGTGTAACGTATGCATTTTAACCGATTTTATTTTGAAACATTTAATGCATTCATTAAATCCTGGAAGATAGTCTCTTCCCGTATTTCATGAATTTCTTGTTGAGAATAGCCAAATCTTACGTTACATATCTACGTTCAACCAAGGTGGAGTGTTCACCCCACTCAAAATTTCAAAAATAAATTTAAAGTCTAAAGCTTATAATGAGATCCATGGTAATAATGCATACCCACCCCAAAAGAGTTTCTAGATCCATCACTGGTCATAAAAGTGGTCTTATCAATGGATGAGTTGCAAAATGCATTCCTTGATGAAGAACCAACAAATAGTCCCCAATTACAAAACGATTCTATGCAAGAAGAAAATTCTGCCTTAAACAAACGCTGTGTGCTGGTCATCTTCTTTTCTTCATTCTTTAACCTTTTATGGTGATGACGGATGATCAGTAGAATTTCCTTTCCTTGTTGAAAGAAGAGAAAACCATATTTCTGTTAGGGTATATTATTCGAGTCGGACAACTCGACGCCATGCTTTTCTCGTGTTCAACTTAACACTAATTATTTTAAATATTCTTTTTAGCTAACAGTTCTAAACTTGAAGACAGTTCAAATTCCCAGCCAAGAAATATATTATGGATTATTGATTAATCAACACTTAATTATTAGCGAATAATATGCCTTGTTTCTTCCAGTTTTATGAGATATATATATATATACATATATATATATATAGAGAGAGAGAGAGAGAGATGTTGTGTCCGCCCATCATTGACTTTTCAAGTTCACACCCGCACATGACGTAGAGAGAAGGTATAAAAGAAAAACAGAAATGTGATGAGGAAGATGACGAGTACGACAACCCTTCAACAATAAGGGGGGCATATTTTACTTTGAGTAGAAAGTTTGTGGTAAGAGAACGAAAAGCGCTTCACTTCTCTCTCTCTCTCTCTCTCTCTCTCTCTCTCTCTCTCTCACCAAATCTTGGCAAAATACCATCATCAAAGCCATACCTACCCTTCTTAGATTCCAACCAAATTTAGCACCATGATAAAGAAAAAGAAGCGAGTTCAATAATATATGTGACCAAAAATAACCGATGCCCAGGAATATATCTTTGAAGATAGGACGACGGAAGATCCAATATTTATCACTTTATTAACGGACAACAATTGTTTAGGAAAGGGAATATAAATTGAAAAAAACCGGTTTGTCCCCATGTTTTTACAGTGAATACACACACACACACACACACATATATATATATATATATATATATATATATATACATATGTATATATACATATATGTATATATATATATATATACATATATGTATATATATATATATATACATATATGTATATATATATATATATATACATATATGTATATATATATATATATATATATACATATATGTATATATATATGTACATATATATATACATATGTATATATACATATATGTATATATATATACATATATATGTATATCTGTGATCCGGTGTTATTGGCACTCTCATCTTTGTGCTCTGAATCGTACGTGACCCAGCTGAATCCGATTTTAACCTCTACGAATGTGATCAGCATGTTAGGGTTGTTGGAAGAAGCTGTAGAAAGGCATGCAGATTCCCCCCCCCTGTTCCCTAGAACAATATAAAGGAAAAGTGACAGAAAGTAGCAGAAAACTATGCTGAATTTTGTTTCTGTTGTAGACTTGTTTATGATTGCTTTAGTGTCTCTCTCTACATTTGATCATATGTAATGTCTCTCTCTAGATAATTGTGGTACGATGGGAGGTCATAGCGAGATGCACTCCCCCCAAGTTTTGAACTCCTGACCTTCAACTTGTGAGTCGACCCCTAGCCAGGTCTGCCATTGCTCGTTGCACTGGTCCCTTTTTAATATGAATCAGTTAAGCTAAATAAGATGGCCATTCCTTTATCAACCAAAGTTAAGAAAGAGATTTCCTTAAATAAGATGACCATTTGTTTATCTAATGTTTTCCTCCGTAAAATGGTTTTAGAAAATTTTACAAAATGTCAGCAGCGAAATGTCACAATAGGAACACGATCAATACAGAGACTAGCTGAACTTAGCCGAGTGGCTTGGTTCAATTATCAATAGGAGTGCAAGTGGGCCTAGCCACTCACGAGCTACTCGAGCTTGGCTCGGGAAAAGCTGGAACAGCTCTTCGACTTATCGAGCTCAAACCAAGTTCGAAGTGCTTGCAAGCCAAGTTTGTGCTTGGTAATACTCAGCTTGAGAGGCTCCTGAGCCTAATCGAGCTTCGACACGCACACACACTCTTATATATACACACATACACACACATATTATATATATGTTCCGTATTATGGGTTGACCCATATTATCTTGGGTAGACCCGAACCAAAACCCATTTAAAAGTTAAATCCGTGTCCTTAATATGACCTCCGTATCTTCTCTTCCTCTCAATTTGGTTATCAACTTCGCTGCAACAATGTCTCTGGCATTCTGCTGAAATGAGGGTGATGGCGGTAGAGACGACGATGGGGATAGCTGCTGGTGATGGTGTAGGACTCTCCCTTTTATATATATATATGTGTGTGTGTGTGTGTGTGTGTATATATCATGCCCGCCTATCGTTCCTCCATCTTCACTTTCAGTTGAAACACACATGCATCTTTTTCTCATTTCTCAATCATTTTTATTTTTCTTCCATGTTTCATTGTTGATTGTTAATGCAGTAAGTGTGGCTTATGAGTGACTATTTGATATTGATTATGGGTGACTATTTGGTGCTGATTATGGAAAGATCACGAAGTTTGAAGTTGTTGATGCTAATTATGGGTGATAATTTAAGTTAAGAGTTTTGCATCATTTTCCATGTCGTCTTTCATTAGCAATAGTTGCTTAATGTTCGATCAATTAATCAGTCTCTCAAATATAAGAGACAATTTGCTTTGCTTATTTTTGTTCTATTATTCCTCAAGTTCGATAGAGGATACAACATTTTATTGGTTTTCACGCAAATTTTTACTGTATTCACTTGTGAATCCCCATGATTCCTTTAAAAGGTATCGGTTTCATTCATGCTTCTGTGAACCCCTCTTGCCTTGGGTTTTTCCAAAACAAACTGAAGCCTATTGATTGGTTTAAGCTTAGCTATGTCGAGCTCGAGTTGCTCGAGTATGACTAGAGCCGAACTCGAGCTGAGCAATTTGCTAAACGAGCCAAGTCAAGGTCACCAATATTTACCAGGCCTACTCTTTGATATTTAGTTCCCTCTGTTCTGACGATTAAACCAATAGTACTTCACATAGAAAGTCAGGTAATCTTGTATCCTCTCACCAAATTAGTTACCATAAATATCAAACTACTTAGTATCGATGGGAGAACAGAATTAGTCGTTTAGAATAAGCCATAGAATCTTCAGTAAATATTACAAAAAATATCACCTTCGTTTCCCTTACTTTTTCTGTAACATACAAAAGAAATTTCGCGAATGAATGTAGACTTTGGGAGATGTTTCAGTCTTGAACTTATTAATTTGCTTCATTTATGTTTCTGATTCTTTGTCTCTCCTTACTCCTCATCTCATGAGCGTATGGAATGCATTCCTCTGCAGCCAGTTTGGTTGTGTGGTCTGTGGAGCGAATCCTGATGATGCTGCAGCGTTTGTTAGCAGCGGTAATGAGGAATTAGCCCAACTGGTGTTCTTGCTAGCCTGCTGCTTCCACCACCCTGTTTGCCTTTCCTTGTCGTCCAAAGGCGTCTCCAACGACAGCCCGTCCATCTTTTGTGATTTCATGCTCGGAGACTGAGTCTGAAAGTTGGATGAAATGGTTAAGAGAATTCCAGTTCCAAAAAAAAAAACAATTAGAAATAGAATGAAAATGAAAAGAGGAGCATCTTCAAACTCACGTGATATGATCCGGGGAGAAGGGGACTACCATGGTTGGGTTGCTGGTGAATTATGCGAGTCATTGACAGAGGGAATTGAGGAGAGAATTGCGAGAGGCTGTGTAGATGATACTGAGAAGGAAGAAGGTTCCCACGCTCAACTCTAGAGTGCTCTGTAAATTTTGGCGCTTCTTCCATCTGATCGATACAAGATAGAATCAATACTGCTCTTCTTGCTTAAACAGAGAGAAAATGAGTAGAAACTGACACAATTAAGCAAGAAAAAGTATGATTTGTGTGTACTTTTAACATAACATGTGCATCTATTCTCCGATCAGTCTGTGATGGCATTGCTGTCGAATCAATCCGGCGAAGTCGATGGACATCCGCTGATCCGAATTCCTCTCTTTTCGAATTTGAATTACCCAAACACAAATCCAGTTTTTGTTCACAAAAATCGCCACCTACATAGGTAGGAGAATCACATGAATCCCTTCAACAAGATCATTAATCGCTTGAAAATTAAACTTCAATATCTAACTCTTCTACTGCTTACTTGTAGAAGTAAGGTCATTCTCATAAATACTCGCATCAAAGTTAGTCACTGCATCCTTTCCATTACACTTGATCACCGCTTTGTCATAGGCCCTGCGCATTTATTTAAGCGACAACTTTTTAACTTAACATGCTTGCACTTCAAATTTGAAAATCTCAATCTCACTGTAGTGTTATTGGATCGTTCATAGCGGCATACCTTGCTGCTTCTATCTCAGTATCAAATAGGCCCAAGTACACGTATCTATTTCATTAATAAACAACCAAAAAGAAATTAGAACAGAATATAGGCAATAGTAGCAATAATATATATGAAGGACAAAAAAAGTAAATTTTTAATAAAAAAAACTGCAACTTCATACTTCTTCCCCAAGAACTGGCCCATCCTGGCCTCCCATCTACCGCATTTATGCAATGTAACCCCTCTATATTTTGAGCTCCCTCTAGGGAAACCGGCACTTTGTCGACGAAGGGCGTGAACAAATTCTTCTTTAGTGAGATTCGCCATCTGCAACCAGCATTCAAACCAATCACAAAACGAAACCACCAAAGCATCAAAAGTAGTGATTTGTTTCCTGAATTCACCTGTTTCAAGTCATCCTCATAATCTTCCAAACAGAAATTGATATCAGCATCAACCCCTCTGAACTTGATCGCAGCTCGATCATACGCCCTGATGATTTTAAAGAATAGAAGAAACATAACGAAATGGCATCGATGGTTTCCTTGGAAATTCACAAGGATCAAACAAAGCAAGGAAAATGGTATCAATGGGAGTACCTGGCAGCTGCGTGAGCCGTGTCAAATCCACCTGCAATAGAAGTTTCATAAGGAAATCAGTTTGACGACATGCAATTCAGACATCTGTGTGTGTGTTGCTCAGACATACCAAGATATACTTGTTTTCCGCAGTCCCTGCATCACCAAAACACCACAAGAAAAGCCCGATCAAAATCCATTCCTTCGATACACACACAGAGAGGGAGAGAGAGAGGAATACCATATGTGGGACTCCCACCGGCCGGTCCGCCGGTAGAAGGTGACTCCGCGATACTGCGAGCTGCGCGACCTGGGACCCCGTCGGCTCTTCTTCACGGGTTGCGTCGGCGCATCAGGTGGCTTCGAAGAGCTTAGCTGGTCCGGTTGGCTGCATAGGTTCACACCCACACACTCAGCCGCCCTCGGCGGCACGACGGTGGGAAAGTCGCCGTCGTCGGCATCCTTCTCGATCGGGAAAAACTGCCTCGTAATGACACCCTCACTCTCTGATGAACAATTCTCTTCCTCCGGTGTCCATGCCACCGGAAACCCGAAAACCCTGCCGCCCGCACTGTTCCTCTTTCTCTTCCTTCCTTCCTCTCCTTCCACCACCTCCGACGACCCCGAATTCTCGTTCGAGTAACTCTTGCTTTTCCTCAAACTCTTCACTCCCTTACCTTCTCCTTCTCCACCACCGCAAATTTCCTCCTCCCTCCTCTCCTCCGGCGAGTCGTTCAGATCCCACATCTCTGTCCAAGAGAAAAGCGAACACCCACCAAACAAAACAAAGATCTTTTCGTTCTACGCTAGAATATCTGGCCGTCCGATCACAAAATCCGACTCCCCACAAACCAAAAGGATAGCAGTCCTCAGAGGGAAAACCAACAAAAGAGTGTCTCGACAGATTTTTGCAGAAAAAGGCGCATAAATGGGAACCGCTTATACAATCATGTACATATACAGATAGAGAAAGACAGAGAATATATATATATATTTTTTTACAAGATGCTCTCTTTCACTTCCGTCAATTTTTGCCTATTTAAGTATGTCGGACATCGGGCACGGCCGGAGAAAGAAGAGAATTTTCACATTAAGCATTTGCACGGTTAATATAAATTACATTAATTTTTTTTATGAGAGGAGGTCGTAGCCTGACACACACTCTCTCAAAGTCAAACTCCTCGATCCCACCAACACCAATGGCACTAGAGTCTCCTGCCTATTGAACTAACGCTCTACATGCTAATATAAATCAAAGTTATAATTATCGGCCAGCGCCGTGAAGGGGCTTGTAATATCTTTTGAGATACGGTTCAAATATGGTATCACAAACTCATTACAACCTAAGAATGGACTCAGAATCATCGTAACTGAGTTCAAATCATCGTGTTTACTTGAATAATGCGAGGTTTACCGAAAGATTGAGTTGACTTAAGGATGGACTCAGAATCCATTTGCACTCAGATCCAGGTTCAGGTTCATGTCAAATTTTAAAAAATTGAGGCTTCAAAGTATTTGCACATTAAACCTCAAAGAATAAGATTGCGCATTCTTGATAATGTTTGAAGCAAGTGCGGTTCAGTTCTGAAACTAATTCCCTTCGTCAGATTCTTCAATTTATACTCCCGATCCAAATTTGAACTGGATTGATTATGCATGATTCAATTAACCCGGATTTAGTAATGTAAAGATCCGCATTGATTAGATCCCATTAGATGCCCAATGTAGGGGCTGAACGGTCATTTGAAAATAGAGACTAAGATTAAGAGTATTATATTATAATAAATAAATGGTTATGGTGGGGGAGGGTTTAGAAGAGCTTCTCCACGAAAGTGGAATCCAAGAAGAGAAGGGTGGGAGGGGGGGAAATTCTGAAAGGAGTTGCGTGGACCAATTGGATGCGGGGAACAAGGTTGAAAGGGACCCACACAGGCAGTGGGAACCTATTTTCCAATTATTTTTCTCCTCGAAACGCCATGTGTCCGATCCTAGAGCAGCAAAAAGGGCATCTGTCAAGGGCATGCCAAACAGTGACGGTCGATAAAGGACAAACCTCCGAATTGGTATACTTGATCCACTTGTTCACATCTCTTGTATGGGCTGCATCTGAGGGTTCTCATGCTTAAAGAAATGGCCAACGAGAAAACATCTAGGATGAGGCAAATAGCCCACGGTCCTGTAATTTAGGATGAAGGGAAAGATGGGGTAATAACTCACGGCCTATGTTGATGAAATGAGCTTCGTTTCTCTCTTTTTTTTTTTGGTTATAAAACACCTCTTAGGGTCAAACTCCCCGCCTGCAGCAACGGTGTTAGAGCGCCCTGCCGCTGAGCCAATGGTTGGTGGTGAAATGAGCTTCTTTGAAAATATGATAAGCCAAACAGGTGCTTTCAAGAAATGATAGGAATTCTTAATATAGCACATGAAGCTCATAAATGTTCTTGTACTATAAGAAAAGGTGAAGGTACATGTTAATATTAGACGTTGTTATTGTATTAATGACATCTCTTACAAGTCTAGATTTTTTTCTTTTGTGAAATGCAAATTGAGACATTAAACATGACGAAAGAAATACCATTTATTGACAATAACATTAATATTTCTATTTAGAGACACTAATTTGAAGCCAACTTGTACACAATTATTAAATGGGTTACTATTAAAGATGTAAAAGAACGGTGCCAATTCTTAAGATGCATTTCTCGAATTTTATATTATGATTTTAAAGCTAGATAATCTATCAATTTGGTGAACAGATCTTATTTTGCCTGTTCATACGAGGTACGAAGTTTTATCCTCTCTCTCCAGTATAGTCGAGCTGAGTTAGGCAGATCCCTACGAGATATGCATGCCCGGTATCGAACTCATGACCTTTTAAGTCAAAGGTTCTTTCGTTCATGGCTCCTTGTGCTATTCCACGCACTTATAATAACTTCTTTTAATGGTTAATGACAAAAATATTCTACGTATTACCTGCTAACCAATGAGTCTCGAAGGTTAGACCAACTATATAATACAAATTAATACTGCCCATTATCACGGTGGGAAGGACCTTAGGCTACTGGATTGGAAATCTGAGGTTCAAAGCCTGTGGGTATTGGCACACCTACATTGAGCGAGGTGGAAAGGGAATAAATTGAAATGTTTATTTGAACATTTTTAAATTACAATTCCCCAGATCTTATGTGAACTTTTTGTTGGTGCCGTTTTTATTTTAAAATTGAAGCATTCACCATATACCTACCAGATTAGTTGATTTTTATTTAGAAATCTTTCTTATATATATATATATGAGAGAGAGAGAGAGAGTCTTATAATGGTAACGGGTCGAACTTCCTAGATAAGAAAAGAAATTGATGCAAGCAATGAAAAGCCTATTTCAAGATTCGACAAATCATGTATGTCTGTAGAAAAGTGTAAGGATTATAAGAGCAGTGAGTTCTTGAGTTAGATCAAGACGAGGACATCCTTAGATCCACACGAGCCATTTTCGTCGTCACTCACAAAACTCTCTCTCTCTCTCTCTCTAGATTGGACCTTCCATCAGTCATCTCTCGTGGGGCCTAAGCCCCACGCGCCACTGGGACCCATAACCCTCTCTGGGGCGTCGCTACCGTGGGATGCCTTCTTCTAACTGTTTCATCTTCAACCTCCAACTATTTCTTTCTGTCTCATCATATTGACATCTATACTCCAAATTAAGCATGCACAATCAGTCTCGACACTAAATTCTAATATGTCGTTCAACTAGCACTTCCGCCCAGGAAAGGCCATGATGAAGTCATCAGTCACGCGTTTTCTTAAACTTATTTCTTCTTATATAACATATTTCTCCTTTATTGAACCATTTTCAATGATTCAGGCGAAGTGAGCCACTTTACTTTTAATCTCTCTATATATATATTCTTAATGTATAAACTTTTTTATTGTTTGATTTTTAAAATCAACCATATAAATTTGAATTACTTTGTATAAATTTAAAGTATAAAAGTATAATAGTTCTCTAATTTCAATTTATATTATTGATTTAAAGATCAAATAATGAAAATGTTTATGTAAAAATTATACAACGAAAAACATTATGCATTTACAACGTCATTATATTATATTATATTATATAGAAAGACAGGAAGAAAACCATTCAAGCAATCGAACCTAGGGTAAGACTGACTTAACCCTAACAATAGGCTTGTTTAATTCATGGGATCCACAATAATAATATATTGCAGTGGATGTGGCATTTAGGAAAGCCATAGTGGTCTCACTGTCTGGCTCTTTGTGTCCTCCAAAGGCCATCCTTCTGTAGTTTACCCCTTTGGGCCAAGCAGATGCATACAATATATACTGATGGTGGGGCCGTAACAAATGAACGAGAAAAAGCGGGCCCACACCCTTTGCTTCCTTAACCCTCCTGACCTATCTGTAAAAGCCAGCTCAACAATCATGTGGGCTAACCTTTTGTGTATTGAATTATATGCTACTTATGCTTATATATTTTTATCTTAAGATACTATATATATATATACATGCAAGCCAAGACTTGACCCACTTGTTTAAACTGGGTTCCTGTCTCCAAAAGTAAATCCATGTCCCAACCGTCGGAAACCATTCTCCATCTTCTTCTTATAGCATCTTCCTTACACACATGCCATACACGCACCATTGCTCATTTCTTTTTAGTAAAATTGTTTGCAAATTATTGAGTTTTCTTTCCGTGTTGGTGAAGCATGCCATTCTTGTCTCCTGTCAACCATAATGATTTTGAAGGGACTTTCTATAAAGAAGTAATTGATTAGAAGGCTTGGGACTATATAACTAGTTCATCTCATAATTAAAAAAAGATTTTGACGTGCGGTTACTATCTAGTGCACACTTACTTTTTACTCGATTACAAGGAGTTCTAGTTTTCTATTCTAGACCTTGCAATCAACCTCCTCTAAAGGCCAACCTTTCTAATTGTCATTTTGAAAGGAAGTCATAAGTTCAGATATGGAGAAATGAATCCAAAAGGTTGAGTAAATTGATTTGTAGAGCAGTCAGGCTGTTAACCGAGTAGTAGGTTCAGATCCCACTTGAGAGATGAATGAAGAGGTTGGCTTGGACTGTGACTGAGTAGGTAACCGACTCCTTGTCTGTATAAGCAAACAAGCAGAGTGGCAGATTCACATGATGAGAACAACTGAGGAGAGGGCCTCATAAGGGTAAAAACAAAGGAAACACTAAATTCTCTGGTTGTTCACATGGCAAGTACAAGCATGCGATAACGCTATCAATGTGTCCTATCCAATTTTGGCTTATTCGATCTCTGTGGCTTCTTGGAATTTAGCTCATGTAGTTACTTTGTTTTTGTCGTTATTCCTGATACAAGGTAAAGAGTGCACTTTAACCCCCTCTCATTGTAGAAGTGTAATCCGCGGCGGACCCTGAAAAGTTGTGATGTACACACGAGGAGTGTTCAAGAACCGACAAAACCTAACCAAACCGATAGAACCGAATCAAACCGGCAGTTTGATTCAATTTAGATGTCAATCACTGCAGTTCCGTTTTAACAGGAAGAAAACTGGTGGTTTGGTTTCATTCAGTTCGGTTCAATTTTAAATATCAAGTGGTTTGCTTCAGTTTACCCATTATTTTTTTATGATATGAGTGTAATTTAAAAAATTAAGGATTTTCAAAAAAATGAAACACAATGTTATTAAACAATTACCCTTTAAAAATAATAATTGAATATTAGTATGCAACATCAATGGTGGACAGGATCAAATTACTTATATATATATATATATGTGTGTGTGTGTGTGA
Source organism: Brasenia schreberi (assembly GCA_036023115.1). Lineage (NCBI taxonomy): Eukaryota > Viridiplantae > Streptophyta > Magnoliopsida > Nymphaeales > Cabombaceae > Brasenia > Brasenia schreberi. The sequence continues at coordinate 3,336,032 of JAYKKT010000033.1, forward strand.
GAGAGAGAGAGAGAGAGAGACAGAGAGTTTTATAACTTCGTATATATATAAAATCTGGATCATGGATCCAAATAATCTGACGGTATAACACTTTGTATTTAGTTAAACCCTAAAATAAGTAGAACCATGACTTGAAACCAAAACCAGACCCATCGGTAGGGTTTGTTTCAGTTATGACCATGACAAGAACAAATCTCTTAAAAACTAAAAATTTAGAATAGCGATTTGGTTCGAGTTTGAATCTAGAACCGAACTATGAACACACACATAGCTAGGTAGATCATTTTTTTTATTTTTACTGGATTTCTGTGATGCAGCCACCTCAACTTGCCCATTACTCAGCGGTGATTCATCATGAAACATCAACGAGACAAAGAAGGAGGAGTCATCTAAAGGTGCAGAAATTTGTGGATGGTGCTTTCTAGATTGGATAACTTTGAAAGATAGAAAGCAACACATTAATTTGTAGGCTAGCAGCAGTTGGGCATTTAGTGTGGTCAATACGATAGCCCCACATCTTAAATTAATGCCAACAAAATTCTGTGGATTAGTTGGGAAATTCTGGAATACTTCACATAAATCAGTTATGAATGAATGTGGTAAATGTGCCGCCTCCTTGAAGAACTGAAAGCTGCACCACAGTTGACTCAATTAAAGCAGGATTGTCTAAAACCTACTTTGCCAAAACGTAGTTTTTCGTATCATAAGACTAACCAAAAGCAAGCCTTCCCTCACGCCAAGTGGTTCATCTTCATTGGTTCTTAGTCTTCATCGACTTAATTTGTATTTATGTCGTACAAGTATCTACAGAAACGTTTACCAAAAATAGTAGAATGTTGATAAATATGTGGTAAATCAGCATGCAACATATATATATATATATATATATATATATATATATATATATTATATATATATATATATATAGAGAGAGAGAGAGAGAGAGAGAGAGAGAGAGAGAGAGAGAGATTGAATCTTTCTCACCATTGACACATGTTCACTCATTTCTTTTAAGTGAGGTGAGTATAATAAAATTATTTTTCACACTTTTTCAAGGTTTCTTAAAAATTTTAAAATTAGAGCTTGTCAGACGTGAGTAGATCCAGTTTTCCCAATTTTAAAATTAGAGCTTGTCACACACACACACACATATAAGACTGCTTGTATTCAACTTTTGGATTTTGGGTGGGGCGGCTGCTTCACCTCCACCACGAATGTGTCCAGAATCGATGCAGATAACTTCCATCTTAGGCTCAAAAGATTCATGGTGAAATTACAGAAAGTTGGTGGGGAGGCATGTTCTAAAGGGGTTTCCTTTTCTGCCATGGGCTATACAGTACTAATTCCACATATAGCAGAGAATCTTATTGTCATTTAGACGAAAGATGCTCTTTAGTTCCTTTTGGCAATAACACACACACACACATATATATATAACAATAATTAAGCTTTTCCCAATACTAGATGAGTCGGCTACATTGATTCTTTGTTGCCCAGCCATATATATATATATATATATATATATATATATATATATATATATATATATATATATATATATATATATATATATATATATTAGGTACCCATTTTTCCCTAAAGTGAAATGATTGATGGGCATACCTTTACTTCATGGGGGCATCATGCACCTCCCTTTCTAATATAAAAGGAGTCCTTCATTATAGGGAAGTCACCTTTTAATTTATTCCAAGTGGTCTCTGTCTTACGTTGTGGGAACACTGTGGGTGTGTTTGAATGCAAGGAATCACACAACTGGATCTCAAAAGCACCTCCAAAGGAAACCTATGAGTTAGAATTTAAGGTTTATGTAAATGTTGAACTGTTAGACTTTTGCATGTGGAACTATGAAACCCCCAATGACCTTTTGCATGAACAATTGAGCTCTTAAATGGTAATACTCAATATGGTAGTAATTGTCCTTCTCTTCGGCATTTTCTTGGCAAAGTTTTTCCCGAGAGGAGATTTTCCAAAGAGTCAAGCTGCCTCCTTATTTATGAATTATGGAAGCAACAGATTTGGCTAATATTTTCACTAGAAAAATGTAGAGACAACCTAAAGAAGGGTGCTTATCATTTACAAAAAAAATAATGTGTATTTTTGAAGATTTGTCAAAGGGGCAAGTTACAAGTTACAAAGCTAAGTTAAACTACTCTAAAAAAAAGCAAAGAAATCAGGAATAAAAGAGTTGATAATGTGTTTGATGAATTCTTTTGTTCGATCGATTCAATTACTATTTATAGGTTTTCTTGAGTTAGCAACAGTTCGTTGGTGAGACAAGCCGGTTGCAGGCACCGAATGATGTGCAGAGCACCTATTTCAAAGTCGAGAGCATTTTTAAGCCAAACTTAACATTTGGGTTAAAATTGCTTTTAAGCAATAGCCTTAAGATCAAATCACACCTTAATCCCCATGTCAAATGGTATGCCATAATGTGAAGAGTAAGAAAAGCTATGCATGTAGTTTTACACATTATAATTTTCTCGCAAGACTTTTCCACTTTTCTTTTCTTTTTCATCTAAAAGATCACAATGCCCGTTCCCAGTTAAATAATATTTCACAGGGAATATTATGAGTACAATTCTTCTCGCATAAACAATATTTTGTTCTTTTATGGACTCGATCCACAGAAAATTATTAGCTCCATGGTTGTGTCCCTCAATCCTTTCCAAGGAGAATGCCAAGATGCGAATATCTTGGTCTCTTTTCTGAACAAGGAAGATCTTCGAATCTCTGAATCAACAAGCACAACCTTTATGCAATTTCTAAATCGAAATACATGTAAGGCATTGTTGCATAATCGCCCTTGAAGCCTTTAAGGGGGCAACGTCGACCTGAATCACAAGTAGTGCCAACTTTTTCTTGCCCCATATGGAGAACTAAGCGAAGGAAAATATGCATTATACACTAGGATCACACTAAGTCTTTATGGTGTACAAGAGCATATTCTTTGATCATTAAGAAAATTTTCTTCTTACTTTTACACAGTACGCATGTTTATGTTTATGTGTATGTGTTTCTATCTACTTATCTATCTATAGAGAGGAGAGATTCTACGTTGCATGTCTATGATACATACACATTCCCTTGCTTTTTAGGGACATGAGTGTCTTTAAAAAATTATAAGAATGTAAAAATATAAAAGATAATTTTATGATGCTCATGCCCCAAAAAAGGAGAATGCATGAGTGATCTAATTTTCACACACACACACACATATATATATATATATATATATATATATAGAGAGAGAGAGAGAGAGAGAGTGATTGAATCGTGCCGGCCACTAACGTAGTTCACTCATGTTCAACTAATACCTTTTGGACATACACATATAATAACATTATCATTCATTTTTTTTAAACCTTTAAAAAATTTAAATTATAGTCGTGCCACAAAAAAACAACGGGTGAGCATGTCAAAAATAGGCTTGATCCAAGTTTTCTTATATATATATATATATATATAGAGAGAGAGAGAGAGAGAGAGAGATGCAAGCATACATGCACACATGTGCATTGCCTTCACAAAATCAACCATAAGGCTCGATAGACTACTAAAGAAAAAGTAAAGGAGCAACGAAAGTTGTCGAAAGGATGGATAAAGATTAGAGCCCGGTGAGGATGATATAATCTGACAAAAGAGAGCAAGAAATGTGATTCAAACTTGGTATATAATTAATGACCATTCATAAGTCTTACAGAAGAGTGATATCTTTTTCGAAAATATCTCATTGATCCTATATTCTATATTCTGCTTGTTTACGAAGACATTGTGCATATCTATGAAGCCATCTAAGAAAGAGCAAAGCAGTCACTAGCGTGACATAAAAGGACTGGTTTTCTTAGTCACTCTTTGTGAATCTTAATCGATCAGCTGCATATCCATTAATTTTTATGCATATATCAATGACAATTGATTATCAATATGAGATTTTATACTTAACCCAGAAGGCTTCTTTCGATGATGATCAACCACCCATAAGAATCTAAAGAAACAAAGAGCAAAATAGAATGATCATTTGCAGAAACATTCATGCAAATTACAAGAAACTAGATTTACACAGTTTGGAGATATAATCAATCTGAATTGCAAGATGGAAGCCTCTATATATCTATTGTATCCCAACTGAGAAATATGGATAGGTGAATGGGTATGAAAGAGTGAATCTGCATCAAACTCCAAGGAAACTCCATAGCAATAGTCACTGTGTCTAATCCCAATTCACAAGGTAAGTCGTGTCTCTTCATGAAGCAACGTGAGATAAAACTGATGACTAAATCCGAATCCACTTCCACGATCAGACACTTATATCATCCTAATTAATAATTATATATAAACTAATTAGCATGTTCTTGTTTACTCTGATCACTTCTAAGAGAAAACCTCGATGTGACGAAATGCCTTGGCAATATTATGTGCAAATTTTAGACCATCTTATTGGTGCACATTTCCACCAAAGAATAGGAATCCTTGATTGAATTTTTTCATCAGATCCTGTTATTTGCTGTCACAGCATGCAAGTTGCCATCACCTTCACCGCATACATCGATTTTTATGCTTATTTCAAAATTCGCAAGTTGGTCAATCTGTATGCATTTTAATGAAGTTAATAAACATCTCGAAAGTGAGGTAATTATGCGTCAGTTCATAAACAAATTCAACGTGAAGGCATCATTTTATTTCGAAGTCCTTTTTGCTTGTCACAGTGACATCAAGTTGGCGTGTAATTCGATACCAAAAACAACAACCATGAAATGTGAGAAGAAGGACCTTATTCCCGAATTCCATGAGTTGTTTTTATAAAGATAAACAAAAACATAAAAATTATTTTACTTTTTATAAAATATGTGAAAATCTCTCATATAAATAAGAATTGAGTTTAACAGATAGCCCAGGACAGAAAACACGAGAAGAGGAAAAGCTAAGTATAAATATAATATATACGTACATAAAAAATATACATAACAACAACTATCTTCCCAGTGAAAACCCTTTGTGGGTAACCGTACGCCTATTGTCTTCTTCCTCCTCTTTTTTTCTTCCCTTGGCTGCTATGAGTACTTCTATTGTAGTTGCTTCTTGTTCGGCTAGGCTCGCCTTATTCGCTGCAATTATCAACATTAGTATCAAAGCTTTTTGATCAAAGGTTTTGTTGCCTAAGGTACACAATTTGTCCTCTTAAAAACAATAGGCAGTTAAAAGACACTAGAAATGAAAGAACCGCTCAAAACTGTTAAAATAAAAAGAAAAGGGGTAAAAAAAGCCTCCTTATAATGGAAGACCCAATCAAAGCCGCCTCTAATGAGGTAGCCTGAGGCAGGTCACAGTTGACAGCCGAATGTTGTCTCTATTGTAGCAGCTTAAGGCTGACAACCGAGAAAGGTAGCCTCCTTGTGCAAGAGGTTTGGGTTGCGATTGTAACAAGCTGAGAGCCAAAAGGGTTCTCTCGAACTATGTCTTCCTCTACCTGTTCCTCTCGGCTGGAAACACACTGAGAGCAAAAGGGGTTCTCTTGGTAGGGGAACATGGCTCTAACAGGTAAGAGAGGTTGGTTGGGAACAGCTAGAAGAGAGCGAAACCACTCACTCTCAAACTCTCTCTTCTCTCACATTCTCCATGACCAAAGTGTGGTAAATCCAGAAACTAGTCGTAGTTTTGGTGAAACTGCTCTATAAAACTGTGGTTTTGGGAAAACAAAGGATAACAAAATTACCCATGTCCATGTTTTTGATAAATCGCTTTGGGGCAGTGGACTGAAAAGTCCATTCTACCACTAACAACAAGAGTAATTACATACTACCATTTGCCAAAATTATTGATATATCCAAATATTTTTGGGCTAAAAGATAATAACGCTCCTATCATCCGATGATATTATAGTGTTTCATTTAGAAATTACGGATAGGTCCAGATATTTTAATGTCAAATGTTTTTAATACTCTTACAACAACAACAACAACTAAGCCTTTTCCCATACTAGACGGGGTCGGCTACATGGATTCTTTGTTTCCACAGATCTCTATCGTGTGCCATGTTAGCAGTTAACTCCCAATAAGCTAGATCATTCTTTATTGTTTCTTTCCAACACTTTTGTAGTCGTCCTCTACCTCTTTTAATACTTTTCAAATTTAGTTTTTCTAACCTTCTTACAGGTTCTTCTTTTGATATTCTTTCTATATGTCCAAACCATCTTAAACGATGTTCTCTCATTTTATCCTCTATTGGTGCCACTCCTAATTTGTTTCTAATAACCTCATTATGTATACAGTCTTTTCTTGTATGACCACTCATCCATCTCAACATCTTCATTTCTGTCACAGACATCTTTTGTACATGTTGATGATTAACTGCCCAACACTCAGAACCATAAAACATGGCAGGCCTAACTGCTGCTCTATAATATTTACCTTTTAATTTTAATGGTATCTTCTTATCACAAAGAATACCTGATGCTCCTCTCCATTTTAACCAACCAGCATTAATTCTATGTGTAACATCTCCATCAATTCTTCCATCACTTTGAAAAATTGACCCTAGGTAAAACTTTCCTTTTGGGGAATGCAATGTGTGCCAATTTTAATTTCTATGTCCTCTGAAGTAGCCAAATGATCAAACTTACATTCCATATATTCTGTCTTTGTTCTACTAAGTCGGAGGCCTTTGTTTTCTAATGTTTCTCTCCATAGTTCGAATTTCTATTAACTTTTTCCTTAGATTCCTCCACTAATACAATGTCATCTGCAAATAACATACACCAAGGTACTTCATCTTGAATATGTTTTGTTAACTCATCTATCACCATTATAAACAAGTATGGACTTAAAGTTGATCCTTGATGTAACCCAATATTAACTTCAAAGAAGTCTGTCGTTCCTTCATGAGTCCTCACACATGTTTTTGCACCATCATACATGTCTCTTATAAGGTTAATATATGTCAATGGGATACCTCTTTTTTCCAAAGTTCTCCAAAGAACCTCCCTCGGTACCCTATCATAAGCTTTTTCTAGATCAATAAATATCATGTGAAGGTCTTTCTTTTTTGCTCTAAAATGTTCCATAACACGTCTCAAAAGGTGAATCGCTTCAATAGTAGATCTACCTGGCATAAATCCAAATTGGTTCTCTGTTGTACTTGATACTTGTCTTAACCTACGTTCGATAATTCTTTCCCATAATTTCATAGTATGACTCATTAACTTGATACCTCGATAATTTGCACAATTTTGAATGTCTCCCTTATTCTTATATACGGGTATAAGTGTACTTGCTCTCCATTCCTCGGGCATCTTTTGGTTTTTCCATATTTCATTAAATAGTCTTGTGAGCCAAGTGATTCCTATTTCTCCTAGTATTTTCCAAACTTCTATAGGAATATTATCTGGTCCTACCGATTTACCACTCTTCATATGTTTAAGAGCCTCTTTGACTTCATTCTTTTGAATACGTCGGTAGAAATTGTGGTTTATATACTTTTCTGACTTGGCTAAATCTCCTAAACTAATACTAACATCTTTATTTTCATTAAAAAGATTATAAAAATAGTTTTTCCATCTATTTCTTATATCATCATTTGCCACTAGAATTTTTTCATCCTCGTCTTTTATGCATCTAACATAATTAAGATCTTTAGTTTTCTTATCTCTAGCCCTAGCTATCCTAAAAATATCTCTTTCACTCTCTTTTGAGTTGAGTTTTTTATATAAGTCCTCCCAAATCTTAGCTTTTGCTTCACTAACGGCCTTTTTTGCTTCCTTCTTTGCTTTCTTATAAGCTTCTAAAGTTTCACTAGTTTTCTTAGCATAATGTAATTTGTAACATGCCCTCTTTGCCTTGATTTTGTTTTGTACTACTTCACTCCACCACCAAGCTTCTTTTTGTGCTGGTACACCTCCCTTAGATACCCCTAATACATCTTTCGCCACTTTCCTAATATGTATAGCCATATTGTTCCACATATCAGAGGGTGTGCCAACATAATTCCAAACATCTCCTTGAAGGACTTTTTGTTTAAATATATCTTCTTTCTCGCTTTTGAGGTTCCACCATTTAGTCTGAATAGCTCGATGCACTCTTTTCTTCTTTGTCCATTTTTTTATTTGTAAATCCATAACTAAAAGTCGATGTTGGGTGGTTAAGCTTTCTCCTGGAATTACCTTACAATCTTTACAACACGCTCTATCTTTTTTTCTACAAATAAAGTAATCAATTTGTGTTTGTGATAAGCCACTCTTATAAGTAATTAAATGTTCATCTCGTTTTTTGAAGATTGTATTGACTATAAAGAGATCAAATGACATAGCAAAATTTAAAATCTCCCTACCTTCCTCGTTTATATCCCCATAACCAAAGTTTCCATGAATCCCTTGATATCCTAATGCCTCTTTACCGGCATGTCCATTTAAATCTCCTCCTAAACAAATCATCTCCCTTTGTGGAATCTTTTGAAACACCTTATCTAACTCTTCCCAAAAAACTGTCTTTATACTATCTTCTAGTCCTACTTGGGGTGCGTAAGCACAAACTATATTCAAAACCTCTACTCCTAACACTAATTTCAAGGTCATGATTCGGTCACCATATCGTTGTATGTCTACGACACTCTCCTTTAAATCTTTATTTATGATAATACCAACTCCGTTTCGGGCCTTTTCTTTACCCGAGTACCATAATTTAAAACCTGTATCCTCTATCTCCTTTGCTTTTTCTCCAACCCATTTTGTCTCTTGTAAACATAGAATATGAATCTTTCTCCGAGTCATAGTATCTACCACCTCCATTAGCTTACCCGATAATGTTCCGATATTCCAAGAACCAATACAAATCTTATTATCTAGGACTAACTTCCTTACCCCCCGCATCCGTCCATAATCAAAATGCGGAGACCCTCTCTGAAAATTTTTCACTACATTCGGGCGGCAATGTAGCGGGACTAACTTCTTTACCCACACCCGTCCATGACGTGGGAACCCTCTCTGCAATTGATTCACTACATTCGGGCAAAAATGTAGTGGCCCTTGCTTACTTCTTACTGCATTCGGGCTCTGCAGCACGTCGCTAGGCGGGGACGCCCCAAAGCAATGCTCATAATTTTTGTAATCCATGTTGTAGAAATCCGACGAAGTTTTACGCTAGCTGTCGGAAGCCTAACACAACCCTCCTCCTTTATCCGAGCTTGGGACCGGCAATGCAAGGGTGATCCCTTACATGGGCGGAGTTAAATGTTTTTAATACTCTTGTATGAATTAATTTATAGATTTACCCTAGCATTTACTTGAAATTATGGGCATACCTGTTTTGTGCAATTATTGTTTTGCTCATGTTAAATTCAGAAATTATTATGTTTGAATTGTAATATGTTTTGCAGTTCTATCCCTAATTGTTTGCTAAAATCACTGTTATGCCATCTCATAGACCCTTTTACTTTTACAGAATTAAAAGAATGTCATAAGATAGATTTACATTTATGTTCTTATTTGTTTATTCAAATTGTTGAATAACCATGAATTTTAATTTTACTATTTTGTCCTTAGCTTTTGTTTAAATTACCAAAACAAAAAGAAAGTTAGAATTACAAGTCTGCCCATTGCTTGTAAAGAAATTATAGAAGTAAACAAAAAGATTATTTTATTGTTTTATCCTTAGATTTGTTTTGAAATTGTAGAAACAATTTGTATTTTATATATTTTCATTGTGGTACTTGTATATTATCTGAAATTATTGTTAAGTGCCTAAAAATATTTATAGTTCACTACTTGGACATTGTGGATAGTACAATTTAGTGCTTGACAATGTTTTATTGTTGGTTTCTTAGAAAATGTCATATGGTTTATTATCTATTACTTGTTTTTGTTTTTCATTTAAAATATTCAAACCATTTATTTGTTATCTTTACCAAATTATTAAAAATAACTTATAGAATTTATTTTTCTAAATTGGCAAAGGCTTAAAAAGTAAAATAGCTTAAATTTTCAAACACGAAAAAGGAGAATCCCGTTAGCCTTAATTTTAGAGGGAGTTGATTATGTACTTAGGGAAATCGTTTTACCCCTACCTCAATTGCAACCGATGAAGAAAAAAAAAATATAAGATATTTTTAAATGATGATATTATAGCTTGGACTATCGTGTTAAACTATATGGAGGATGACTTGATTAAGGTCTTTGAAAAGTTTGAGACCGCTAAAAAGTTGTTTGACTCTTTGACTACCAAATATGATACTATAATTAAACTTCATGTTCAATTACTTCTTAAAAATATAATTCTCACAAAATGAAAGAAGGAAACAATGTAGTTAAACATATTAACTAAATGTTTATAATTGTTAGAGTTTTAGTTATAGAAAACCACTCATTTCTTAACTAATACAGATATACATTATTCTAAATAGTATTTTCCTTTCTTGGAAAATAGTAACCACAACCCTAAAACATGGTATTGATTTTATCATTTTTGAAATCCAATTGAAAAGAACATATGAAAATCACTAATTTTCAAGACTTGAAAAAATTGTTATTTGCTCAAGATGATTTAGGGTGAAGATCTAGAAACAATCAGAATAAGAAAAACCAAATAAAAGGTTTGGTAAGAATAACAAGAAGTGCGGTGATTTGTTTAAGAGATCAAAGGAATCTATTTCTTGGATAAAGTGCTTCAATTGTGGCAAAATAGAACACTACAAATGAGACTGTTGCAACAAAAAGAACAATGGTGGGAATACTTAACGTTGCGACTAAATAGAGAAGCATGACATAATTTGTGTTATTTCTCAATGTCTCTTTATATATTGCCCTATGACTAGTTGGCGGATGGACTCTAGAGCGACCTGATAAATCTCAAAGAGCAAAGAGGGAGTGATGGATCTAGAGGAATACATACCTTAGGAGCATTGAGTTTATATAAGAAATAATATTTTTTTTATGATGTTCTTCGGGTTGGATCTTTTAGGATTTTTGTATAAGGCACACTAATTTTACTTATTAATGTATTGATTGTGCCCTCTATTAGGCACAATCTTATGTCAATCCCTAACTTGGTAAAGAAAGAGTTAGAGATTAAGTTTGTTCCTAACAAGATTACTATAGGAAGACATGGTACGATAACTTTTAATAAGTGTGAAGCTTGTATATAAAGAAAAATTATTAAAAAATTATTTTTTAAAGAAATAATTCGGGCAACAACCCTATTATAAATAATTCACACCGATTTATACGGACCCTTTAGGGTGAGATCTCATCGTACGAAAGCCTATTTTATAACTTTTATCGATGTTTATTCAAGATATGCATATATCTCTTAGTAGATAAATCAGAGGCACTTAAAATATTTAAAAAATATAACCAAAAAATTGAAAATTAATTAGGGCAGACAATCAAGGTCTTATGTTCTGACTGAAGTGGTGAATATATTTCTAAAGAATTTTTGAAATATTGTAAAGACTTTGGTATTTCTAAACAAAATAGCATACCTAGAACACCTCAATAAAATGATGTATCTAAGAGATATAACAAGACTTTGTTAATATTACTAGGTCCATGTTAATTGATGATTCTCTTCTCAAGTTATTTTGGGGGAGAAGTGATAACTACAATCATACATATTGAAAAGAGTATTTGTAAGGCTATATTCTCTACACTTTGTGAGATATGGTTTAAAAGAAAACCATACTTGGGTCATATCAATAGGTGGGATCTATAATACATGTGAAGATCATTGATTAGTCTAGAGATAAGATAGACAATAGGTCCTTAAGATGTATCTTTATTGAATATCATAAAGGTTGTAAAGAATATTAATCTTGTCATAAAGACCTTGGTTTAATAGAAAGTAGGGGTAATGAATTTTTAAATGAAACTAAGAATGACATACTTGAAAATGATGATAAATACGTAGAGAGAGAAGAAATTCAACGTAAAAGTGAGGGGAATTGGCCACCAACTTGACCTGTCGTGAACATTCATCTTGAAGCCTTTCACTGCATACGGTAACTCCTGCTTTTAATATCTGTGGCAACGCGATGGGACCGATGCCCCCATTGGATCTTCCTTCTTAAGACATTATTGTTAAGCTTAAGATTGGTTGTACCTAAGAATATTTTCCAATCTACTGATTTTGTTTCATTAATGGTGTGCTTCTCTCCACGGTATACCTTCATATACGAAGTTGTCACCCTCTTGGGAGTTTTATCAATATAAAACTAACATATAAATATTAAATAATAAAAGGTGAGGGTCATCCACAATAAAGTATGTTCTTCTTTGTCTGTTTCCAATGGCCTCGTCGGGCACCCATTTATGATATTCTCCCCTTTTATATTGCATCAACAGTGTTTTATGTTGATTGAAACCTAGTCACTGATATCTCAATTATTTTTAGTGCCATTATTTAATGATTTTCTAGACAAAGGATCTTCGTGGAGCATTCCAGTCCGCAAGAATGCGATCATTCGTACCAGGCCTTTTTTGTCATGTTAGCACATAGATTAAGTCATAGAAACTGCCATGTACGTAGGTCGAAAAGAGATATTAATCTGAAATTACATTAAGCTCCTTAAACTAGGGAAACTTGACAGATGAACGTCTAAGGTACTAAATATTCAGATAGTCGCCCTTTTCTTGAGGTGCTTCACAATTATTGCCTAATTAAGATTTAGTTTCTTTCCTGCCTCGAAAATATAGGGTATTCTTCAAGTATACCATTGTTTGAATTTTATTAATTCAACATAAGCTAGATCATTTCATCTTACATTAAATCATACTGCTTTTATTCAAATCCCAATGCATTTGATTGGACGGCTGTTATCAATGAAAAATGACCGGCTTCTTATTTCACAGTTAGACCAAGTCAGATGATGGGCTATTGCTCTTATTGTCAGTGATACCATTATTTCATGGTGGGCCTGAACCAGCCACTATGCAAAGTTTTAACCTTGGCCTTGCCAGCCACCTACAGTAAAGCCAGGCGAGGTCAGTCCGCTTTTGTCCTGGAAGATAAAGAAGAGGAAAACCAAGCTGTTAGTCTTCTAGCACAAATAGCTGTGCCATATACGGGTTCGAAGGCTTTAACCCTTTATATCATGGCCTGCAACTGTTTCAGCCTCTGCGTTGTCTGTAACCAAGCTTGTTGTTAAGCATTTTTCATGGTTCGAACTTGTGACATTCCCCATATTTGTCAAATTTCAGATGAAAAGAGCCCATTAATGATCTCATACTTCATAGATCAACCTTTTCTGGATTGCAATGGATACTTGATTGAGACGCTTTGTCTTTGAGATCCAAATCCAATTTCGAACACTGTTTTATCTTTAAGATAGTACAGAATTAAGATTCGACTTTTAATAGGTCTTGAAACAGTTCCCTTTCAAGGAGTTGTACATATAAATCGATTTTGGATCCATCAAAAGATGTGGGCTCCCACAAAATGTCCCCGTTTTGTAGGGCACGACAAAACAATGTTTTTTTTTTTTGCCTGTTTACTAAAAAAAAAACAGCTGGGTAGACATGGCCGGTTTAAAATTGACCCGGCTGTTCAAACCGGAACTGCACCGCCTGCAGAACCAGCGGTAACTGGAATCTGTTGAACCGGAACCGAAATTGGAAGCAGAACTGGTAGTTTCAAACAGCTGCTAAATATGGTTTAAATAGTTTTTCAAAACCCTTACCACAAACAGACCTGTAGCTCAATGGCAAGGTGCCGCTTATTGTTTCATTGGGTGGGGAGTTCCAACGGTTTGGAACTGGTGATTTTGGACATGTATACAGTTGAGTATTCCTACTAATGCAAATTAACACAAGTTATTTAAAAATGCACAAAGAGCAATTGCTCACCTTGTCTAGGGGGTCGGCTCATAAGTCAATGCCATGAGTTCGATACTAGGGGTGGGCATTAGAAAGAAGGAAAAGCTAAGATTCACAGTGTCATAGTAGGTAAAATGAAGCATTTGATTAAAGATAGAAGCATTCATGAGGAAGATGAAATTCAACTTGTGAACATTTGCAGTGGGGGATCCACATTGTGGCAGGGTGGGGCGACAACCCCACGTGAAATTTAGAAATTCTTGAATTATGTATTGAAATTTTCAAAAATTTTGACAATTTTTGGAGCCTGTTCCACTCGAACCTGAAGTTTGTTCCATCCAAAACAAATTTCTAGATCCGCTATAAGACATCTGCATGGCTCAACTGTGGCTTGTTTTAGCCATACAAGTGTCGGCACCACGAGTTCTTTGAAACCTGAATAAATTAAGTTGCTTCCTTGTTAATTAGCAGTCAATTAATTGCAGGCAAGATTGACAAAACCCATGAAGTGAGGTCTCGCATTGTTGGACCCAAGGGGCTAGCATAGTTGGGACGGGCTCAGTTCTCACGTGGGTAGATGCTTGCTTCGCAGTATTTTTATACTTTGAATGGTAATTCCTGATCCAAATTAGAATGGCCTTCTCCAAACCCGACTCAAAACCAAGCCACCTGCTTCTGACCTAGGTGACCCACTTGTTAACCTGATTTGCCACCCCTAGGTGAAATTGTCACAGGACGGATTTCTGTGGTGTGCGCACCCGTCCCCATCCTTCGTCCGATGGCTTCAGAGAGCGCGAGCGCAAGGTGACGCACGAGCATAGATGCACGCGCCGATTGATGTAAACCTCCCTTGTACGTGTATGTGTTCGGTCCATTGTAAAGCTCGGGTGTGTTTTACGAACTTGGGTTAAGTCGAGTCGTGTGTGTAACTTGGCTTAGTGTGGTGTCGGTTCATAGTGGGCTAGGTCTAGTGGTATGTGTTAGGTCCAACTAGGTTAGCTAGGTTGGGTCAATTGTTGGCTGGGTCTTGTATCGGTTCATGTATTGGATCGGATATGGATCCATTAGGTCTTGGGTCTTGTAACTAGGGTCAAGTAGTACCTAGGTTAGTCACTTAGTTAGGGTTAGCTAGGTGGTTCCAAGACAGGTTGATTGGCTCAAGTTTGATTGAACCGAGTGGGAGCTGTACCAGTTTGGAGGGAGTGGTTATGTGGAACCGTCCCTTGTTTGGTGGGTGTCGATTATAGCCAGGTGTTTGCAAAGGGAGGTGCGGTTATTACTCCAAGCCAGCAAATTGAGTGGTTGGAGTTGTAGCAAGTAATCGCACGATGTGGAGCAACTTGGCGGGAGTAGTTACAGTGGCTCATGGCTTCAAAAGGACGGCAATAGCATGGAGGAAGGAGGTTGGAGTTCTCGTGAAGCTGAGTTCCCGTGAAACGCTGAAGACCTGAATCGGCTGGAGTTGCGGTTCACGTGAGGCGTTGGAGCAGAGAGGAGTGGGCAGTCGTGACATCCCCTGTGGAGAGATGCTAGGGAAGTGTTGCGGGCAGACGTTGTTCCCTTGTGAAAGGAACAACCAACCGAGTGTGCAGCCGGGAGTCTTCTGCAGCAAAGTGCGGCCAGGTCTTCTACGACAAAGTGTAGCCGTGTGTTCCCAGACAGTAGTGCAGTCGGGCTGTCTCTTGGTGAAGATCAGCCAGCCGAGTGTTGAGTAGTCATTCCATTGTAGCCGAGTTATTGGAGTGAAGACTGAACCTTTGGCAGCAGCTTGCAGCCAACTGTTCCCTGTTGTGTGGGTAGTCTTCCATCGTAGGAACAGCTAGGCGAGTGTGTGAACTCTGTTTGGTTCGGGTGTGAACCATAACTAGCTAGGATCTGTGTGGGACAGATTTGTATTTCATGGAAGTATGGTTCAGTTTAGTCCAGTTGCTGTAAGTGTGTGTTATGTTCTGGTTTTAGAACATAGAGTGCATGGAGATCACAGGAGCCGATCCTGCATCCCTATACGTTCGATAGAGTGAGCTAGGGATTCAAGGTAATCCGCGGTAAAGGCTTGCAGCAAGGGGAGAACGTGTACAGTCAAGCAGGAGCACATTCCGGATTGGGGCTGATAGAATCACGCGGTGATTCTAGCCATCACGGGCCGATGAAGGCATCGAAAAATTTAGTGTCAAAAATTGTCCCATGACAGTTTTGATGTCCATGTAAACAAACAACCCCAAGGTACACTCCTTTATGTTTGTCCATCAATGGGTTTTAGATTGCTTTCTTTACGCAACATCTTTACCCCGTCTTTGTACCTTGAAATTTCTTTGTTGTTTAGGATCCACCCCTGGTGCTCACCTAAAAGAACTCCAAGCCTAGTATAAACCATGGGTAAAAGGTGACAAACGAGACTGCCACCATGAGTTTCTCTAAATCATAGATTAACAACAACAACAACTAAGCCTTTTTCCATACTAGACGGGGTCAGCTACATGGATTCTTTGTTTCCACAAATCCCTATCGTGTGCCATGTTAACAGTTAACTCACAATAAGCTAGATCATTCTTTATTGTTTCTTTCCAACACTTTTGTGGTCGTCCTCTACCTCTTTTAATACTTTCCAAATTTAGTTTTTCATACCTTCTTATAGGTTCTTCTTTTGATCTTCTTTCTATATGTCCAAACCATCTTAAACGACATTCTCTCATTTTATCCTCTATTGGTGCCACTCCTAATTTGTTTCTAATAACCTCATTATGTATACGGTCTTTTCTTGTATAACCACTTATCCATCTCAACATCTTCATTTATGTCACAAACATCTTTTATACATGTTGATGATTAACTGCCCAACACTCAGAACCATAAAACATGGCAGGCCTAATTACTGCTCTATAATATTTACCTTTTAACTTTAATGGTATCTTCTTATCACAAAGAATACCTAATGCTCCTCTCCATTTTAACTAACAACATTAATTCTATGCGTAACATCTCCCATTACTCTGAAAAATTGATCCTAGGTATTTAAAACTTTCCTTTTGGGGATGCAATGTGTGCCAATTTTAATTTCTATGTCCTTTGAAGTAACCAAATGATCAAACTTACATTCCATATATTTTGTCTTTCTTCTACTAAGTCAGAGGCCTTTGCTTTCTAATGTTTCTCTCCATAGTTTTAATTTTCTATTAACTTTTTCCTTAGACTCTTTCACTAACACAATGTCATCTGCAAATAACATACACCAAGGTACTTCATCTTGAATATGTTTTGTTAACTCATCAATCACCATTATAAATAAGTATGGAGTTAAAGTTGATCCTTAATGTAATATAATATTAACTTCAAAGAAGTATGTCGTTCCTTCATGAGTCTTCACACATGTTTTTGCACCATCATACATGTCTCTTATAAGGTTAATGTATGTCAATGGGATACCTCTTTTTTTCAAAGTTCTCCAAACAACCTCTCTCAGTACCCGATTATAAGTTTTTTCTAGATCAATAATTATCATGTGAAGGTCTTTCTTTTTTGCTTAAAATGTTGCATAAAATGTCTCAAAAGGTAAATCGCTTCAATAGTAGATCTGCCTGGCATGAATCCAAATTGGTTCTCTGTTGTACTTGATGCTTGTCTTAACATATGTTCGATAATTCTTTTCCACAATTTCATAGTATGGCTCATTAACTTGATACCTCGATAATTCGCACAATTCTGAATATCTCTCTTGTTCTTATATATAGGTATAAGTGTACTCGCTCTCCATTCCTCGGGCATCTTTTGGTTTCTCCGTATTTAATTAAATAGTATTGTGGGCCAAGTGATTCCTATTTCTCCTAATATTTTTCAAACTTTTATAGGAATATTGTCTCGTCCTACCGATTTACCACCCTTCATATGTTTAAGAGTCTCTTTGACTTCATTCTTTTGAATACGTCGGTAGAAATTGTGGTTTATATACTTTTCTGACTTGGCTAAATCTCCTAAACTAATACTAACATCTTTATTTTCATTAAAAAGATTATAAAAATAGTTTTTCCATCTATTTCTTATATCATCATTTGCCACTAGAATTTTTTCATCCTCGTCTTTTATGCATCTAACATAATTAAGATCTTTAGTTTTCTTATCTCTAGCCCTAGCTATCTTAAAAATATCTTTTTCACCCTCTTTTGAGTTGAGTTTTTTAATATAAATCCTCCCAAATTTTAGCTTTTGTTTCACTCATGACCTTTTTCATTTCCTTCTTTGCTTTCTTATAAGCTTCTAAAGTTTCACTAGTTTTCTTGTCATAATGTAATTTGTATCATGCCCTCTTTGCCTTGATTTTATTTTGCACTACTTCACTCCACCACCAAGCTTCTTTTTGTACCGGTACACCTCTCTTAGATACACCTAACACATTTTTCGCCACTTTCCTAATATGTATAGCCATATTGTTCCACATATCACAGGGTGTACCAACATAATTCCAAACATCTCCTTGAAGGACTTTCTGTTTAAATATATCTTCTTTCTCGCTTTTAAGGTTTCACCATTTAGTTTGAATAGCTTGATGCACTCTTTTCTTCTTTGTCTATTTTTTTATTTGTAAATCCATAACTAAAAGTCGATGTTGGGTGGTTAATCTTTCTCTTGGAATTACCTTGCAATCTTTACAACACGCTCTATCTTTTTTTCTACAAATAAAGTAATCAATTTGTGTTTGTGATAAGCCACTCTTATAAGTAATTAAATGTTCATCTTGTTTTTGAAGATTGTATTGTCTATAAAGAGATCAAATGCCATAGCAAAATTTAAAATATCCTTACCTTCCTCATTTATATCCCCAAAACCAAAGTTTACATGAATCCATTGATATCCTAATGTCTTTTTACCAGCATGTTCATTTAAGTCTCCTCCTAAACAAATCATCTCCCTTTGTGGAATCTTTTGAATCACCTTATCTAACTCTTCCCAAAAAGTTGTCTTCATACTATCTTAGTCCTACTTGGGGTGCGTAAGCACAAACTATATTCAAAACCTCTGTTCCTAACACTAATTTCGACGTCATGATTCGGTCACCATATCATTGTATGTCTACTATACTATCCTTTAAATCTTTGTTTATGATAATACCAACTCCGTTTCGAGCTTTTCTTTACCTGAGTACCATAATTTGAAACTTGTATCATCTATCTCATTTGCTTTTTCTCCAACCCATTTTGTATCTTGTAAATATAGAATATTAATCTTTCTCCGAATCATAGTATCTACCATCTCCATTAACTTATCAGATAATGTTTCGATATTACAATAACCAATACTAATCTTATTATCTAGGACTAGCTTCCTTACTCCCCTCATCTGTCCATATTAAAAATGTGGAGACCCTCTCTGAAAATTATTCACTACATTCAGGCAGCAATGTAGCGGGACTAACTTCTTTACCAACACCCGTCGATGATGTGGGAACCTTCTCTGGAATTGATTCACTACATTCGGGCGAAAATGTAGTGGCCCTTTCTTACTTATTACTGCATTCGGGCTCTACAGCACGTCGCTAGGCGGGAATGCCCCAATGCAATGCTCATAATTTTTGTAATTCATGTTATAAAAATCCGACGAAGTTTTACGCTGGCTGTCAGAAGCCTAACACAACCCTCCTTTATTCGGGCTTGGGACCGGCAACCTTTATAGACGATTATGGATGAGTGCTGCCAGGAATGCAAGCTTCATGAAAGTCCATATGTATTAAAGATGTTGACGTATACCTTACCAATTTATCTGCTTGGACTTTGTAAGAGTGCGTCGAGATCAAATGTCATATTCATTTGTGCCAGACAACACAATGGACACAACCACAAGAGTCCAGAATTCATCAAAAAAGATATAGAGTAGAAGATAACAAGCTAAACAGTAGTAAATAAAGCACGTGACATTTTGCCCTTTATCAAATCAATCACAAATACCTTACATTTTGCCCTTAGTTCGACAGAAAACATCAATTTGTGAAAGATCATTTCAACTTATATTAGTTGATTAAGATGTCATGTCTTTACTTGTTGTATTACTCGCCACATCAGCACTAATTAATATTATACTTAAATATTAATCAATGTTAAATTTAAATACTAACTAATATTAAGCATTATTTAATATTATTAATTATTGTATATTAAATTTGATGATAATAAGTTATATTAAACTTAATTTAATATTTAATAATGATGTGGCTATTGAGTCGATTGTCACATCACTTTGTGCACGTGAATTCACGTTCGGGTGAAGCTCTTAGTGAATTTGGACTAACATCATAGATGGCAGAAACCACAGGATATTGCATCAACATTTTTTAAATCATATGAATCAAATTAAAAAATTACAAAACCTCTGAGTACTTTTCCAAAGTTTTACCTACTTAATATGAATGAAAACTGACATAAAACCCAAACGGCTTTCATGTATCCAAGATTGCCATTCATGTACACCTTCCATCAGCTTCAACTCAAAAGAACCTTCAAATTGAAGGTCTCGACATCTGGCGTGTGCTTATCTAATAGGGGGCCTAACACAGCTTCCTATGGGTGCAAGAAGTTGAAGCCCGAATTATGTCGACATTAGTGCGTGCATTATAGTGTCAATATGATTGCTTACAAAATAATTATACAATCGGTCTCATTAACTAAATTGTTGTGTAGGATTCGAACACTATTGATTTCATGAAAACCTTAATTGGTGACAAGTTTACCTTGTAAACATGATATGAATAGAAGCAAATAAAATTCTTAATTGCAACCAATTGCCACTCAGAAGTAGCAAACAAGAATCCATGTAGCCCTTGGGGGATCTAGAAAATCTTTTGGGGTGGGGCAAATAGCCCCTCGAATGGTTTAGGATGGGGTGAACTATGTATTATAGCTCATAGATTCCACCATGGGCTATAGACTTGATTCTCAAAATTTCGAGTAAGACCGATGCCCACCTCGGCTTAATGTAGATTTGTCATGTAGCCGACCCTATTTGGACTTAGTGCTGGTTTGATTTCTAATTAAATATCACTCATCCTATCAATTAAGGTTGCTTACAATGTTTCCCTTGGCTGTATTATGTAGCAGTGGTGTCCAAACTTTTGGAAGTTTGAAAGTACTCGAAATAAAATAACAATAGAAAAGGAAAAGGCATTCCACTTATCCTTTTCAAGAGTGCTGCCCGTAATTTAACAAAGTTGGACAAGAGATTTTGAGGGCTCAAATGAAGATAATAAGTCCTATTCTTGAGCAATTGAATGTTTAAAAGATGTCACAATCTTTCAAAAGTATCACCATTTCTAGAGCTTTCTCTCAAATGCTAGAAAACAAAAGTGTCACATTCTCTTGTTCACTTGGGTTGCCTCTTGAGGATCAGAGGGGACTTCTATCATCAAACTAGCCATATCCTAATGCAGCTCAGATTTCTTTGTTGCAACAACTACTACTGTTTAAGATTACATATTTGTTAAAATGGCCCTCGTTTTCTACATACGACACTAGAAAAACTTTAGGTTAATATGTAGAGTGACTATATCCTTGACACGTATGACACTAAACCTTCACCTTTACTTTTTGTTGACATGAGTATTATATGGTTGTCTTTTATATTTTTTTAAACATATTTATAACTTTTGATAGGGTAATCGTACCAAAGGATCGAGTTTTCCTCTTGTCGTATTACACTTTTTTGACTTTGATATCGTATGACTTTTCCTCAATCAAATTGGCTCCTGAGGTCTACTTAATTGTATCCCATTTTTAGGAACGTATCTTACTGTGTAGTTGTGATTCCTATTTGTCTGGTGAAACCCGATCACATGAGAAAAACCAACTCACTCGACAAACACAGTATCAAACAGAAAATTAAGTTAAGGTGATAATGCAGTCCTGGGTATCAAACTCATGATGGAGTTTGTGTTCTCGATGAGGTTCCTCAAAATCATATGTTAGCTAAGTTGTAGCCCCTTGAAAAGTAGTTTCGTCAATTGAATCCTGTAAGAATTTGTTGAATGAAGCTATTTTTGGGACTTAGTGGAACCCTTGGCAACATAAGATCCTCCAGCCGCACCAATAGGAAATCAAACTGTCCTCTTGACTACTGCAATATGTAATTCCTTTCATTGGAAATCCACCTAATATATATATATATAGGGAGAAGAATATATATAAGGCGAGAGTAATCCGCTCAAACATATTCATTCTTAAATTCACTCAAAGATGTCTACCGTTTGATCAATACGATCAATGATAAAGATTTGAATTTAAAAAATGAAACATACCGTTAGGAACTAAACGTGAAGTAAGGAAAATGCAATAGTACATTTCACTTTTTTAATTTAAATCTCCTCCATTTGATCATGCTGATCAAACAGCAGATGGGTTTGAGTATATACCACTATATAGAGAGAGTGTGTGTGTGTGTGTGTGTGTGTGTGTGTGTGTGAGAGAGAGAGAGAGAGAGAGAGAGAGAGAGAGAGAGAGAGAGAGAGAGAGAGAGAGAGTTTTCCAAACCACAGCTGTAATTCCAAACCACAGCTGTAACTGTGTTTTGATGTATCATCTGGACTGCTCTCAAGAACTGCTCTTTTCATCCATTCTATCATGAACAAGCTGGGAGTAGGCAGAACTTCACTAAATATGCAACCCTCCCTCATGATCTTTAAATTAAGGGTCTTCTGAGTCAATCCAGTGGCCAGGAATGCCATGGCTTTTCTGCTCCTACTATAAGGTTTCTCAGAAATCTGCATATCCCGTTTAGTCTCTTGAATTAGTACCTAAAAACAAGGTGAACCTAAACTTTTTCGTTTTCCAATTTTTGGTGAACCATGATATCGCGGTTGTAATCCTTACAATCTATCATCTAGTAGGGTTCGTTGCCGCTTCATCAACTCGAGTTCCTTTTTTTGCTCTCTCTCTCTCAGACTATACGGTTCTAGATGGCACTTACCTAGGTGCAATGGAATGTAGATGCAGTCGCATTCTTGAAATCGTTTTCCATATTTCTTCGATACCACGTAACAGACAGATGCAAGAGTGAGCAGCAGCGAATAGATATTTTGCAGCAGTGGGTTAATAGATGCCAACTTTAAACAAAACAACCAAAAAGATTTTCGCTTGAAATCAACATACTACAGAGCATATAAGTTTTCCTTACCCTTTCAGCTAATACTGTCGAATATGCTGTTTTCAAGTCACTTTCCCAGCGACCCAGCTCAATTGCTACAGCTAGTAATCGAAGAAAGGGATTTAAATGCATTTTTGCTTGACAGCCATGACTTCCACCGGCATGAATCTGTGAAGCTACGCAAAATTGAGCAACGAGTAATCTAAGAAGAGAGAGGAATTTTAAATGCATTTGTGTTGGAGAGCCACGACTTTCGAGGGTCTGGATCTATGAAGTTATGTGAAAGAAACTGAGCAGCTTCATCAGCCACAAGTTCTCGAGACCATGTTACTCTCTTTGAAAGGCCGCTTCCAGGACCCGAACACCTGCAAGAAGTTGGAATAAAATGTATCACTTATCAGAAGCAAAAAGGGAAATGCATCACGATTTTAATGTTGCAATTATTTCAATATATAACAGAAGAATTTCAGCAAACAACTTGAACATATTGGTTCTAGTATAAACCTGTATTCATAAAATCAGGCACTTTTCTCATTCTCCTTGTTGTCCCAGTTATGCCACCCTTCAGGTTTGACACAGGCATCAATCCATGTATATAAGAAGACAACTCTAGCAAAGGATCCCCACGGCCTTCCAAGGTATACATAGGGATTTCCTCCATTTCCAGTAATAACACATCTGTAAATTTTAACATGAAGTATCAGTTTAATCAAAAGCAAGACATTACATAAATTCATGGTATTGAAGGAAAATTTAGGTGATATGGAGTATGACATTAGGAGAAAATGGACATTCAAGCCTCGGGAGATGCAGTCAAGTGGACATTATTCGATTACAATGAGGAGGGTTCGAAATATCTAGTTTCATTGCACTCATTTGCAGGCATCTATTTCTGTCGATGACATGAAGCGAATTTTGAATCAGCTTCCGTACATGCCACGGTTTGGGCATTTCAGTGTTGGAAGGACAAAGATGCAGTTTCCAGACAAAGTATAAGCATATCGAAACAAGAAATGAACCTTATGAAAACGTAGCCTGTAGAGTCCTGAGAAGACTTCCTACTCTGAGCAGTTACGAATCCAGGTGACTTGCAGTAAATATGACAGTGCTCCAAAAGAGCTGTACTATTTCCAAAGATGAAATCAACACTTCCTTCAATATAGCAGTCTCTTAAGTATTGCGTGCCATGATGTAGATACAACGTATCCTAAAGGAGTGTGACAATGAGAAGTTCTTAGTGCATTTTCGCCAGAATGAAACAGAATGCATGATAATCGTAAGTATTGAAATAAGTAATTGTAACATACAACGATTTCTGCTGAACAAGATGACCATGAGGGTTACCTGCCAGCCGAGAAACCGGCAATTATAGAATGCACAACAATCAGCCGTTACCCTCACTGCAACAGCTTGGCCAGAACCCTGCCAAGTTTCTATTCCCAAATAAGTGAACTACAGAATTAACTTGTAACATGAGAATCTAGTTCAGAAACACAACCGAGATACATAAGATGTACAAAAATTAAAACGACTTGAAATTTCAACAGATTTGCTAATCATACAATGCAGCATCAAACGTGTATATGCTCATTGATAGATGCATCTGTAATCAAACATAAACACATACGATAAGACCATTTCAATCTTTATTATTATATATCCATTATACTCATGGACGCTCAAAATATGTGTAGACATACTGTGGCTAGCAAACTACGAAATGCTACCAAATATTTTCTACTTTCATTAAGAAAAAGTAAAACGGAAAGCATCTGAGACCATCTTCAAGACAACTTTGGCAAGCTCAAACGAATTATGGTCTCTCTAGCAATCTAAGACCATCTCACACCAATTTTCTAAGTCATTTTAGTCACCTGCATATTATTCCTCATCTTAAGGACTGCATCTAGGGTTCTAAAAGACAGCTCCCGCATTGGAAAGTCAAACATCAGTCTACGAACATTAGTAACTTGGATATTCCCAAGGAAGAATTGTGCAGCAACCATGTCAAAACAGCCAAGAGAAAGAAGTTGGCACAATAAGCCACTCTTATTTCACGAATATACCAAATGCAAAGACAGCACAAGAAAGAAATTGATTTATCCCACAAGGAAGTACCAATGCCTGCTGCGGATTGGACCAACGTTGTTAAGTTTTCTTATAATAGAAAACTGATAACATATGTTACTTACTTGAGGTGCTGCATTCTCAAATGTAATATTTTCTGCAATGAAGTCCCCTCCTTCAACAATGAAAGTACCGCAAGCAAATGTCCCAGTGCCAATGACATGAGAACCCTACGAAATTCAAATAAGGTTTGAAATTTGCATAAAGCCAAGTATGCAAGTGGATCAAAAAAATTGGCAGTTAGTTTTCTTGAAATAACATTATAAAGTAAAGCAAAACGTATATATCATTTGTATCCACAAATAAGGTAATGTATTGTTGTTTTAATACATTGTTTGCAAAAACTTACTGCCATAAAATTAAGGATCTTGCCATGCTACATATAATGTGCCATCTATAGACACTATAGGTTCTGATCATAATGCTACAAGAAATAAGGGAGAGTGCGGCTTCTAAAGGACTTATTGCAAAGAGAATATCTGCTAAGTAATATGGCAGATAATGCATTTATATTTTTCTTCAATCTGCTCCATCACATTGATCAAAATGCATGATCTACAAAGATGTTATCAATGAGAAGTTAAGCTCATGAAATGGTAGTAGACAGAAAGGAACTTTGACAAGTTTAGAATCAAGAAGAAATAGCTCCTGTAGTTGATGGATATTAAATCACCACTCACTACAAATACAAGGATCAGCATCCATTGAAGGAGATGTCCTTTATTTGTAGGTTTAAGAGCGCTGTTAAATGATCTTCTTTGAAGGAAGCAGATTCAGTCAGCTGGATACCTTTTCTTTTAACAAAAAATTCTATCGCATAAGCATAAACGCAAAGACAAATCCAGGCCGCATAAACTAGGCCATTGAAACTTGAAATTAATAGTGCTACTGATGCTACATTCTGGATCATGTAATGTGATCTAAAGGGGGGGGGGGGGGGGGATCCATTCAGAAAAAACTACGGTTTCCACTGATGCAAATCCACCCGTGATGGTTTTAATTCAGTATGAAAAGCAACCCGCATCGGTAGAATTTTCCTCTCAGTTTCATAGTCTAAGAGTTCCTCTCTCAATTACTTCATATAAATTACAAGTAATACCCTGGTCATAACCCAAATTCAAATTCAAATTCAACTCACATGGTGTCAAAATCCTATGCTTCCAGGAAGAAGAATGGGACCTAGAAGGAGAAAACCTATAAGGATCAATCATGGAGATGAATTAGCTACTTTGCTTATCCCGGCAAACAGTGAGAAGAATTCCACATACGCTGATGCTTTGCCTTTTCAAAGCCGTTTACATGTGCTTTAGGTAATCAACGGCAAGTATAAAACTTGATTGAAACTTTTACCGTAGAATCTAGCACTTATACACCTTATTGAGGGGGCCTACTAGTGACATGCTGGATTCCCCGAGTGGGGGTAACAAGAGATCATACATCTGACGGCCAGCATAAAATCTTTTACAATGAATTCTATTACTTATGCTAATAATCTTGGGGCATCTCCTGCAAGTAAGAAATTAACTAACTCTTTTGGAGTCAAATTAGGGTTGTGACACAGTATACACCAATTAACAACTAAGAATCCATGCAGCTTACCCTACTTACGAGTACAAACTACAAAAAGGAAAGTACTTTGCATTTGGCTTTGGAAGCAGTGAGAGCCTCGAATCAAGTACCTGATGGTGATTGACGATTGTGGCCGTGTTGTTCCAGCTGATGATGGTCTCTTCAGGGCAGAAACCCCTTAGCGTGATGAAGTTCTTGGTCTTGGCCACGTACACTGGCTCCTTGTAAACGCCGGGGCACACCACAACGATCGTTCTTACCGTGTTTCGAAGCGGGACCCCATCGATCGCCTGCTGCACCGTACTGAATTGGCAATTCCCATCTTTGCCTACCCTCAACACCGCTGCCATCGATCTTCCGCTAGTATGCTGGTTCAATGTTAAATATATATAATCATGTTTAGCTTCTCTCTTGTTTTTTGTTGCTCTCCTTCTTAGTTTTTCTTCTGTTTTTCGTTGTTCGTTCAAAATAACAGTAATGATAATAGCGGTAGAAGTAAAACTCCAAAATGATCGAACAAAACCAATGCTGAAGGAAGTATGAAACTGCACCTCGAGACAGAGAAAGAGAGAAAAAAATCCCTCGCCGGAAAGAGAAAAGATGAATACGATTTTCCTCCGCAGAATAAAAGGGGTGAGATTAATCTTACCGGAGAAATGGTATCTAACGCCGGGAAAACACGATCGCCAGCAACGGAAACGATCGAGAGAGAGTTGGTCTCACGCATACAAGAGAGAGAGAAGGCGCGTGGGGCCCTGGAGAAGGCGTTGATCCAACACGCACAAGAGGACGACGATGGCGGATTTCAGAACTCGTTCGGATTTGTCCCAGTATCGTTAGATTCACTCTTTCTTTTTCTGATAAGCGAATCGGACTCTGTTACGGCTCATTTCACTCATTACCATCTTTTCGGTCAAAGTTTTCTGAAAAAACGTGCTCCTTGAGGGTTCACTCAGAAGCACTGAATGTCAACAGATTGAACCCAAGCTGCCCAACTCCAGCTTACCAATCGAGAAAATTTATATAATTCCTCTCCTTTCACTGTTTTATATTTCGGGTTATGTTTCTCGTGAAGAATCTCGTCGTAAATATAAATATATTATATGTTGTGTGAGTTGAATGGTTATAAAGAGGTTAACAACCAAAAAGATTTTGAATACTTAAAACCATGACAATACAGACATTATCCCTCTGAAACGTATAACTACACAAGGGCAGAAGACGAGAGAAGAATGGCCAACATAGAGCAAGTGACATCTTTCCCGATCATCTTCTTCGTGTGAAACTGACTAAATAATCGACTCAAAGATAAACTGGTAGCTATAGTTCACAAGTTCAACGCTCCTATGTCCCATATTGCCAATAGAGATGTCAACGAAAGATTTGAAACTAATTTCTATCTCAAGATGCAAACTCTCGGCACGGTTCGGTAGGTTCTGAAAAAGTAGATCCTTTTTAGAGCATGCCCATCCAATAACATCTGAAAAAGAAGATGCGTCTCAACATTGCCATCTCAAGAATCCTTTTCCAGAAAAGAACTCTACATACAGGCTGCTCATCTACACCCGAGTTTCACCCATGCTCTACTCTTTTTAGTTACAATGGGAGGCCAAAGCTGGGTATGCATGACCGGAGAGTCGAACTTGAGCCCCATACGACAGTCTGAGAGTCAGCGCACAAGAAAATTATCGACTCCCCCCAAATCAGATGGGGTAAGGTCAATTGCCCGAGTAGTCAACTCCTTCATCAACTATAGCAAACACCGTCCCCTGTAAAAGGTTATTCTCTGCGTATTAAGCAAATAACCGATATAACTCCTGAATTCCTATGTAAAGCATCCATACCACTTGTTGCTGATGCAACCAAAACCATTCAAGTTCCCCGAAAACTTTTTTACTCGAACAGTTCATGTCGAACAGCCCAAACACACGAAAGATTGAAGAGAGGGAATAGAACAGCAAAAGGTCGGAGCACATTAAGAATCCGAATTCAAACCAGCAGGTCCCTATGCATCTTCATGCCATCAAGTATGTCATCATAGCACACTGCCATGCATGAACATCCAGGCAACGAAAATGATCAAGAAACAAGAGAATTATTCTAAGGACAGTCCCGCCAACTGATCTGTTGGAATGTTTCCTTGCCGCTGCTGTTGCTGAGCGACAGTCCGCAGGATGTCCATTGCCTCGGCAACTTTAGATCTCAATTCCTCTGGAGACTCCAGCAGGTGCAGCACCTCCGTTTGGTCCATCTCAAGTAGCATTCCCGTTACCTTGGCAGCATGATCACGTTCTAGCTGCTCCACTAATGGGTAGAGGTTTTCTCCCAACAACTGAAAATTCAATGAGTTAGAATGAAAGAGTCCATGAAGAACAATATAGAGTTTCTTCTGCCTCTCGTTGTCAAGTAAATGCACACTAAAACATATCATCGTTATCACAAGTTGGGAGCAAATACTCGCATGCATTAATAACAATAGATAAACATGGTCCTTATTCAAGAATCAAGTAAGAAATGTACCGCCCTCTGCTGATCAGGAGTAGCGTTTGCAAGGGCAGAAGCCAAGGCACTGATGGGAATAGGCTGCGGAATTTGAACAGGTAGCATGCCCCCGCCCATGGGAAGTTCCTGCATGTTCCGTCCTGGAGGATAGCGGTACATCCTTCCTCTTGGAAGCACCTAAAGAGAACATCTTTACATTGTTAATAATGAAGCAAAAGAAACAGCACAAACACTAACTATTGCATGTGCTATAAGAAAGGGAAGATGTAAAACATCTAGTAAGACTCAAACCATGTTCACATCAATAAGTATAAAAAATTCAATAGTCACAAACAATAAAAATAGTGCACCGGTTGCTGTATCAGCGACAAAGGCTGCTGTGTCTGTTGCACCGGAGCTGCTCCACCCCATCTTCCACCTGGTCGTGGTCCTTGTGGCCCTTGTTGTACCATAGGAACAAAGAAGTTAGGCATGGGTGTTGTACCAGGCCTCATACCACCAGGAATCTGCTGGTAACCAAACCCAGGCTGCAAGACAACAGAACTTTCAGGGTAACAGATGGACGTGCTTATCAGCAAAAAACTCTATACATGTGATTGTAAGCGTACACCAGAATTGCAATCATGAAGTTCAGGAATTTAGAAGTTAAAAAAACACGCTAATACCAGATTAGATATCTCAGTGAACAAAAAACTCATCAGGCACGTCCATCTGTTACCCTGAAAGTTCTGTTGTATAGAGTGTACAGATGGACGTGCTTATCAGCAAACCCAGGCTGCAAGACAACAGAACTTTCATATCTTAGCGTGAACAAAAAACTCATTAGGCATGGGTGTTGTACCAGGACTCATACCACCAGGAATCTGCTGGTAACCAAACCCAGGCTGCAAGACAACAGAACTTTCAGGGTAACAGATGGACGTGCTTATCAGCAAAAAATTCATCAGGCAAAACAACAAGCACACGGAACATATAAGCGTACATCAGAATTGCAATCATGAAGTTCAGGAATTTAGAAGTTAAAAAAACACGCTAATACCAGATTAGATATCTCAGTGAACAAATGTTTTTTTATCAATCTCATGAACTATTTTCCATTTTCAAATAGTTCTCACGTTACTCATTAGATTTAGCAACCTGTGATTGCTCTTAAGCACATGAAGAAAATAGGAAGGTTCAAGATGTAGAGCAAGATTTTAGCAAACACTGGTATGAGATCAACAACAACGCTGAACCAACCTATCCACCAGGTGCTACACTATCCACCACAAAGAAATCAATTTGATTTCGAGAGGACTAGTTGAAACAACGTATTACCACTTGGTCTTGCCCTATCCTCAACTGAGCTGTCCAAACAGGCCAACCTACGCATAAATCTAAAGAGCATTATGAGTATGCATGAGCCAACGCGCACCCATCAACAATATAGAACAAACTAAAAAGTTGGATCCTCTCCAAATTCTGCTCGGTACGGTTGAAACACCTCTCCTGCTCAAAACCCCATTTTATGATAATTCCTTGGTTCAATTAGCTCTAGATCAAGTTCATATACTCAGGCATTTGGTTTAGATACAACAGTAGCATATTATTAGCCGTGAAATTTTTCCCTGAAACCAATGAATCTCAGACTCAACCTTCACAAAAGGAAAGGATGGATTGAACCCATCTAAACTGCCGAGTTCAGGTTATAACTACGTTAATAATGCAAAACCAATCGGGCTTTGAGCTAAGAAAGGCAATCCAATCCAGTTCCAATTTCTACCTTGTGATAACCCAAAATTCCACTAGACACACCAATTTTTATCAGATTGTGTCCCTTAAATTGAGTTAACTGCTAGCATGGCACATGATAGGGCTCTGTGGAAACAAATATTCCATGTAGCCGACCCCATCTAGTATGGAAAAAGGCTTAGTTGTTGTTGTTGTTGTGTGTCCCTTAAATGCGCTTCTTAGATGGAAATTAGGCAAGAACAGTGTATTCTAGAGGTGGCAGATATGACAATCAGAAAACTATATGAGTGTCTGTAAAGGCAATCCAGCACCCCGTTCACCTAAGCACTGGACATTGATTTCACTATCAAGTATTGGGTTCTGTCACGATATGCATGTTCTCACCAAGCAATATAAGACTGGAAGTTCAGGGAATCACATCTATCTCTCCCATTTAGAATAGAATTCTGATTTACCTATACATGTAGGACATCTACCGTTCAAAATATCTAGCATGACAATCATGAGAACAATACATGCCAGGTTAAACAAGGTCAGCCACATGAGAAATGCCAATGACTGACCAACAGGTTGAAATGGGGCCAGAAAACTGCTAACACATAATACAGGGCGACCAACTGGTTATGCACCTCTTTTCGCCTTGCACTCTGTTGTTTAACTTGCCATTGCATGACTGCACAAGAATCTCAACCATATGGGAATAAGCTTTCTGAAATGTCCTAACATACTTCGATAACCATGTCAGAAAGCCACAAGAAAGATTATAATTCTTTAACCTGACAGAAATAATGCACATGCTGACATCAAATTCTCCGCCCTACCCTTAACAAACTTTCCAGCTCAAAAAAAAACAGTTATGAAAGATAGATCATTAAATTGTTCTTAATTTGAGGAACACTTGGTTGATTCTAGAATGCTAAATCCATCACAGATTACATCAGTAAAAAGGGTATGATAGAAAGTTCGGCAAAGATTCCACTTGAACCCACATGCACATACACAAGTAGATGAAGAAACCAAGAAAGCCAGGAAAGAAATGGTGCAGAAACAACAAAGTAGAAAACAACCATTCTTTCTAATTACACATACATAAGCCCCAAAAGAGCGTAGCTCCCTGGCTAGGTGGTTGCACTCTCTGACAAAAGGTCAGGACTTGAATACCCTGGTGCAGATCGGGTAGGTGTCTGCCTAACCCCATCTTGCCTATCAGGGGGAAAAACTACACATACTCAAAGAATCACAAGAGATATCCACAACAGCTCAATGACATCCATCGATGTGCCACTTAAGAATCCTGGATCCCAAATGGCACATACAGTTGGCAAGTAAATCAACTGAACAAACTATAAAATCACATGCAATGCTTCTAATTCTATGCAAAACTAGTGAAGACGGCACTAGTTACACTGTTACAGCTTATCTCTTGCAAATAATTAAGCAGTACATTTTCAAATTAAACATAGACAGAGAGTAATGAAAAGAAAAGGATGAGATGGTTCAAATCAAAGACATTTGAGTCTCTGAGAGCATATACAACTGTCATTATGCAGATAAATTTATAGTTTAATTGTGTCAAATAGCATATCAGATGTTTTCATATATGTAACCTTGTAAAGTATTGGGAAGGGCGTCTTTTTTTAGAGAAAATAGTGTAAGTACCTGTGGAGGAATAAGGGCTGGAGGTCCTTGACCATAAAATATTTGTTGCCCAAGAGTTGGACGACCAGGTGGATATATTGGCACACGAGGAGTCATTGATGATGCCAAAGGTACAGGTCGCATTTGTGCAAATTGTTCCTAAGCAAGGACACCGTAATTTAGCAAAAGAAGTGGGGAAAATTACAAATCATCAAAACTTACATACTCGGAGTAAAATACTAGTGATACATTATGAAGGAAACGTTAATTAAAACTAAAAAATGTGTGTAGTGAATGAAAATACCATCCACATAAGCAGTAAAGGATGAGATTCTGAGACAGCACCCTGAGTTTGTGCACCTATCCAGTTTGCAAAGACAAAAACAGAATAATTTGGCTGAAGTGATGTTGTTCAGAAAATCAACGAGGTTGAGGAAGGTGGAGGTTCAATGACAACAGAATTGGACTAAAGTTATCACAACAGTATCTTACTACACTATGCCAAGAACGGGAAGATCAAAAAAGGCAATATCCAAAATGAGGTCAATATTCAAAATTTAAGAAAATTCAACACTTCACACGTAACTTCTGATTCCTGCATAGTTAGACAAGGATAATAACAACAACAACAACAACAACTAAGCCTTTTCCCATACTAGATGGGATAAGACAAAGGATAGTTAGACAAGGATAAAACAGTAAAAATGACTTTACAAGAACTCACCAGACAAAAGTGTATTTCTTTAAATGAATTAAACATACTCTAAAAAATTTAACGGAAACAAGGGATATGGGGAAAAGAGACACCAAGTTATCTACCTATACTGTTTTGTCCATTGACAAAGTCACAAAGTTTTGCGATGAGTATAATGTAATCAAATGGTGTATGCATTAATAACAGCACTGACAAGACTCATAGCGCGGTACTTGCTAACACACTGCTGCCATAACAGAGAATTCAAAAAGGGAATCACAGTGACCAAAAGAGGGTCACTAAAAAGAAAAGAAAGAAGATATTCCAGAGAGTATAAAATAAGCATATCCCAACTTAACAGAAGGTTAAAAGTGAAGCCATGGGCAAAAACCACCCAAACTTTGACCAAAACAAAAATAAACCCCACTTCCATATACAATTCAGCTGAAGGCCTGAAAATGTTTTGTCAGTCTTCAAATCCACTAAGTGACATTTTTTACAGCCAGAAAAAAGGCACACATCATTCATCAGAGAGATGTTTAAACTGTAATGACTCCATTAAGGAAAAACAGTGAAATGTAATAATCAACACATCAGATGAACTTATTTAAATAGGTGGCAAGTTGACAGACTATTGCATTTCATTGAAAAGTCAGCTTCAGATAGTTATTTTCTGGTGGACTGCACCACCACATTATGGTGAGGAATAGGAATAATTACCTGCAATCTTGCTCTTCTGTCTTCCTTACGCTGTGCAGGAGCAACATAAAGGGGCTTGGTAACAATAATATTCCCATTCATCTCCCCAAGCTGAAAACAAATAGATGAAATGCATGGTAGTAAGAGGATGGAGACATCTTTGAACACATACAAATTTACAAAATAAACTTACAGCTCGAGATGCTTCCTCAGGAGTTGAAAACGCAACAAATCCTGATCCTCTACTGATAATTCCATTTGGGTCTCGCATAACCTGCGTAAGTGAGGTAAAAAGAAATGCATTACTCAATTTCTGCTACCATGAAAGATGGTGACATAACATGAATGCAACCAAAGAGAATCATATTCACACACCTTGCATGAAGTTATTGTACCAAACTCGGAGAACAGTTCTTTAAGCTTTTCATCACTGATGGTATCATCCAAGTTCATGTGAGATACAAGTTCACACCTTGATATTTGTCCAACAGCTTCCTTTATACTCTGCTCAAATCGTCCTTTCCAGTTCCAAGCTCTCGTTCAGATTTTTTCTAGGCTTTTCCTACATACCACTCCTTGTCCTTGATTTTCTTTCCATTAGAGTGCGTCAACAGCGTTTACCAGCATCATCTGGGTTTTCAAAATTGGCCGAAACCAAAGCTACTTCGATTTACTGTCAACATCTCTCATTACTACAGCACTAGTAATAGTTCCATATTCTCCAAAAAATTTCTTCAAGTCATACAATGTCAGTTGTTGACTCTGACAGATTTTCACATAGACATTGATTGAATTTTACATCTTACTAAATGCATTCTCTCTATCTTGTTTTCGTGGGAAATGACCTACATGAGACCTGCTTATCATTAATCAGCATGCCATTTAACCTTGTCAATTGCAGTCTGTGCAGACTCTTCATTGTCGAATTAGAACAGCTCCACCATAGCCTTTAGACTGGCCAGAACCATCCAGTTGCTATTTTTGCAAGAAAGAATATTTCCAAATACAGAGAAGGTATCGTACAATGCCTTGTGATCAATTGCCTTATCCAGATTCTGCACAAGTTTGAAGCTTAAAATCATTTTACTGCCACAGATATTGAAAACAATAACTCCGCCTATGTAAGGAATCACCCTTTCATGGCCGGTCCCAAGCCCGGAAAAAGGAGGAGGGTTGTGTTAGGCTTCCGACAGCCAGCGTAAAACTTTGTCGGACTTAACATGGATTCTACAAAAAAAAACAAAGAATCCATGTAGCTGACCCCATCTAGTATGGGAAAAGGCTTAGTTGTAGTTGTAGTTGTAGTTGTAGTAGATATTGAAAACAATATCTGAAAAAAGAAAAAACCACCAAAAGAACCCAGTTGAACATACCTTTATAAATATGTTTGCAGCCCCACTTTTACGAATACTGGGATCCCTCTGTGAATACATAATACGGATAGTTTTCCCATTCAGAGAGGTAAAGTTCAACACCTCCAATGCCCTAGCCGCTGTTGTTTGATCAAGAAAGCAGAAAAGCACAGGGTAAGTCTTGAAACAAAATAAGCATTTTGGAAAACTGCGACATATTTATGTAGTAAGGCATACTTGCAGAATATTTGATCATAGATTACCTTCAGAAAATTTCATGAGAATCAACCAAGGAATGGGTGACTACAGAGCCAAATTGCATAATAATCAGCTTTAGGGAAGATTAAAGCATTCCAGACAATGTAATTGGTAAGTAACAGCGTTCAAGAGCATTAAAGAATCCTTCTCCAAGCAGTATCAATGATAAAAAAAAATAACGTAGTTCACTTCTAGGGCCAGAAAACCTCCATTTTGACCTTCTTACGACAAACTATACGTCTTAAGTGGGTTTCAGGCATATCATGTTACAGAAGTGCGCTGCAAATACTCTTGTCGGGTAGTCATGAACCCAAAGGTCCTGAGAGTGGACTTACGAGTTAAGACAATAACAGAAACTCGCCAACGCTTGAAAATTATATGTAGTGACTCGAACTTGCACTTGTGATAGTTTAAACCTCCAGTTATGCCTCAGTTTCCAAATGACTAATATAAATTCGCATCAGAATTACTTTCTGACAATTAATTAGATATCAATATAAAAGCCTAATGCCAAAGTGCGAGTAAGAAAAAGGTACAAAGCTTATGATATGCCAAAGTTCCTACGAGGAAGCATTAAGGCTCACACACAAGAAGATAAGCAGCAAGGTGTCCTAAAGGGACCAAACACCAATTCACCATTGCCAAGTTAAATGCAGCATAGCTTGTACTGTACGTGATATAACTAGGAGGAATTTATGCCTGGGATTTGAAACAAGGAAATTTCGAACCACACTTTTATCTAGTTTGATATATACCAAAAAAAACTGCGCGGTTGATACTTAAAATTGGACCTAAACAACGACCTTGTTTAAAAAATATTCAAGTCAAATAAACACATAGACTTCAAGGTATAAATTGATTCACACCAATACTTTTTGGATTCGAAAGCCATAATTTTCGCACCAGCAGCAGGCATAACCAATTCCAACCATGTATGAATTACATAACAACGAGACACTTGCGACACCCTGATCAACATCACAAGCCACACGAAAATAGGGCAAACCAACTCACCCTCTTGGGTATTGTTGTAATTGACGTAGGCGTAGCCGAGAGACCGGCGGGTGCTGAGATCGCGGCAGACGCGTACAGACACAACCTGACCCAACTGGCTGAAGAGCTCATAGAGCTGCGAGTCCGTCACGTTCGTCTCCAGATTGCCAACGTACAGAGCTGTCGACACGGACGAGTTTGCTCCATTTCCAGCCGCCCCTGCTCCGACAGAGGCAGTTGTCTGAACGGCCGAGATTGGTGGTTGTGGTTGCACCTGAATCTGCGGCATCATGATCGCGCTACTATTTTCTTTTTTTTCCTTTTTCTTTCTACTCTTCTTCAGAACCCCTAAACCACCAAACACGACGCAAAACAAGTACGAACCGAGACTAGACAAGTATTTCTCACTCCTTTTTCACTTTTTTTTCTTTTGATTTTCCTTTGATTCCGGGGGAACGAGGGAATTGCACACCAAATTAGGGCTTCTCTTTTGGGGGTTTTCTGGCAGAGATGGACGGGGAGATTCTGAATATATATGTATGAGAGAGAGAGAGAGAGAGAGAGGATCTTTGGGAAGAAGGGAACTTTTGGGGGGCGAGAGCAGCCCGGACTGCACCGCAACGTCTGCAGGCGATGAGGTGCGCCTTTTATACCCTGCTGTCGTCCGCCTCAGGGTGACGAAAACCCTAAAATCTTTGCGCGCCAGATCGTACACCCCTTGGGCCAAGTGGACAGGCATGGCCCCATTAGTGCGATGGTAGGGGCATTTCATGGATTTTCTTTTTATATACAAGAGGAGGCCGCATCCTACGACACATTCCATGCACACCCTCGGCATGTTTCATATGCTTTTCACTTTACATGTTTATTCATTCTTGAAAATTTTAATCATTCGTTAATGTTTAAGTTCAAAAAGTAAAAGATGTGTATAATTAAAGTATATCCGTAAAATAATATAATATACTTTTTTCTTATTATTGAACTCCATCGTTGGTCACTTAAAAATTGATGGTTCAGATTTTCAAAGTCATATAACATACATATTAGACTTTTTAAATGGTGATAACCTAGTATAAGTTAACATACTTAGGTGTTATTATATTCAAACATACTTAGGTGTCATCGGTTCTGAAAAATAGATTGTTCAGATTTTCAAAAACATGGAATGCATGTGTACATGCTTTTATTTTTCAAAATTAAAACTCAATAATCAATCTCTTAGGATGAAATGATTGAGATTTATTTGAATACCCTAGCCATGATAATATATATCACGATCTCTCTCTCTAATTTATGATCAATTTGCAAATAGATCTTTGCATCATTCTCTGCCACAATTTGCGACTCTTTTCCTTCTTATTCATGGCCTTGGTTGTTCTAATCTTTTCCTGCACGACCTTTTACCTCCTTTACGACTCTGATGTATTATGTCTCTCTCTGTCATCGTTACACGATGGTTCAGTGCACATGGCGAAGCAGACTAGTGGAGTGTTCTAAAATTCAAAATTAAGGATCATGCAATAAGGAAGCCCCCTTATGTGTTGCATGAATTGTTTCCAATTACAAAACAAATGATTTTTTTTAAATAAACATGACACTTTCTATTTTAAAAAATGGAAATAACATGCAACCATTTCTCCTTATTGTAACGAACATCCAAGGAAGAAAAAGATACATAAAATAAAAAAAGAAAATACTCAACAGAGTTCTCGTTCTCTCACTCTTCTGGTTTACGGTTTTTCCTTGAACAGCCTCCTTACGACGACATGCCAGGCGACCCAAAACCCAAAGACGTATCCTCCCGTTGCAAAAGAAAACAACAGGAGAATCTTTATGGGGTTAAACCTATGATCACTGTTGGCGGGGGTAAGATTTCTCACGCAAATATATCTCTTGAATTTCAAGCAATTAATGAATCGTGATTTTTGGTTATGTTGGTTTCAACAGCATTGGACCCAATGGTTGATGATGATTAGAGATTGGAAAGTGACTCTTAGGTTAGTTTCCATATACCAGAAATGTACCGGTAGGAGTCGCATTGGATGTTAG
Source organism: Brasenia schreberi (assembly GCA_036023115.1). Classification (NCBI taxonomy): domain Eukaryota; kingdom Viridiplantae; phylum Streptophyta; class Magnoliopsida; order Nymphaeales; family Cabombaceae; genus Brasenia; species Brasenia schreberi. The sequence continues at coordinate 3,374,580 of JAYKKT010000033.1, forward strand.
TTTGCTAAATTGAAAGTCTCAATCCGAAGACTTAAATCCAAACTGCTGATTTATGTTTACTTCAGAAGCCGTTTCGTTTGTAAAAATTAGTGCCAGACTTGGAATTTTTGCAGAAACTGTCATATGGTTCTTTTAATGTTCAGTGTGTAAAGTTGTAGGCGACTCACAAAGGAGCGCGATGATTGATGAAGTGATTATAATTTGAACTTGTTGCAGGTTGGCATCGTATCAGATTATGACTTGCTGCCAATGGATGCGATATCAGGTTTTTATCAGAACATCATAGCATTTCATGTGCAGGGTTGACATTTTCTATACATGAAATACTGTAGTGTTATAACCATGCCACCATCCAATCTTCTACTAAAGTTGTGCATATATTGCTGCATTTTTGTTCTCACCATTGATTAGTTCAAATACTCGAGTGTTCCTCTACTTAAATAAATGTGTTAAAATGTTTTTATTCTTCTAGCTGATAATACATTTTAGCTTTTGGATACGGGTTCAAAGTATTTGGCTGCCATGGAAATCGCTATACTGCATATATTTTATTCGTCTCATATGTTTGGTTATGGCCTTTTACTTTCTGATTTTAACTCTATTTTACCTATTCTTGTCATAAATGTTTGCATGTTGATGTTTTCCAAGTGCATTTATCTATCGCGTTCTCCTTTTAGGGTGATAAATGTTCTTTAGGGGGATCTCGTTCTCGTATGAAATGGATTTAGACCAGCACAATCTAAAATATGGGAAATTCAAACTCAAAGTTTCTCTTGGGCTTGACTGTGGTGAAAGATTTTTTTGATGAACAATCAAGTATCCCTTGTGCCTTTACTCATCCATTCTGCATTAGAAAGGGAAACCCTCTGCCGGTATTTAGTGCAATACTTCTCTGTTTGATATTAAAATCGATCTTTAGTGTCAATGCCTTCAGAGTAGAAGAGGGAGAGCCATGAACAGAAGTCTGTAGTAAACTGAAAAACTTATCAAGTCAGAAACTGCTGCATCATTCGTTAATGCAGCCAGGCTTCTTTTGTCGGATCCTTGTTTTCATTTTTATTTTTTTAAACCTCTTATAGGGAATAGAGCTTCTCTTATGCCTTCGTACTGTAATGGACTTCAGCTTCTGATACCATGAATCAGGTGTATCTAATAGTACATCGTTAGAGAATTTCATTGGAGGATTCTCCTTGCTCGTCCATGTGATTGGTTTCTGGTTGTCTTTTTTGCGTGTATTATGTTGTTTATTTTTCTATTCCATCATGAAATTGCACTCCTCTTTCTCTCCCAAATGAATAGAAGTGTTCTGTTTAACCATCTGCAGAAATACAAAAGCTATCGTGCAAAACTAATGGGAAGGTCGTCAGTGAGCTGATGACGCCTGCGCCATTTGATCGTGATACAAGGGAAGATGCTGCTAGGTACTTTAAACTCAAGTTTTCCCCCTTTGTAATTTGGTTTTCTCGTTTGATCTTATATTGGGTCCACTTGATCATCATGTAAAAGTGGTTTCTGTTGCTATTTGTATCTTCCGGTGGATGGAGATGGCACTCAAGCTACTGCTGGAGACCAAGTATCGACGCTTGCCTGTTGTGGACAGTGTGGGGAAGCTCGGCTAATGCACGCATCCGTGCGTCCTTCTTTCATCTGAAGGAAGATTTCCGACGTCATTCATCTTCCTAATTAGCTCTATTATCGTTCAGGCTGGGATGATTACTAGGAGAAATGTGGTTAGAGCTAGAATGAGAATAAAACGTTCAAGTGATCAGAATGATCAAAGAACCCAAGGATGGTTAGAATAACAATCCTATCAACGATCCTATCAACGAGTTAACGAGCCATTTCACTCAAAATCTGAAAATTTCTTGAGTCCGCCAGCCCGCCGTTAGTACATGGAGAATACAAGTACGCCTCACATCAAAAGAATTCTCAGGTCAGCCAGTGAATCCCTACTAATCCCATTCTTTTGTATTTTGTCGTTCTGTATAATTCTTTAGTTATTCTAACTGGAAATTTCATTTCTTTTGGATTTACCGAACCATGAATTCAGTCATGGATAGGGAAATCACTTAAACCCATGAAAATTGGAAGCAATCATTCATATATATATGTGTGAGAGAGAGAGAGAGAGAGACTTAAACAGTGCATCTATTTTTTCAAGCTTGTCAACTTACACTTTTTCCAATTCTTTTCAGACAACGTCTTTGTAGTAGCCTATCTCTATCTCCTGGTCGTATCTGATTTGAAGTGTGTTCTTTAGATGCAATCCGACCCACTTTAGTAGCAAAGTAGTTTCGTGTACTTGTCTTCCTCTTTCATGTTTCTATCCAAACACGACTACCTTGATGCCCATCAGTTTGGATTTGGTAAAATTTGGTGAAGCTATCCAATCCGAACCATTGGCCAGAAAACTTCGGATGGGCGTCACATCGGACCTCCCTTGCAGCGAAACATCCTCATCCTCCTTTCTTTGGAAAGATGCACGTCACAAACGAGAGAAAGGAAAAGAAAAGCAAATGCCCACCGTGAATGGCGAATGTCGTCATGCCACTCAACTTCAGTAACAATTTAGTAATTAACTTAAGCAGACTCTCTCAGCCCTGAGATAAGCTAAGCTGGACGTCAACATCCCATACCGAAAAGAAAAAACTGATAAGCAGGAGCGCTTATCAGGCAGAGGCAGAGGAACAAATTGTAATCCACCTGGTGGTCGCCCCTTGAGGTGGCCGGAGATCAGGAATGCAAGCATTATTTTGCTCTCCGACCCCAGTCTTGGAACTAATGTGGTTACAAGCACCACCGTGATCGCTAACTCAACCGGCAGGGTTGCTGCAGGTGGGGAGTTCGACTTCCGGGGGCTGCATGTGCGCGTGTTAGGCTTGGGCCTCCTTTGTAACAGTAAATAAAAACAACCTAAATAACCGAGTCATGCAGGGACGAGCGTGAAAATGGACCTTTGTTAATTATGAGGTTGTCCAACCATAGCTTGTAAATGATTATTACCACCAACGATTGATGTCAATCGGTCACTAAATTTGCATAAAGAGAAGTAGCTTAACTGGTTAAGGGGTTGACTCACAAAGGAAAGTCATGACTTCGATACCCGGGGCGTGCATTTGGCTTCGGCCTCCTCATTGTGCCAAAAGAGAAAAGGTTTGTGATTTTCATTCAATGAGAGGTGGCAACACGAAACAAGAAACCGATAAGAGAAGCCAAACAACTCAAAAGAGTCAGCAGCTAAAGGCTAAGCCATTTAGGTGGGTGCACAATGCATTAGTCTCCACCAAAGCACAACAAAAAAGGACTATTCTCGGGTTGATTTGCTGCAAAAGCAACTGGAAAAAGAAATTACTGGTAATATATCACGCAACACTAACACGAGCTGAAACAGGAACCTTGCTGGTAGTATGACACCCAACACGAAAACCCAACTAGAAGACATTCCAGAAGTCCGTGTTTGTTGCCCCAAGTAACACGAAAAGAATAAATGAGGAAAACATGCTTTGTTAGAGCGATTGGATTCATATAGTTTTGAGAAAACAAAAGTTTTATCCCGTAATTGCGGCCATTAGGGTGTGTTTGGTATAAGGTTTCGTTGAAGCTAGATTTTGATTTTTGGTATTAGCAATTCTAAATTTCATTTTGCATCAAACATGAAACCCGTCACTGACATGAAATTGTAGTCCCACATGCCTAATTTGAGTTCAAAATTTTTGTGCCACTAAAGAAATGGGCCACTAGAATTGGACCCAGAGATTCACACAAAAACCTGAGCTCCTCTTTCTTTCTCGTGTTAGCATTCCATCTCATACAACCATGAATAGAACAAGAATTCATGGTTTCTTCGAAGTATGGTTAGAAGCCTATGTGGGTCTAAGCCTATAAATCTAATTCTAGTACTAAGATAGTGACACCATGAATCAAGGACATCCTTAAGGTCTAGGAATGTCACTATCTACTGTGTCACAACCCAACAGCCAGATTAATGTAATGCGACACAAGGCCGACCCGAGATCCTTGTAGTATATGGATTTGCGTATTGTTTGAAACTTTGAAACCTCATGAACCCAAAACGACGTCTGAACTGAAAAGTTACCGACAAAAGAAGTTTCAAACATATCATCAAAGAAGAAGTGTTACGTTAAAGGGGATATAAAAAAAAGTATTATATAAAAGGTGTTTATGCTGTCTTATTCATCTGTAAGAAGGACTGCAGATACTATCTACTAATCAACCACAGAAAGTGTGATACCTTGCGTGACGGAATGGAAAGCATACAAACACATGGATGGCAATGAGTGACCCGAAAGGACTACCCAGTTTCATTAGGTCCGGATTCAGGTTTGGAAAACCTGAATATTTTTTATCATGCATGCAACTGGTACTAAGAATTATCCAGCCTGTACCCCACCTGAACCATATAAATATGTATATATATATTGATTTGATCTACCATTAATGACATTGCATACTAATATCCAATTATTGTTTTTCGAGGATATGAATATAATAGTATTTTTTATTTTTTTAACTCTAATTTTTTAAAAATTACACTCATGCTACTAAAAAACAATAGTATATATGTCAAAAGTCTAGTTTTTCTACGCATACCTACTCCTACATATGTACATATATATATATATATATATATATATATATATATATATATATATATATATATATATATATATATATATATATATTCACACCCATAAGTGTGAATATAATTCTTCAAGATTTTGATTATCTAACCTTAAAGATGTTTCAATTACGTGGATTAGATTCATAAATGATTTAGTTTTAATATAAGTTACTTTAAATTTTAAGAGTTTATTGGGGTTGGAATTGGGGTACATGCTGCCCAATACCTGTCATGTTACCCATGGGGAAAGGACCCAAATAACAAGATGGGTATGGGGCACAAAATTGAGGTTAGCATTCGCAGCCCGTGTCGACCTACCCTTCCCCGACCTAGCCCAATATTGCAATCCCTATACAAAACCATAACCGGACTTTAATCCAGACCAGGACTCAATTCTCCTTAAACCAAATCCATTTGCAGTTGGACTGTCTACCATCAAACCTGGGCATAGATCTGGATCGGGACCCACACTGTGGTAGACTCAACTTGGATCCTTCTCTGTCAGCTTGAAGAAGGGTGACTGCTTTTGCTTCTGTGAGAAGAGAGCACCAAAAGGCATCTTTCCTGTTGTATACCACGGGGCGCATATACCTTTTGGTGATCCTTTTAATGCTTCTTTGGCCTTTGTGACTTTGTTAACGATGACCGATACGTTTATTTGTCCACTCAGAATGTAATTTGTTGTCAACGGCAACTTGAAGCAAGACTAAATCATATAATATACGTTCAAAGGTTTTTTACGTATAAGAGCATGCAACCCAGAACAGTCTGTATTTAAGAAAAATAAAACGATGCGTTCGAGCAAAGGAGACGTCCATGCAATCAGATATTTATCTTACATGGCAGGGGATTCAACTCACAAGAAGAAGGTCGTGAATGAGTTCGATACCAGGTAAAAATGATAAAAATCAAGCATAATAATAGTAAAAAACATTATCATAAATTTGTAGAGGAAAATGATAAAAAACAAGCATAATAATAGTAATAATTGATGGTATTGATTTTAGATGGCACGGATTTCTTATGTAATAGTTCCTGTTGTATCAGATCCATTTACATCGGATCCAGTATCTGTTTTGGTGCACGAGTCCAAGGACCACCAGGTATGTTGTTATTTTTTAATTTTATTTTCCCTGTCTTTTCTCTTTTTGATTTTTGAATTCTGCCAAAGGATTCAAGTCATTGACTAAAGCATCGTTGCCATTGTTGGGCGATTGATTCCAATAGCCACCCACTAACTCTATCAATTAACAAAAGATAAACCAAATCCCAGTTTTGATTCATCGAATCAAATCGATGCATCGCGATTAGATGTCGTCGGGGATGGAACTGATGGATCAAATTTCTTTTTGGACCAGTCTGAATCAGACCAAATCAGGTCTCCACCAAACTAATGCTGCAGTTCTTACTCTAACATGCAATTTATTTGCACAAAGAGTACTAGCTCACCTGGCTTGGTGGTTGACTCACAAGTGGAAGGTAATGAGTTCAGTACTCAGGGCGTGTGTGTGGATTCGGTCTCAAAGTACCCCAAAAAAAATCTAGCAATTGATTGTTATACAAATAATTTTGAATTGTAAAGGGCCGATTCAAAGCCAGCCGGTTCTCTGATAATCTGTTCAAAAGTGATTCGACTCAAAAAACGATTCTGACAACATTGTTTCTTAGAATGTACTACACAGATTCTAGTTTATTATTTGTACGAGTGCGTCCCGTATTTAACGTCTTACATCTTTAATTAATTCACAAGCAGTCCCACTGTCAGCTGTCCATAAAGCTGGCTGTCAGGAGGTCAGGAGTGACTGGAACCACCGGTTCTACTTTTTCTGAAATCAGGAACCGAAACTGAACCAGAGCCAGGCTGGTTCTGGTTCCAGTTTGAGTCTTCAACCGTTTAAAACTGGAAAAATTATTAAATCTTTTAACCTGAAAACAATAGAGCACACATTTTTAAACCACTGATTGCAGTTCTAGCTTGGTTATCACTCTAAAGAAGGTAGAGTTTTGGTTCTCGGCAGTTTCAGCATTGAATCAAGTTTAACATATAGTTCTCAAACCCCATTCACTCTTAAAGAGATGAAAAACGAAAAAACGGATGTCATGATTTTTTTTTTTTGAGATTACAAATGGGAGGCTGAAGCCTAACACACACACATATACATATATATAAATATATATGCACAAATCAAACTCCCACCAACGACAACACTCTTAAAGAGATGAAAAATGAAAAAAGGAGGTCATGATTTTCTTTTTTTGAGATTACAAATGGGAAGGCCGAAGCCTAACAAGTGCACACACGATACACACACACACACACACACACACATATATATATATATATATGACAACACTCTTAAAGAGATGAAAAACAAAAAAAGGAGGTCATGATTTTCTTTTTTTGAGATTACAAATTAGAGTCCGAAACCTAACAAGCGCACGTGCGCTCACACACACACACACACACACACATATATATATATATATATATATATATATATATATATATATATATATATATATATGCACGAGTCAAACTCCCCAATAACAACAAGAGCATTTACTTGGAATGACTTTCCTTTTTAGTTTTTTTGGGTGATAAGCTCCATTTACATATCAAAAGGAGTACAATATGTAGGTTTCAGAAATGGCAATATCAGTCCGACTCAATCTGGTCTCAACGAGACGGGAATTAGCTGGGTTTGACTGGGTTCAGATTTGGGTAAGAAGTACCCAAACTATCCTAACTCACTTATTGCCAATTGAAGATAGAAATTGCGAGTATAGAGTCAGTCATTGGTACACTTACATGACAGGGGAATGAGTAGTGACGTAAAACTTGTAGAGAGTACTTAAAGGAGGTCGCATATAAGCATGACATATATACACATATTTTTGTACCACATGGGGTTATAGATGTAATTCGATGTATTGCATATATGAAAGATGGATCGTATCCTAGTTAGTATTGGGTGTTCATGGTAGATATGAGTTCAGTTATTGCTACTCGGTGAAATATAGCAACTTAACTTTAAACTGACATATGAGACAGTAATATCATGCTTTATAAGTATTTTTGCAAATCTTTGGGTAAATATTATTAAAGAAAAAGATTATGAGTATACAGTCATTGGTACACTTGCAAGACTGGGAAATGAGTAGTGACGTGAAACTTCTAGAAAGTATTTGAAAGATGGGTATATATATATTTTTGTAAGCGTGACATATATATACACATATTTTTGTACTACATGGGGGTATAAATGTTATTCGACATATTGTATACATGAAAGATGGGTCCTATCCTATTTAGTATTAGGTGTTCATGTTACATATGAGTTCAGTTATTGCTACTTGGTGGAACATAACATTGGTACTCCTTTCTATGATAGAGTCGTTGACATTTTTGCTACTTGTGTCAAATACTTAGCAGGATGTTGTGACAAATGTGTGGTACATATGTTATTATAATGTTGTATGATATTTTCTTGCAGTGAGCATAATATTTGTATATTTCATGATGTTATTTAGGTAGTTTGTACATTAAAGCAGACATTAATCTTATATTATGTTTATATTTTTTTGTAGATGGACATTGTTGATGGCTTTACGATGTCTCTTATCTTCCTAACATGACAACATTATCGACATCAAAGTGTTAAGAGTTGACTAGCTACATAAAATGTATCAACTTATATATACAAATGAAAGGATCATGAGACAATGTTATACATAATATTGAGAATAACGACTATATGTTATTGTCCATTTGTATTTATATTTTCACAATTTCTAGATTTAAATGAAAATCCTGTATTTTATTTATTTAGAGAGTACGCGATTTCATTACAATCATATATGTAGAATTCAATACAATTTTTTTTCTTTCATTACAATTGTCATTTATATATACAATGTTCAAAAATTATAAAATAATATCCTATATACAACACAAACAAAAAATGTCATGCATCGTCATCATTAATTGTTAACTGATGGATTCGTTCGTGACATTGCTCATACGTCCCTATGAGACTCAAAACATAGGATCACCCGACAACGGTCGTGACACAAACTCTTAATGTGCTAAAGTTGTTGGAAGTGTCTCACATATCACATTAAAACACTTGTATAAAAAATTAAATGAAAAAAGTTAGTATGTAGGGTTAAAGAAAAATAAAATTGAAAATGCTACTAATAGAAATATAGTGATTCATTTACTTATGTGTAGAACGATGTATCACCTTGCCTAGTTGGAGTAGGTTAAACATGACATAACTAATTGTTAGAATCCCACAAAATAAAGCCATGTGTTTTCTAAATGTATCACTCCATGTCCATCTCGTCACACTCATATGGGTAAAGTGATTGGACTAAAAAGTATTTAAGCTCAAAATAATATGAGTGTTGAGCCTTCCAAGTCGCATCATGTGACTCATAATATACCTTATATGTAGGGATTTTTAGGTCTCTTTGCAATGAAAGATCTTATCGGTACTACTAGGATGCATTGACATTGACAAAACTTTTAAACTACATGATCTAACATATAAGGCTCCACAACATTTGTGTATCAAATGTATTCATAAAATCATAACAACTTTTATGAATTACAATCCATATATTTTGTAAAACTATATGGCTATAGTTAATTTGTATTGCACAAAATAGCACATAATAATATATAATATAAAAGATTATGTTTGATTAAAAGATTAAGAAACCAATCAACTCACTTCAAAATACCGTTATACCGTTATCAAATCTAATTGTTTATGATATTGAGTAAGCCAACCAATAGAGATTGCCTATGACATACTTTTCATCCATTGACCCACTTGTAGTTCCTCATCCTGCTATTCTGGTTGCATAACAACTTTGAAAGTTGTGAAGTATTTATAAATTCATACATATAATTAAAATGTATAGCTTGTTAATTTCTAGAAAAAAAGTTGAACTATATATATAAGAAGGAATAATAATACATATTCTTACTTGAAGCAAATAAGTATGTCCACTAAGTTGTTGTGCTTCTATCTGAGATGCCTTCTTTAACTGTCGCTACAAATACACTAATGTAGTTGTACCCCACACATAATTGTCAATCCTTCAAACATCGTATGTCTGTAAATTCATCAGTATTATTGACACCCTATCTCTAGACTTATTTTGATATAGTGTATACCTTAACTAATACAATAAATAACATATGATCTTATTTTCATTTCCCGCTCTCCTTTTTTAAAAATTAGTTCGATGTACTTTAAATGTAACGATTTAAAACTTAATTTCACATACGACTTCATCGATGTTCATTCTCAAAATATCCTCAAAATATCTTCACTATTTCTAACCATCCTCTTTTGTGCCAAGATAACAAGTTGATCCTCTATTTGAAGACCAAATATCTCGTAGAGATAGTGAAGTGTGATATTCATTTCACCCCATGACATATAAAAGCTATTTGTGTCTGGTTGCCAACGCTTGATAACAACAATCAACAATGTATAATCTATCACTTCATATAACAAATCTACTTTCCCAATCAACATACTTATATATACAATCTCAATCCAATTTTTGGGCCTCATATCCACCCTCTTTACTCGTTAGGCTATGCTCATAATATAACATGTGTGAGTTGTTATCACTTTTTTTTGTATTGTTTGCATAGATACATTTACATAATCAATTAGGATAAAGAGTATTAATATCAAATATAAAATTATACTAAAGTTAAAAATTACATGTTTATCCCAAATCTTATATGCAATATGACCTTTAAAACTTAAGAGTAATCTCGGCATATTAGAAGATCTCTCATTCTCACTGTCTATAATATCAATATCAATATCTAAAGTTGATTTATCCTCCTCATAACATAAATGACCAACTTCTTCTTCTCCTCATTGTTGTCTATGGGAGAATCATTCATACAATACCACGTTATATCTCCTAAATGAAACAGTAGCATTACGACCTTGTACTCGTGCCTTATCAGTTATATCTGCATAGAAAAATTTCTTTTATTAGGTTGAAGCTATCAACTTTAAGGAGACGCAATGCACTTTGTCAACGTTTCTCATAGTGTGACACCGAAAAAACCATTCAGCAAGAAATCACATGATAAATTGATTAAAACAAATGAAAAATGAAACAACAACATAAAATCAACAATATATCTCGATAAATCAATGAATCCCCTTTCAAATTAGCTCAAAAAATTAGACTTCCCTTCTTCCTCCTCTTTCTCTTATCGGTTCTTCTCAAATCTACCATTTCAACGGATTCAATCCATTCATTTGCTAGAAATCAAAATGGTTTTAAATCGAGTACTACGTGCCTAGAATGAGGCAAAAAGCGAATAATGGCTAAAAATGAGAGATGGAGGATGGTTCACGCAAAAAGAGAGAGTGTCCCGTTTTGAGTAGGAAGGGTATTTTCATAATTACTGAAATAACTAAGAGTATTTTAGGAAAAGCGGTAAAAATAGGTGTGTACAGTAAAAAGGGTGTGCACATATCAATCATGTTTCAAAAAGGATAAATTGCTCATGTCAATATAATGTTTTGTGAGAAAACTAATTCTCTCATTATTTTTTATATATTTTTGGTATGAGTTTTTCATTTGAGCGTGTAAGAAAATGGTTATGAGATTTTCTCCTTGCATTTAGTAAAGTTAAAAGTGAACTCAAAAAAGGGTATCTTGCAGAATCAAGAAAGAGGATCACTTTTTCGTGATTTTACTAGTGCATGTTACCACCAAACTCCATTAATTGGTTTATCAAATTCTATTCCTCAAGATCTCGAAACAGAGGCCGTTCGACCAACGGTTTGCCCGGTTCATTCTCACAATGAGTCAAGCGAGTTGGTGGGTTTATTGGGCTTATTTACGGGCTCTTCTTCATCTCCCGGGTATAAGGTATTTGAACATACTACATCCATATAAGTAAGTCATTCGGATCCCAATTGACACGGACACGATGGCCATGAATAGGGGTCACAATTTCTTGCTTGGAGTTGTGCTTGTGTCGTGTCATTTCATTTTTATGTTACAAAGATGTTAACCTGAACACAACCTGTTTTATTTCGTGTCAGTTTGGATGGACATTAACAAGGTTACAAGGCCTCATCTTGTCATGTTTGTACCCATATTATTGACTTTGTATAGATACCACTAATTTTTCTCGACTGTGATTGAATGCGTGGCTTGAAAATGATTGATGTGTTGTGAGCAACTTTATGTTTCTGGTTATTTATCTCGTATCCTCTTCGTGTCAAAACAGGTCAACACAAGCACCTCAAGTGATTTGGATTAGCCAATAGCCATGCCTCGAAGATTCGGAGTCTTCAAATGGGTCAAAATTCAAGTACTGATTCAAGTGCGTTGAGGAACAACTCGGACCTTGACCGGTTTAGAGGCTCATATCCAGATCCGTACTGCGAAATTTGGAAAGTTTTTCAATGGGTCGGGTCAAATCCGGACCCACTAATGGGATGATCATCAAATGCTAATTATTACAGGACAAAGTACCTGGCCCATGCTACTGGATCTGTTCCACGTGCTTCCTGTCAGATGGATCCGAGACCTAAATCAAGACCCGACCCAGTCAACTCAATCCAATCCCACACTTGAAGTATCTTGACCCGGATTCCCCTTCCCGGATCTGGCTACCGACTGGTCTGGCCGGTTACCCAACACGAAAATAAGCCGGGTCAACAGGTAAAAGCGTAACTGCTCTGCTGGGTGCTTGAATATCACGCATGAAGTTATTAACAAATGTGGCACTCTAACAACTCTAACCATTTAAAACTCAACGAATCTTAGTTCTTCTCTAGTTTATTAGCACGAATCCCTTTCAGCAAACTAAAGGCCCCGAGAAAAATTCAAAATAACGTAAAATTCTCCCAAGGTCCTCCCGTGCTGATAACTTTTTTACGACCTGCAACACGACCCGATTGGTTCGCCTGCGAACCCAACCTGCTTCATGAAAGAATTACCGAACCGGTTCTTTAACAAGCACCGATAAAATAGTTTCGGTGCAGTGGCACCGTATCGTTTCTCAACCAGAGGAGTCGATCGGGGGGCACAGAATCGCTAACCCTCGTCTTTGACGGAAAAGGGGAGCCTGTTTACGTCACAAAAAAAAACCCCAACTTGCCTACCTCCACTTCACTTTGTGTGTGCTTAAAACATCCATTCGTCCACATTTTCAGCAAACTACGCGGTTACCCCACTGGCTCGAAGTCGTGGACGGAAAACGACCCAAAAAGTTAAAGGACTATAGTGCCCCTATTACCCAAGATGCGCCAAAGTATGACTTGCGCGGGTTTGACCGTCCAGACTCGGACCCACATCGAGCCCACGGGCCACCGGCCAGGGTTCGAGACGTCAGCCCCAGAAAATGTTTCTTAGAACGTGTCAACGTGGTTAGCGATCACGTCCCGTTGCTCCTTTTTTACTTTTCCTGCCCTCCGTTTGGGTCCCACAAGGGAAAGGAGAACGGAACGGAAGATGCCACTCGATTCCGAAACCACTCTGTTTCTTCACATTAATTACTTCCGCACGTATCTGCAGTTGCCCTATTGGACGTAATAATTGAAACGAAGAAGAGCTAGGAAAGGAACAACGAGAACCAATGGAGGGTGTTATAGTCATTACGGTACAACTACCATACCCTATGGCGTTGATGCTTTATAAGCGCGTGTACGTATCACAAGACAATACGTACTGATAAGCACTTATCACTCTCCCTCTCTGTTCTGTAGCCCTCTCGCTTTCGTTTGGTATTTAATTTTTGTTTGTTAGCTTCTCTTGTTTGATCGTTCTGTTTTCTTGTTTGTTTTTTTTGGTGTGAAAGAGAAGCCAGACTTCTGTCCTCGCTGTGTGAGGATCGATTCGCAGATCGGCTAATCAACGTCTGTGCAGGAAGGGAGGAGGAACCGCGTAATCATCATCTTCATCTCCGTTTTGGTCTTTCTGTATTTCGAATTTTATTTTTTGTTTCTTGGCTTTGATCTTTTTCTTTTCTTCTATTTCCAGTTTTCTTAGGTATCTTCCTGGGGAAGACTTTTCTTTTTTCTCCTCTTGAAAATATTTTTCTACCCCTTCCGTTTTTGTTCTGTTCGATCTTGCAGGCCGATCTGTGGAGGTTTGCCGTCGTTGTGAAGGAATTAGTGCTTTCTGGTCCCTGGAGATGTCGTCTCTTAGCAGAGAGCTTGTTTTTCTCATATTGCAGTTCTTAGATGAGGAAAAATTTAAGGGCACTGTTCACAAGTGAGGATCGTCTCGCCTTTGTCAGTCTTTTCCGTTTTCTCTGGTTCTAATGGTGTGAAATGGTGTTTTCTGGTTTAGATTGGAGCAAGAGTCAGGCTTCTTCTTTAACATGAAGTATTTCGAGGATGCCGTGCATAATGGAGAGTGGGAGGAAGCGGAAAAGTACCTCTCAGGCTTCACCAAGGTCGATGACAATCGGTACTCGATGAAGATCTTCTTCGAGATAAGAAAGCAGAAGTATCTCGAGGCATTGGATAGGTAGAACGTCTATCTCAGGGAAAAAGTTTCTTCTTTTGTTTTGGAATTTTCTTCGTTTTTGGATGTTTGTGTTGACTTTGTTTTTCCAACGGGCTTTGTTTTGAATTCTCTGATTATTGGCTTCTTAATTTTCAGGCATGACCGAGCGAAAGCCGTGGAGATACTTGTGAAGGATTTGAAGGTTTTCGCGTCCTTCAACGAAGAACTGTTCAAGGAGATAACTCAACTCTTGACTCTGGAGAATTTCAGGTTTCTCGCCGAGTTTCGCGTTTTTCTTAGGCTGGAAATTATTTCTTTCTTCATATAATATTCTGGAGAATCTCGAGGTTTTTATGTTGCTCTTACGGGCTCAGGGAAAATGAGCAGCTTTCCAAGTATGGGGACACAAAATCAGCTAGGAGTATAATGCTTTCCGAGCTTAAGAAATTGATTGAAGCAAATCCCTTGTTTCGTGACAAGTTGCAGTTCCCCTCCCTCAAGAACTCGCGGTTGCGGACGCTCATCAACCAGAGGTCAGCTGTCTGCCTAAATGTGATGGCATTGTACTTGATCTCCAATGGTGTTTGTTACTAAAACGTTCGTCATTCAAAAGCAGCTCTCTCTGTTATTTGCTGTGGTTTTCCTTGATGTTAAACTTTGTTGTTGAACATTTTATGTCGGAATGTTAAATGGAACCTGTGGTTTGTTAGTAAAATGCTCCTCAACAAGAGGTGAACTCGCGCTATTGTTTCCTGTAATCTTTCTTTGGTGCGTGCATTGGGTGGTATTCTATGTTTCTGGTGGAATTTTGAATTGAACTCATAATCTCTTAGTATAGCGCTTGGCAACTATAGGCATCCTCTCCCTTGGATACATACTTTTGTATGCTATACTTACCTATGTTGGTGAATTTAACTGATGGATTGTTATTAAGTACCACAACGTTTGCTTGTTCTATGACAGTCTTAACTGGCAGCATCAACTATGCAAGAACCCCAGACCTAATCCTGATATTAAGACACTTTTTGTGGATCACAGTTGTGGCCAACCAAATGGCGCACTTGCACCATCGCCTGCAACCAATCCACTGATAGGAGGCATTCCTAAACCGGGTGCATTCGCAGCATTAAGTGCTCATCCAGTAAGAATGCTTCCTGCTGATGTTTTATTTTGGAATCGCGAAAGTGTTTGGTATGGTTGATTGCTTATTAGATGCGTAATTGTATTGCTTTAGCCTTTCCAACCAGCTAATGTGCACCTTCCACCTTCACTGACTGGTTGGATGTCCAATCCTCCTGTAAATCATGTTGCAGCTTCAAGTGGACCAATTGGCTTAGGTGGTCCTGTGAATGCAGGTACTAACTGCTGGGTTTTATTTCCAAGTGCATCCTGTGAGCTCCCAACTAACGCTTCATTGAATAAATATTGTACTTTATTGCCTTCAATGTTTGAGTAGTTTGTCTATTGAAGCTTCTCATTGGTGTTTTCTTGCTAGCTTCTTTGATGAAGCATCCAAGAACCCCGCCAACAAATAATCCATCTCTAGATTATCCACCAGCTGACTCTGAGAATATGCTGAAAAGGGCTAAGGCAATGGGTATATCTGATGAGGTGCATAATTTGCTTGGTTTGAGTTGCTTATGTTGAATTCATTTCTTGTAGGCACGAGGAAATATTGGGTTTGATTATATTCATTTTAATGCTTTGCAGATCAATCTGCAAGTAAACATTTTACCTGTGTATCCTAATCAGGCGCGTACTCAAAACTTATATTCTTCAGATGACTTGCCCAAGACAGTTGCACGCAATCTGAGTCAAGGGTCTTGTGTCATGAGCATGGATTTCCATCCTATTCAGCAGACTGTGCTGCTTGGTTAGCCTCCATGATTGTAAAATTTTAATTCTGTTTTTCAAGTGGATTGTTTTCAATTCAACATGAAGTTCACTTAAATGGTGGCATAGGAGGGCACTAAAATGAATCTGAGGATGTGGATTGCCATATATAAGTCAACTTCCTGCCAGATGAGCAAGCTTAGCACCACTTTCAGGGAACTGAGATCCAAGAATTCCCTTATGCTTAACATTTTCACGTGAAAATATGGCAGAAATTTCTCCAGACAGTTTGTTGGCCAATTTCACACCCTAACCATGAATCTGTATTTCAAATTTCTTGACCATATTATTCCTGTTATACTTTCATGTAGTTGATAACATTTGAGCTTCTTTTATGATCCTTTAGTTGGGACGAATGTTGGTGATGTGGCAGTATGGGAGGTAGGGTCAAGGGAAAGATTAGCACATAGGAATTTCAAACTTTGGGAGGTAGGAGCATGCTCAGTGCCTGTACAGGTAAACTTTTGTGTCCTTGCTTTCAATTTTAAGATAACTTGCTGTTGGTTGCTTTTCTTCTTCAATACAACAACAACAACTAAACCTTTTCCCATACTAGATGGGGTCGGCTATATGGATTCTTTGTTTCCACACAACCCTATCATAATTTGTAGAATCCATGCTAAATAAGTCCGACAAAATTTTACGCTGGCTGTCGGAAGCCTAACACAATCCTCCTCCTTTATCCAGGCTTGGGACTGGTCATGTAAGGGTGATCCCTTACATGGGCAGAGTTGCTTTTCTTCTTCAATAGTAAAGAAGAATTGTCCCGGCCTTTAAGAAAAAAAATCACCCACCATTGGATAACAGAACAATGAGCCACTTGTATGTGGTATCAGGAGCCGTAACATAACTCAAGCAAGTCTATTTGATTGCTGTGAGGAACTGATGCCTATTTACTTAAGGAATTGCCTAGTATCCTCTACAGAATATTGTACTTTGGATTAATCAACATATTAAACATGGATGCTTTGGTCTGTAGATGCTTGATTAGCTCGTTAGGCTTGAAACAAATGCTTCTTCTTTTATGTTGAAAACCTTTTCTCCTTGGTCCACCATCAAAGAGAATTCTTTCCCTTGATACTTTCCACTCAATGCACTGGGATTTAGTGCATCAAGATGTTGGTCTAGGATCTCAGATGGATCATCTTTTCGTTATCCATTTAGGAAACAATGCAAAAAAACCTTGCCAATAAATTGAAACTGTGTTTTGGTATGACTGATTGGCTCCAGTTCACTTGTCCTGTCCCTCTTCTTGCAGTTTTGGTTTGCTGGTTTTACAGGAAGTAATTTTTCACTTGATTGTCACATGCAGGCAGCACTTGTCAAGGATCCAGCTATATCTGTTACTCGCGTGGTGTGGACTCCAGATGGCTCCCTTTTCGGTATGTTGGTGATGTTTCTCTTTCCTACTTAGTTAGGAACTTGCAAAGATTCATGCATGGTGGTGTTGAGGAACCAACTTTCCTGGGACTAACTGTTGTTCCCTTTGTTATTTTTGGTGCATTATTATATCTGGCCAATTCATTCTTCTAGGTGTTGCATACTCCAAGCACGTTGTACACATATATTCATACCATGGTGGAGAGGACATCCTTCGGAATCACTTGGAGGTTTGTTCCCTTGATTGATGCTCATGTTGGTGGAGTAAATGATCTGGCATTTTCGCACCCAAATAAGCAACTATGCGTGATAACCTGTGGTGATGATAAGACCATTAAGGTAAGTTTGTCAATGCATGAGCTTGTTTACTGAAGTGGAGGAGAGTATATATGTTTCTAACTAAGTTATGTAATTTAAGGTGTGGGATGCTGCTACGGGTGCAAAGCAGTATACTTTTGAAGGTCATGAGGCTCCAGTTTATTCTCTATGCCCGCATTATAAAGAGAACATTCAGGTAGAAATTGACTTTGATACCTTTGAGGAGAATGTTAATTGAGTTTGTTCGTATGATTCCTTTAGCTATATTAGTATAGCCCCAAAGAAAAGCTTTCGCCATTTTTTTTTCTGGTCGATTTTCTTGCTGATACTCTTTCTGTTGTGATGTTGTAGTTCACCTTTTCAACTGCATTAGATGGAAAGATAAAAGCATGGTTGTATGACAATTTGGGATCTCGAGTTGATTATGATGCTCCTGGTCGGTGGTGCACAACCATGGCTTATAGCGCTGATGGTACAAGGTCCATATTCTCAACCATGGCTACTTGTATTGTGCTGAATCTTGCTGCATAGTTGAATTATACTTTCTATTTTCATCGCTTTATGTTCAAATGTTCTTGGCTATGAATGTATACTATAGGCTCTTTTCATGTGGGACAAGCAAAGACGGGGAATCCTCTATTGTTGAGTGGAATGAAAGTGAAGGAGCTGTGAAAAGGACTTATCAAGGATTTCGTAGCGATCTTTGGGTGTTGTGCAATTTGACACTACCAAAAATCGATTTTTGGCTGCCGGTGATGATTTCTCCATTAAATTCTGGGATATGGACAATGTTCAGCTTTTGACAACTGTTGATGCTGATGGGGGTCTCCCTGTAAGTTCGGTATTTTATTGCAAATTGAGCAGCTAGTCTCTGGAAATAATATTTGCTAATTGTTGCCTGATCTGAACTTTAGGCAAGCCCACGAATCCGATTCAACAAGGATGGAACTCTTTTAGCTGTCTCTGCAAATGAGAATGGAATTAAAATTTTAGCCAATGGAGATGGTATTCGTTTGTTGCGTACATTAGAGAATTCTTTATATGATACATCAAGAACATCAGAAGCCATGGCAAAGGTAGACTTATAGATGTTATACTTTCCTTGGAATTATTAGGAAGACCTAATCTAACATATGATGTTTGTGGCAGGCTACAATAAATCCAATTTCTGCCGCCGCTGCAACTAGCGCTGCACTTGCAGAGAGGGCCTCATCTGTAGTAGCAATTGCTGGAATGGTTAGTGGTCCTGTCCTCATATCAATGGGACTTGTCATTTACTAGCATGTTACTTGTAGCTTTTTGTATTTTAATGTTTATTTTGTTGCACAATGTGCAACTCTTACTTAACTACATGTCAATTTCATCTCATCAGAATGGGGATGCCCGAAGCTTGGGTGATATTAAACCTAGAATAAGTGAAGAATCCAATGACAAGTCAAAGATATGGAAGCTCACTGAATTCAATGAACCATCTCAATGTAGATCCTTGAAGCTACCAGAGAATGTAAGAGTAACCAAGGTATGTGATTTGCTTACCTTCACAAATTTATCAAATACCCTCCCATAGAAATTTTAGTAATCAAATCGGATTGCAACTTTGCCTTTCTCAACAAACTGGGCTTTATTTGGTCAACAAAAAGAGCTGTGTGTATGTGTGCATGTATTTTCCTTGTGATACAAAAAGAGCTGTGTGTATTGTTCATGTATTTTCCTTGTTCATATGCCAGCCTTTGATGTTTGTAACTGCATGGACTAGAAGCTCCTCTTTCCGCAAAAGTCTTGGTGGTTTACCGTTGTTTTATATCAAAGCCAAGTAGCCCACAGTGATGATTTTTCACTATAATTACCTGGTAACATGAGTATATTACAGGAGAAATTCTGAAGTACTCCCAGAGTATTACTCTGAGGTTTTATAACCGTTCAATTTAATTTAATAATACTTTATTTTTGATTCAACGGCGTGTATGGTTTTAAGTGCCACATGTTAGACTTTCATTGGACTGGTGCAATGCTCTTGGAGTATACAAGAACCTCTCATCTTACAGACTTATCTTTTGCAAATGAGGAGGATTGGTGATTTTTCCTGCTTCTATTTACTGTACATTCTTAGGAAAAGCTGGCCCATCCAATGTAAAATCTCTTATTCGCAAAACTCGTGATTACAGTTTGTATGACCTCTTAGCATAAGTGTAGGAGCTGAAGCAGTTAATCGATTTGTGCATATGGTTTCTGTGTCTTCGTGCATAAGTGTAGGAGCTGAAGCAGTTAAACTCGATTTGCATGCTGTTTTTTTAATCTCATTTTTACTAGCTTATCTGTGATTTATGAGTCATTTATGCTAATGTCTCATTACATTATCTCATGGAAGTGCTTTGGCATAAAAATTAAAATAGTGAAATATCTATGAATCCTTAATCATTTCATATAAAATAATTTTAATCCCTGAATGTCGCTAAAAAAAAAGTAGAAAAAAATTGGACAATTATGAGCTTTATTCGTTTATACTTAAGCAGGGTTACTGTATTAGTGCCCTTGAACTTCCTTCTTGCAAAGTTTCTCTACTGCACCCCTCTCCAGGAATGAAATTGTTCTGATCTTGACAGATATCAAGGTTGATATATACAAATTCAGGTAATGCTATTTTGGCATTAGCATCAAATGCCATTCACCTGCTCTGGAAATGGCAGCGAAATGACCGCAATTCATCTGGCAAGGTGTGAGAACATGTGAAGTTACTTCTGTCAGACTACTTTTATTCTCTATTCATAAATTGGAAATAAGAATTATACTGTTTTTATGTTGATATTTCATCCTGTAGGCCACTGCCAGCATTCAACCTCAGTTGTGGCAACCATCAAGTGGCATCCTGATGACTAATGACATTGCTGATAACAATCCTGAGGATGCTGTACCTTGCTTTGCTCTATCCAAAAATGATTCTTACGTAATGTCCGCATCAGGAGGGAAGATATCTCTGTTCAATATGATGACTTTTAAGGTGAACTATGACGCCTAGTCATTATACAAGACTATGTTTTGCATTTACGCCAATTAACCAATTTCAGTCTTCTTGGCTAAGTGCAGACAATGACAACTTTCATGCCTCCGCCACCTGCAGCAACCTTTCTTGCTTTCCATCCTCAGGATAATAATATTATTGCTATAGGCATGGATGATTCCTCTGTACAGATATATAATGTCCGTGTTGATGAGCTGATCTCAGTTTGCATTACTTTTCAGGTGAAAAGCAAACTTAAAGGGCACCAAAAGAGGATAACGGGTCTTGCTTTCTCAAATTCTCTAAATGTGCTTGTTTCATCTGGTGCTGATTCTCAGGTATGTTGAGTAGCGAAGAGATTAGGTGAATGCGGAGCATTTATCTCCTCTCTTTCTCTTGTATGATTTCATGCTCAAGCTGGCAAGGGCTACTCATAATAATGTATTCTGCTGCAGTTGTGCATATGGAACAGTGGCGGATGGGATAAACTTGCCAATAAGTTCTTGCAGATTCCCAGTGGTCGTGTTCCTTCACCTATTGCTGAAACGCGTGTGCAATTCCACCAAGATCAGAAACACTTTCTTGCAGTACATGAGACGCAAATAGCGATATATGAAGCCACTAATCTGGAGTGCGTCACACAGGTGCGTTATAAACATCTCATTTTCTAGAGTTTGATCCTTTCCTGGATACCTGATTTATGAGAAGCAAAGATTAGGTGCTACAAGCGAAGTGTGCTTCGTCCTTGTACAATTAATGAGAACTCGGTTGGTGGAGTCTTTGTTATAAAGAGTTGTTGAACTACCCTCTGGTTCCAGCTGGTACAAAACTTGGGAAATTATTTGGAGAACGGCAACGAGGATTTGTTATTGGAGGGAGGCAGGCTTCTGCCCCCAACACTACCAGTGGTTCAAGTCCTTCCATTTGTGGACTTCCAGTTCTGAAACAACTGTCATATTTGGGTTTAGGAGTTAGATCTTTGACTGCAACTATAGTCTTGAGGTAGAAGTATGCAATTGTTGTGCGAGGAACCCGAGTCTCCTTTGCATTCCTCTGTTGACCCTGAATAATACTACCTTGTCTATGATTTTATTTGCAGCCTTTTCTTTTTTTTGATATTACTAACGCTTTTATTGTCTGCTTACAGTGGGTACCACGAGAGTCGGGCGCTCCGATCACTCATGCAACATATTCATGTGATAGCCAATTGATCTACACTAGCTTTGCTGATGGAAGCGTGGGTGTGTTTAGTGCATCAATGCTGAGACTAAGATGTCGTATAAGTCCAACCGCGTACTTGCCTCCTAATATAAGGTAAATACTGAACATTTTTTTCGTAGATGCTGAGGCCACTTGTAAATGTCCATGAAAGAGGAAATAAATAAAGCATTAGGAACCTACTATGCCTCCCCCTTACCTCCATATTTTCTACGCTTTCAAGTTTGTTCTGCATGCCTTCTACTCTAACTTCCCCATGTTAGAACTTAGATTCAAACTGTTATTGTTCCACCATTTCATAACAATTATTTTTCTCCACATTGTGGCAGTTCAAACGTGTATCCATTAGTTATCGCAGCACACCCATCAGAACCAAACCAGTTTGCCTTGGGATTAACAGACGGTGGTGTCCATGTTCTGGAGCCATTGGAGTTGGAAGGCAAGTGGGGTACTCCCCAACCTCCTGATAATGGCTCTGCATCTACAGCTACAGGGACCATTGCCGCAGGTTCTTCAATCTCTGACCAACCAGCAAGATGACAGAAAGGTATTCATACAGTCTTGTGGATATGTTCAGATGCCGTGGTGTTCTTCTCTATTCGCGAGCATGTTGCGAACCTCAGGTATTTCAAATGATATTGGCTACTTGCAGCTGTTTCGCGGCAGCCTGGCAGTGCATTTCTTCAGTTGCTGAACAAATGTGCAGAATAGGCAAAAGTAACTTGATGCTCTTAACTTATGTTAGTTTTGAAAGGCTGAGTATGCGCAGTTCCGTGTTCGAAGTCTAGCTAGACTCATCGTCCACACC
This sequence comes from Brasenia schreberi, assembly GCA_036023115.1. Classification (NCBI taxonomy): domain Eukaryota; kingdom Viridiplantae; phylum Streptophyta; class Magnoliopsida; order Nymphaeales; family Cabombaceae; genus Brasenia; species Brasenia schreberi. The sequence goes on from JAYKKT010000033.1 coordinate 3,397,350, forward strand.
CGCCATGCAAAATTGGAGGAAAGTAACAAGAGAAACTTTAATTTGTGGATCTGAATGTATTCAGTTTAACATTTTTTAAACTAATTTTAACACATTCGTCCCATAAACGTGTCTCGCTTCATTTCTTATGGACTTGACACAGGTTAAGGATTAATCTGATGCTTTCTTCTCATCATGAATTTACAGCATTCATTTATGTGATTGTTCAAGTTCGCCCTATTTCTCTCTCTTCTTTATGGAGTTCTTGTATACATTGTGTCTCACCTCCTGTACTGTAATGGCGTAGCATGACCTCCTCTACGACCTCATCCAATTCCGGCCAGCCCGTCGGAAGGATTCTTGCACCTGGGTAGGTTATCACTTAGCGCAATGGCGGTAGTATCTGAGTGCTTTACAGGTTGGTTTTTAGGCCCACAAGTTTATGAAGGTTTGACAAGCTAGAAGTCAGCCTCCAGACGTACAAAGTCATATAATGGATGTTCCCTCCAGGGCTCACATGAACTCATTCTGGTGATTCCTTCTGTGTTGCAGTACAAACAGAAAGTTGAATCTTGGCCCAAAGCTTTATGTTTTCAATCAATGGGTGTGCTATCTAAGGCTGAGTAATGAACCAAGCTTCTCGTTCTTTGTTTTGGTCTCAGTGGCTGATCTACCACTGAGCTGTGGTAAAAACTTTGAAAACTGCAAAAGCTATATAGCCCACGGTTGAATTTATGAGCTATCTGCCTCACCCTAAACTGTTCCATCACGCTCTTCTTCCCACCCCCAAAACGAAATCTAGATTCATCACTGCTTGGTCCCTTTGTGAAGATAAATCTTCACCCCACCCAAAAGAAAAAAATTTTAGATCCACAAACTCAACAAATTAACTGACCCGAGAAACTGTTCATCTCAATATGCATGCCAATAGTATATACTCAATAAACTGACCCGAGAAACTATTCATCTCATCAATATATAAGGAGGTAGCGCTCTGTGGTCAATTAATGACAATGCTTAATCATTCCATTTTGTATGCTTCTACCAGTTTAACCATTAGCGGTCGCCCTATATCTTCTTACACTACTCCTCCACTGCCAAAAACTATCGTGACCACGAAAACCACCTAAATATATATAGATGATTTTATGGTTTTTAGGTAGTTTTGGTGACGGTGATAGTCATTTTTACCGGTGAAAGGGATCCACAAGTGGTTAAACCAGTAAACTATAAAAGACAAGACAAGTGATTGAACACCATACTCAACTGTGTATGAACCGCTACCCCCGCCCCTCTCTCTCTCTCTCTATATATATATATATATATATATATATATATATATATATATATATATATATATATATTGTCATGAGACTCAAAAGGTAAGCTGAGGGTGAGCTTAATTACGATGAAGTCAGATGAACTAAACAACCAGCAGCTGAATCCTGATTACCACTATCTTAATACGGCTAAGACCCAAATCATAGACAGACATATTAGCAATGCATGAGCATGCACGATCAGAAAAGTTTAGCCAAACAAATTGCACTAATTTTGTCTTCGAAAATCCGTAAAAGAAATATACACGGAAAATAGCAACATGTTCCACAACAGGAACAGCACAGACAACTGACATCAACAAACAACAACGAAGACACAAGTAAACCTCCCACAAAGTTAACACCCCTATCTCTTCCTCTCTTCTAGGGAGGGTTACTCTTGCCCACCCACCCACCCTCTCTCTCTCTTATATATATAAGAGCCCAAAATACTGATCTTTGATGGCAAATTGATGCATTACTTTTAGGCCAAAATTAGTTACCACAGCCAGTCTAGGTCTGGAGAGGCCCATATCTGACTTGAGGTATTGTACTTTGGATTCTGAGTCGTCGAAGAGCTTGCAGTTCCAGGTGCCTTGATTCCAGCCGAGTTCATCATAGAATCATGATCTTGTTCTTGTGCAGTGAGGGAAGTTTGCAGATGCACCTGGGAACGACGGATTCAACAAATAATCTAAATGTAATAACCAAACCAAACAGAAAGCAAGCCTTATCCATCACTAAGTGTGCAGTCGGCTACATGAATTCTTAGTCAATATTGTGGTCTATTATCTGTCATATTTCCATTTAGCTAAAATAGACATGATAATGTTTTCTCACGTCCTTCCAACACTTTCATGGCCCTCGATGTGCGTGCCGTGCGTACACACAAAAGACAGGGAGATAGAGACTTTGTTTTCGACCGAAATATGGTGTCAGTTCCAACTCAAGAAAGGATCTCGCAGCATCCTCAGGGCATTAGTCCACCTGGTAAGGCTCTCGACTATGGCCGGCCACGAGTTCGACTCCAATGGAACCACAAACTGCCGGTTCAAGTTCCATGTTAGTTTTTTCTTTCTAGAACCGTCTATCTTTGTTCTTTTGGGTTCGAACCATAACGATAACCTTAATCAGCAGTTATGAAGCATAATTGAAACCAGATAGACTTTGGTTTTCAGGTTTTTAATTACCAGTTTTGGTTCACCCGAAACAGCCATTGTCTAGAGAACATACCTGGTCACCTTGAACTAAGGTCTGCATTTGCACTTGGCTTCCAGGTGCGACTGGGTTAAAAGAGCAGTTTCCCCTGAGATCATACCAACTTGCCATTAAAAGTTCTGTATTTTGTATATTCAGTGTATTCTCACATAAACAGAATACAAATATAACAGGGGAAAGATGGCGCTCCTTACTGATTTGTGTAAGTTGGCATCATCATTGAGTAACTTTGCATTTGATTATGTGATGCCGCTGGTTGTACAAATTGTTCCCTCCTGTTATCATAAACCATCATCACTCCACATACTAGAAACTAGGGGTGTTCACGGTTCAGTTTGGTTCAGTTTTGAACCACAGTTTTACTAATTTAAGAATTTTGCTAAATACAATGTATTGTATTACGAGATTATTTGGATCTACGGTCCACATTAGTCCACATTTTATATGTATATGAGGTCATAAAACTCATATATATAAACTTATTAACTTTTCAAGATTTAAATTTATATAAGTATATAAACTTATATATATATATATATTCATATTTTATATGTATATAATGTTATAAACTCATATGTATAACAACTTATAATTATATATAAGTTTTATAGCCTTATATGCTTATAAAATGTGAATATATATATAATGGTTCAATTCAGTTCTAATGGTTCAGTTCCAAAACTGGAACTGTGAATCGAACCAAACCAAACCAAACCGCAAGACATCTAGAACCAAACCACTGACTTGGTTCTGATAGTTTGGTTCAATTCTGGTGGTTCCATGAACACTCCTACTAGAAACCTTTAGATATAGAGGGATGCCTTGAACGATCCCGAACATAGGTCGTTAAGGCCAAGGGTCATAGCCTCGGAGTTTATGCTAGGTTCTTCTGAACCCTCGAAAGGCGGTTTCATGAAATTGTTGGAAAAAGAAAGAAAGAAAAAGCTGAAAGATGTTGCTTACAAGTTGCTTCTGATATGCATAGAAGATGGCTGTGATATGTCAAATATATATGGCATTTCCGAGCTGCATGAACCTGGGCATAGAACACAAACAGTAAGAGAACCCAATTCATTGCTGCGTTTAAGAAGATCAAACCCTTCTAAACATGATTTTACACGTGTGGTTGCACTAATATCTGGTGAATGATTTTGTTAAGCCAGTATTATAGTTTGGCATAGCTTGGTGTTAGCATATTGGGCCTACTCGGGAAGCTCCGTCCGATGTGGTGGCGGACCTAGATTTCCTTCTATGGCAAACCGAATAGCCTACTGCTTTATGGTAGGCTGTATGTCGTAGCCTACCTCCAACTTTGCTTCCAACTTGATGACACTTGATAACCTGGATTTGATTTAGGTTAGTCTCCAATTGAATTAAAATAGTTGGATGAAAGGTAGACCAAGTATAATTTAAGAGGATATTATATTATAAAGATTTATAGAACAGAGGCTGCAGATCACATCATCTGTCTTATTTTGTTTATTTTCAATATAAGTTTTTCTCTCTCTTTCATTTAGATAAATTTTCTTCTATTTCTGAAGGTGAAAATATGGTTGCATCGACATCCATCGACTAGGCTGGCCAATGAACCGAGCTGCTTGTGGTTTGGCTAGGTTCAGCAGTGAGGAGCTTGTTCATGTTTGTTTTCAATCTAAACGAATCAAACATTAGCTGACTTGTAAAGCATGCAAGCTGAACTTGAACCAGAGGTTGACCCACTTTAGGACGAGGCCAATTCCATTAATTATATATAGGAAAATATAAGTGCTTTGTGGATGTGAAATACATGTGCATTTCACATGAAATACAAATATAACTACCTCAAAAATCATAAGTCCACCACTGACTTGAACGATGCACTTCAGTCAGCATGGAGGTGTGGTTAAGTATATAGAATTTTCAGCACGTAGATACTAGGAAACCAAGTCTCTTTTTTCTCGAAATTCTGCTAGAAAACCATGTCATTCAACTAACTGAGAACATATAATGTAATCAAATGATCAAACCTTCTAATTCTACAGGAAAATTCTAAAAAAGTAATATTTCAACTTAATATCTGGTATGAAATTTTAGTTTTTACTTGTGATCAGCTCGTCTAGGGTTTTAAACAATCTCTCTCTCTCTCTCTCTCTCTCTCTCTCTCTCTCTCTCTCTCTCTCTCTCTCTCTCTCTCTCTCTCTCTCTCTTTTGGAGGGTATTCTGATAGTAGCAACTGAACAGATTGATCAGGCACTTACCGAACAGATTGATCAAGCACCATATAATTAAGTTGGGCCAACTGTATTAGCCTCCTGATTGGTCAGGGACTCTACAAATCTCAGTATCAATCCCAGTTAAGCCAATAAGGATCGGAAAAGAACGGCAGGCTTTCGGAACTCCATTGTTAACTATGTCATCCCTAGAATATGTCGGATTCCTTATGCAGAAAAAGGAGAAGTCTAAGAAAACCAAAAAGAGAAAAAAATTGAAGAAGGGGAGCCAAACATACCATAATAACAAGAATTTCCGCGAGCCCTTTTGATCTTGGTCTGTTGTATTCGATATTTCTGCGAGATGACAAAATCAAGCAATCAGTTGTTACTGCAATTTGTGAGTCAAAAGGCAGAACAAAAGCTTGCACACTATAGGGATGTCAATGGTTTGGATGTTTCAAAGATCTAACCCAATCTGTCGAATATGGTACACTTAAAAAGCATATGGAATTAATAAATAACCAATATATATAAACTGGATCTTACCCACTTCTACACATTCAATAATTGTTTCTGGGTGGTATGAGTATAATTTTAAAAAATGTAAGATTTAAAAAAACAATGTCATTACACTCATACCCTTGAAAAGCAATGGTCGAACATGAATTAACAAAGTTAGTGGTGAGTATTATCCTCTCATTGGAGTCTTAATGCCAAATCGATATAGCCAGTTTTTGGATTGGCTCCGGGCCTTCCTGACAATGAGAGCCTATATTACTCTGCTACTTGAACGGAGCATTCTTCAAATGAGAACTCTAGAAGAGAACTGATTGTGGAAACATACCTGAAGATGACTTTTGACATGACGAATTGTAAGGCCATTGATTCCCATTTCTCTTAAAATGTTCTTTGGTGTTGCATCTGATTCAAATAGAATGATATAACTGTTAAGTTGTACTGCATATTTTTAATTAAATAAATTACTGTTTATGCCTTCAAAGCCAAACATGTCTACACAGCTAACAAGAAGATGTGAATTCATGAAATGAAAAGATATTTAGTTTCTAGACACATGATGTTAGATACCATAATCAATCAAAGCGAACCTAATTTTCGCAAACCATACATGACCCGATATTGTAGTTGTGTCCTGACGGCTTAACCAAGTTACCCAGAAAACTAATGGGGTCATTCTTTTGTTAATTGTAAGCAAATCCTGAGTTACAGGTATTTTGGGTCAGGATTCAGACAGACCCAGCCATTGACATCCCAGGCCTGAGGTGCCACACATGTAGGGAAATGAATTGGTTGAGCTTGTTCTAACCGAGGTGATACCAAACCCGTTAAGGGTTTGGTGACAAACAAATTGATCCATTATTTATGTGGCTCATGCATGCAAGACCTACTAATACATGGAACCAATTATGGTTCTATGAGACTCATACTAAATCTGCTTCCAACCAAAATATTGCATGAGATCCACAAAATTTTATATGCCATTATTTTACCAGGAAAGGTCTGTATTTTTTTTTTATAAGATCTATTATGGATTTGGGTCAGGACCTTGATCCAATGATAGTTTTCCAAAATGGAGACATACTTGGAATGACCTGAAAATGAAGTAGGTCCAACCCTTGATCGACCCTTTACATAGGTTAAGTCTTCGTCATTGGATCTAGGTCCAGTCATAGGCCAATTGAGCTTGGGCTATGCCGAAAGTCATATTTTAATTACGGACTAATTTTAGAAACAATGCTGAGCTTTTCAAGATTATTTCTCCAAAAACGTAAAAGAAATCAAATTAAGTGTCTAGATTTTTCTTCATGAATTTTTTCCAAAAATGATATATATATTTTTGGTTACAAGAGGAGGCCGAATTCTAACTCGCCTACACATGCACCCTTGGGAGTCAAACTCCCCACCAGCAGCAAAGGTGCTAGAGCACCCGTCGTTGAGTTAATGCTCTCGGCGCAAAGCACCTGGCTCATGGTTCCAGTTGTGTCATGCCTTTCAACATGTTATATGCTATTTTCTAAAGCATTTTTAGAAAAATGGTGGGCTTTTGGGAAGTATTTTATTTATAGTATAGAAAATATTGTGAAACCTTTCTACTTTTTTTCCTGTCAAAATATTTTCAAAAATAATACTTGTGACTATGAGTAAAAGGATCCATACACTCTTTTACAAATCTTCTCGAATCCTTAGCTACGTATCGTGTCCACTGTGTTCTGGAAAAGGCTTGGTTTCGGCTTTGGTATCAAAAGGGAAGGAGCCTAAACAATTTGCCATGGATGACCAACGAAGCTGCTCTCTCTCTCTCTCTCTTTGTGGAACAGTGATATTACTTTTGAAATTGGAATTTTTTCATTCGTTATTGTAAATTTTAAATTTTTTCATATATAGAAAAATACAAGTCCTTTGTTGATGAAAGTGCACTTTGCCCGAGTAAAATTCTGATCTCCCACGGGCTTCCCTCTCATAAAACACACAGGAGTCAACGTGAAGTACCATCTCTCTACCATCCTTGTGAACTGTCAAACTAACTATCATGGCCAAATTTAAACACATATCTGCTATCTCTACAAACTCGCAAGGCTATCTTTAGGAAGTAATGTTTGAGGAAATAACAGGTGTATTAGGGTTTCCATCGAACTTCCCCACCTTTTGCGAGTAGCGCTGCCAAAGGCCTTATGCTGGGGTGGCGTTGGCATCGCAAATCCACCCAAACACAACGCTGCAACCCCTTCTTATACGAGAAGGTAGATTTCCAACCAGCTTCCCTGAAGAGGATGTTCTGTTCACAGCTTGATCATGAACATGGCAATCCTTCACCCGTCGCAACGCTTATCCGAAATGATGGTGTTTAAAGTCCACCATATAATCATCGAATTTCAAAATGTCGATGGTTTGTCGAGAGCTGATTTTCTTAACACAAAAAGTATTGCCGGAAAATGCTTCAAAAAAAGTGTTGAAAGGAAATAATAAAACATATTTGTATTTGCTAATGCCGAATTCTTAAAATTATACACGATCAACTACAATAATGCCATGTCATGTAGTCGACTCAAAAGCTTCTCAACAACTGCCTGCCATGTAACTTTCTACATTTTTCAGCGTCAACAGGAAAAGTGCTTGGTTTTGGTTTTGTTAATACAAACAATCTTGCCTTCGAAAACAGACAAAAGTAGCAGGAAAATTTTGTGTTATAAAGCTTGTTTCCTTTAGCAAGAATTTACATGTAACTCAAATTTCAATTGGAAAGAACTCGTTATCAGGACGACAAAGCTCGAGTTAGATTGGCCCTAGATTCACATCCTGGGCATCAAACTAACTGTGATCAAGACTTCTAAATCCAACACTAGCCAGGACAATCAGCATCTTGATCATTATCAACGTATGTAATGCATGCATGTGAGACGTAAGACTATCGAGAAATAACCAACTACATGATTTTGTGATATATATATATAGATAGATAGATAGATAGATAGAGAGAGAGAGAGAGAGAGAGAGAGAGAGAGAGAGAGAGAGAGAGAGAGAGAGAGAGAGAGAGAGAGAGGGGCTAACTGTCTGGTCCTCGAAGTCGATTGACAGCATCGATGAATTGCTCATGAAGTTCGGTGGTCCACCTTAGACGCGGTTTCATATCAAAAGGTAGCACTGTTCTTGCCTCATTTTGTTGATTTTCTTCTTCATTGCTTCTCCTTTCACTTCCCTGCTGGTTTTCATGGCTGGCCTGGTCCATTCTGCTGATGATGCAGAAACTACTCCACTCTAGCACTTTATATAAGCTGCAGACTACGTCGACGCTTTTAATGAGTCCAGATATGCAATGTATGTGTCGACTTAATGTAGTAAAACAAGTTAGAGTAGGCTAATGAGTATCTTTTTTTTGCCTAAAATAGAAACTACTTATTTGTTTCATTTAAATGGTCACTCACCAATCATGTATTGTAACTCTTAACATTATGTTAACTGCTTAATCCAATGATTCCAATCCATATTTCTAGGAGTTGGTTCATAACTATTATGTTTGGTACTGAAGGGTATAAAAATAATTTAATGTTTAATTTTTTTTTTCCAATTTTCTTTTTTGTTACAAAGGAAAGCTCAAAAGCCCAAGCCTAACAAACACACATGCACTCCATGGGAGCCGAACTCCCCACCAGCAACAAGGACAACATAACGCCCTGCTAACTGAGCTAATGCTCTGGGTGTTTTTTTTTCATTCTTAATATAGTTAAACAGATCTGAACTAATTATCTCCTCCATCTCAAAGGCTTTTGATCAGAACCTCAAGTTTTAACTCATCACCTCCTTCAACTTGAAGGTTTTCGCTTGACCCCGAGCTGGTGAGCGAGATATGCTCTTCTAGGGGTTTTTTCCCCTGCTGCTAAAAGGTAGAATGCATGGGATTCTATCAATGGTAACTTTTGGTATTTGGCCATCGAATTAATGACTTTATGTTAAAATAAGTTGTGTATGGAAGCGTGTCGGAACCACATTTTTTCAAATCATTACGAAATGATATATCAGGAGGAGTCCAGCTATTGTTCCGTCATTGTTTTGCTATTTATTTTTTGGACATACTTAAGGTGGTTTGGAAATGTGAGAAGTAAATAGATGTTCTACTCCCTAAAAATATAAAATATTTTTATAAATACTTAAAAGTATATACAAAAACTTAAAACCTATTAAGAGAAATAATAAAACAGTCTTATTTTGCATGTTCATATAAAATAAGGTGAAGCACAATGAGGACTAAGTGCATTGTCCTTCCTTTGCTTCAAGAGGATCCACGCAACCAGCGACGGATCTACGGTGGAGTCGCCGCTCCACCTGAAATTTGAAGTGTGAATTGAAAAACTACAGCCAGTAGTCGAACCCATGGCTATAACTCACAAATCTGCCTCACCTTAAACAATTTTATGAGCTATTTGCCCCATCCGAAATGTCTAGATTCGCCACTGCATGCAACCCTAGTTGAGTCCTGTAGGACCTTTACTTATTGCCATCTTCTTCTTTCATATCCTGCGCTACACAGACTAGGGGTTCTACATTGAGTATCGAGCCTACTCTGAAAGCCCTACGATTAACAACCCTAACAAGCCCCCCCCTCCCCACAACACCTTCGTTCTATCAATGCAGCCGAGCCCACTCAGTTCGGGTGAAGGCTTGCTTTTGTTTTACGTACTTGTTCTTTTTGTTTGTTCTTTAACTTTTAATTTACTTCTTCACTATCTTCACTCGGCACAATTTAATTCAGTTTAGCTTCACCAATCCCCTTTAGCTTTTGAAAATCAATTCGATTCAAGAAGCAATTATAACAACATTGGCGTGATTAATTTTGACCAATGAGAGTATTGTGCTAAGTTTTTTTAATGATAATGTTGTTCTGAGCTTAGTTGCAAGAGAGCCTATTTCTCCTTGAAAATTCTGCTTTGTGTTTCGCCCATCGTTTTTCCGCCTTACATATAGTGATTGGATCTTGTCTAATTTTCACATTGTTCACTCAGTGCTTTTGACTGTCTAATTTTCACATTGCTAACTCAGTGCTTTTGAATGATATAAGTGTAATAATAATATTTTATATATTTTATAAAACTCTTTAAAAATATTCAAATTATACTCATGCTAAAAAGTTATAAATGAATATATATAAAGAGAGAGAAAGAGTGATCATGTAATGATTCCGTGCGTTATATCACGTTTTTAATATGTAAACTCATATCAAGTTAGCTCCTTCTAAGCAAACCAAACCATCATCAGGTGGCAATAACCAAAATGAATGTGAGATTTCAAAGAGGTAGTAGGGTGACGTCTTATTTGAACTGCTCAACCTCGTGCAAGAACAAACCCAATAAATTGGAATCTGGATCCAGCACAATCGTACGTCATAATTAGACGAATTAGTATTTCCAATCAAGCTCCCCCCCTTTCTCTCTCTCTCGTGGAGTTCTGCTCCCATTAAATGGTGCTTGATACTGTTCACTAGAAAACAATGCAGCTAATGCTGATGTTTTGGTTTAGATCAGCTTTGCATTTTAAACTACACTGGTTTTAGAATTTGTTAATCAATTCCGTTCCATTTCTTTACGTAATGTGTCTATGAAGATGGTTTCTAAGATTTTGGTTGAAAGGCTGAAGTCACATCTCAAGGCCAAGCCAATTGATCCCAAGGGGGTTGATCCAAGACAACATCATCGTAGCTAAGGAAATCTTTTGTTCTATGAGAAGACAAAGAAGAATGAGGGTTTCATGACTGTGAAAGTATACCTGGAAAGGGCCCATAACAGACTAAGATAAATTGTTTGGTGGAATTGGGTCATCTAATGTTTGCAGATGACCTGCTTCTATTTGCAGAGGCCAGAACACAACAAATTTGGTGCATTCTTCAACAGGTCAGCGAGTTAACCCTGCAAAAATTCAGTTTTTATTCTCTCTTGCAGGCCGAATCAGGTTAGTCCATTCGGTCGTTTCCTCCATGCCGTATTTTCATATGCAAAGTGACTGCATTTCGAGATCAATACTTGATAAAATTGATAGACTTCATGAAGATTTCTTTCGGGGAAGGCGAGCATGGTAGGAAAAGCTACCCGATCAGTTGGAGCAGAATATGCACTCATAAGGAACAAGGGGGAGTGGGATTAAGGAAATTGAGGACCATGTACTCTGCTTTCCTCATGAAAATCGGATGGGGTCTACTGCATCATCCTTCTAGTTTATGGGCCCAGATCCCAATTAACAAATATGAAAGTGAATGTCCTACACAGACGTTAAATGTAATGCAAATGATTTAAGGTTGTGGAAGGAAATCACAGTTTTATGGCCTGAGCTGCTCAAGCGAGTCGAATCGAACATCGATGATGCAGACAAGTAGACTTCTGGGGGATACCAAAACTGAACTGGCCCCCCTTCAGGTCCAGTTTGGGTTCCTCAAGAGGCTAAGGGTCAGATTTCAACCGGACCAAACCCACCAAGCATATCACATGGTGAACATTTCAGTCACTTGCAGAGAAAGTGCAGGGCCTTACCGGCCCATCTGGGTCCGGTGCCGATTTTGCATCTTTTACATATCAGGCTAGACCCGACTCTGTGCTGAATCCATATTCATGCCCCCACCAAGTCAGTGCATAATATTTCCCGGTCTTTTATCTGGATGTCTTGATTCCATGAACCGTAAGGCCCACTCTACTTTTAGAGCTCACAATTCAGTTTCAGGTCGCGTTTGTGTCAGAGAACAGGTATGACCAGCCCCCTTTTGTCTCTTTGGGTAGATAGAAGATGAACTTTTTGGGTAGTGTTCTGTCTCCAATTTTGTGTTAATATCCTGAAATTTCTAGTCATTTTGTATTTAATATCATTTCATGTTCATTCCAGAACAGGTCAACCCAAAACGAAACCCTTCTCGTGTCACTTCGGGTTGACATGAACACAGACTTTTCATGTCTTGCTTGTGTCAAATCGTGTTGTGTATGAAATTGGATAGCTTTCTTGCACTTGTGGGGAGTGTTTTGTCTGTGTTTCAGCACAATTTTGTATACTATTAAAGGAACAGTAGAGATACGACACGACCGGCCTCATTTGCATGGCCCGGCATAATAAGACGAAGAAGACTCATCTGGCAGGATTCATGTTGAACCTAGGGTCTTTGCTGTTAACACTTTTGATTGAACCTGCTCATTACGATGCCAGCAATCATGGTTGAAGCTGATCAAGCTTGACATATTCGACTTAGATATATTTTCCTTACCCACCGCATCCGTTCATCTTTCCCTAAGAAAGAACCAAACGCAATTCACCCTTAATTTAATCGAATTTCTTTTCGTAGATTGTTTTTCTTTCCTAACTTGAGTTAGGAGTCAATCCCTCGGGTTGTTCTCAATTCAAGTTATCAAGCAAATCCTATTGTGCAAGAGAAGTGCCTAAACACGAATCTAGAAGGCCGATACTGACCTTGCGTAGGCAATATAGGACACGACACGAAATCCAACAAAAACATGACACAAGAAGTCCTATACTTATATTCACCCTACGTAACAAAAAAGAGATCTGTCAGGTTGAACTGTTCTTGACGTAAATATGATATGGCACGCCAGGAAGGTGACTAAAATACTATATTGCTTGCAGTACGGAACTTAACATGGATACGACACGACAAGTTTGTGTTTGTGTTCACCCCTTGAAAATTCGACCTGTTTCTAAGATCGCTATGAAACGACACGAGCACATCGTGAAAATGAAATTGCCACCCTAAGCATGATGTTTTGAAGACACTTCTACGTGGCATTTGATTGGGTCAAATCCGCACAAACCGGCCTCGATACTAATTCGACCCGACTCTGACTCTGACTCTCCGAACGCGTGGGCTGCGGTTTGCTACGCTTGCCGGGGAGGGAAACGCGGAACGAAGGGCAAGAACGATATCTACCTTCTACTACGAGAAGAACGAAAGGCGTGGGAGGGAAACGCGGAGCACTTCCGATTCGATTGCCGGAGGCCGAATCGGGGATTCTTGATCGTCTTCGTGAACGTCATCGAAAATGTCTAGCAAGCAAGGTACGTCTCTCTTTCCTTCCCTTCGATCTCTAATCTCCTTATTTTTCGTCTTCCCTCATAATTTGGAGGATTTAAAGATGGATTATTTTGGGGAAATTCGTTCTATGTTGGGAAAAGGCTTGGTTGTTGTTGTCGTTCTATGTTTCACGTTTCTGGTCTTTTGATTTTTTTTGGGTAATTGATGGGAAGGCGGAAAGGCGAAGCCTCTCAAGCAACCCAAAGCCGAGAAGAAGGAATACGATGAGGTGATCTTTCCTTCCACTGTTTGTTATTAGCTTTGCAAGCAATAGTTTCGCTTTGTGTATTTTTGGATAGATGAGTATCCCCCAGTTTGCATTACTCTAACTATCATGCTGTTGATATCTGTTATTGATATCGTCTATACATCTTTATTTTGCTTTATATGGTATATAAGTCTTATGGATTTTGCTTCTCTTTTTATCTTTCCGTTCTATCTTTCTTGTTAGAACGAGGAAGACCTGTATGTGGAAGCCACTTAGGGGAGCAACAAGTGGCATAAACCGTGTTGCCAAATGAAATCTAATAGATTTGCTTCCGTTCTATTTTTGTCCAATAACAAGATACTATTGGAGATAAGAAGAAAATATCGTCTTATGGATTTTGCTTCTCTTTTTATCAAGATCAAGCCTAAATTAGATTTGATTCCTTCGGTTCTAATACAGGAGGACCTGTATAATGACGAAGCCACTTGTCGATCATGTCTTGTACACACTGAATCAAGAACAACAAACATAAAAATTTTGTTGCTTAAAATAGGTTGACATATTTTTAAAGTAGGGAATAACATGTAATGCTGCCTAAGTATATCCATCCAATGAACAGTGGCAATCATGTGTGCATATAATTGCCAATTATCACTTTATGCATCAAGACACAGTGAAACACTACGATTGAGTGAAGTGAAAATGAAACCGACTCCTTTTCCTTTTTATACAATTTATGTATATATTTATTAATTGGGTACCTAGAAATAGGTGTTGCTAAAAGTTTGTGTGCAATTTTATTGTAATAGACAAAACTATGGTTTCTACTAAAAGTAAATTCAAGATGTTCTATTGTCATAAACCATGCAAACTCGTTTGTATCTTGAGTGGAGTTTTATAGCAAAAATCCATAGGAATAGATCCACTGGTACATGAACTTTATAAAAAAAGTTTGGTTTGTTGAACATCTAAATTGTAAACAAACTTTTATTGGATGTTTTTTTATCACATGGTTTCGTAGTATACCATAGCCATTTTTAGGTTTAAAGTTTTAGATCTTTGTGTAGCAGTTTCACTTCTCTTGATGGATGTGGGGTGACATAAGTGAAGACTGAATTAATATTGAGGTTATCATAAACAAATTGGGTGTGATACCAATAGATGATAAAATGAGAAAAAATTGTTTAGGTGGGCACATAGAAAGGCAACCAAAGGAAGTTCCAATAAGGTGTGAGAAACTATACGGTGAAAATGCTAAGAGAAAGAAAAAATCATGAAACTGTTGGAAGGAAACGATAAAGAATAATCTAGTTGTTGTTAACTATTAGCATGACACAAGATTCAATTCTATGGAAACATGGAATCGATGTAGTTGATTCTATCTAGTCTCGAAAAAGTTCTAGTAGTTTTTGTCATTGTTCTAAGATGAAGGCTCAACAAGCGTTAGAGAGCTAAATCAACTGAATTTGAGGTATACGTTGCTACTCATCATAATACATATAAATTTGGAGACGAGGAGGGTAGAAAAATGTTGCAACTTTAAAATGACATAGAGAGTGCAATT
Source organism: Brasenia schreberi (assembly GCA_036023115.1). Taxonomy (NCBI): domain Eukaryota; kingdom Viridiplantae; phylum Streptophyta; class Magnoliopsida; order Nymphaeales; family Cabombaceae; genus Brasenia; species Brasenia schreberi. The sequence goes on from JAYKKT010000033.1 coordinate 3,412,405, forward strand.
ACTTTTCACAAACAACTACTCTAACTTGTAACTTGAGACATTTCATGCTCAAGCTTACTTAGAGAATTGGACAAGAGCAAGGCATCAAGCACATGAGTGTGAAGATATAACAATTAATATATACATGAAACATGTTATACACTAGCACTGAACTCATGCAAGCATCGAACTATGAGTAGGTGAGAGCAATGCGGTAAAATTGTATCATATGGTATGATATAATATGATTTTATCGTGTATTGTACAAGAATATGGTACGATATAGGTGCACGTATCGCAAGAAGCGATTTATCATATTGTATAGTGTACGAGTCAATGCTGATTTTTTAGTATAAATTCTAAGAATTCAAAGTTGAGGAAATCACTTCTACTTTTTCCCGAACTCTTTTTCACGCTATTCCCTTTTCATAAATCCTTTTTTCATTCTTGTTATTATTGATTTCGTGGTTTATTCATAAGATTCTCAAGTTTTTCACCCAATCCAACTCTTATCTCTAGGTCTTTTGTCATACTTCTTTCTTTTTGTATTCTACCCAATTTTTCACTAAAAAAATTTGGGGGTTTTACAGATTTTGTAGGTCTTGACCTCTAAAAAGCCTTTTTCTTCTTGTTGATTGTCCACTCGTCTTAATGGCTTCTGATTGGGTTGATCCTGACTATGTCGATTATAATGTTTTTGTTGATAATGTTTTTGTTGATTATGTTCCACATTATGGATGATTGTTGTAAATGTAATTGTAACTTTGTAACATTGTGGTATGGATGATTGTAACTTTGTTGCTTATTAAAGGTATTCATAATTCACATTATGGATGATTGTTCGTTATGACATGTTATTTAGCTTTGTTATGCTCAACCTTAGAGTAACAAAGTGTTCTCTTCTCATCTCTCCCAATATTCTTATAGAGTCATAATCATTTATTAGGAATTATCTATTTTAAATCAAGCTTTTGGATTTGATTTTGTTTAATGTTGATTGTGATATATATGTTTTGTTCATTCATTTCAATTCTTGTATTTTTTGGATTTATTAATAAATTAAAATTTTGCACTGTATCATACTATATTGTACGATACGGGCACCGATACACTTTTTAAAACATTAAGTGAGAGTTTATACTTAACTAAGGGAGTCCTCACATAAAGGTAAGTAAGAAATATATGGGCTTTGATTCCTCCATGGCCAATATGACACGGAGGTGGATTAATTTAGAGGTACCTAAATTAAAATGTAAAGCACATTATTTACTTTAACTTTTTGTCGCATGTGTGTGATTGTATCATACTTCTTCATTACATATATATTTAAAATTTAAAGTCATTATGATTTAAGTGAATAGATAATATTTTATGTAATAATATATTATTAAATAATATATTAATGTCATGTCATTACAAGTGTAGGTTACATAATGAATCAAAAGCCAAACACATGCAGGAGACAAACAAAGAACTGTCCGAAAACTAGGCCTAGAACCTCCCCAAACCAAAATTGTCCCACAAGCACAATGATAAATGGAACAAGAATCAATGTTATAAAAGCATATGAGTGTTCGTATCGCATTGGGCACTAATACTCAATAACCACACCATATCGCACGATACAGTACAATTTTAAAAAATTTCTTGATAAAAAATTGGGAAAAAATATTAATAAATTTTAAAAATAAAAGAATTAAAATTAGTGAACAAAATATGTATAACACAATCAATATTAAACAAAATTAAATCCAAAAGCTTGATTTGAAATAGATAATTCCTAATAAAATTATAAATGACTGACTCTATAAGAATATTGAGAGAGAGATCGTGAGCATTACGAAGTTAAACAACATCTCATAATGAACCATCATCCATTCCATAACATGAATATTAGAAAGCAAAGGCCTCCGACTTAGTAGAACAAAGACAAAATATATGGAATGTAAGTTTGATCATTTGGTTACTTCAGAGGACATAGAAATTAAAATAGGCACATATTTCATTCCTCAGAAGGAAAGTTTTAAATACCTAGGGTCAATTTTTCAGAGTGATGAAAGAATTGATGGAGATGTTACGCATAAAATTAATGCTGGTTGGTTAAAATGGAGAGGAGCATCAGGTATTCTTTGTGATAAGAAGATACCATTAAAATTAAAAGGTAAATATTATAGAGCATCAATTAGGCCTACCATGTTTTATGGTTCTAAGTGTTGGTAAGTTAATCATCAACATGTACAAAAGATGTCTGTGACAGAAATAAAGATGTTGAGATGGATGAGTGGTCATACAAGAAAAGACCGTATACATAATGAGGTTATTAGAAACAAAGTAGGAGTGACACCAATAGAGGATAAAATGAGAGAACATCGTTTAAGATGGTTTGGACATATAGAAAGAAGAACCTATAAGAAGGTTAGAACAACTAAATTTGGAAAGTATTAAAAGAGGTAGAGGACGACCACAAAAGTGTTGGAAAGAAACAATAAAGAACAATCTAGCTTATTGGGAGTTAACTGCTAACATGGCACAAGATAGGCTAGAATCCATGTAGCCGACCCCGTCTAGTATGGGAAAAGGCTTAGTTGTTGTTGTTGTTGTAAACAACAAAGTTACAACTTATAATCATCCAAACTAGAACGTTACAAAGTTACAATTAGAGGTCAAGAATCATGAAATCTGTAAAAACCTCAAAATTTTCAAGTGAAGAATTGGATAGCACTCAAAAGGAAAAGGAATGCCACGGATTTGACAAAAGCCCTAGAGATTGGGTGAAAAACTTTAGAATCTTATAAATAAACCACGAAATCAATAAATATAAGGATGAGAAAATGACGTGAAACATGTTTGAGAATGAATATAAGTGATTTCAGTAACTTTGGATTCTCGGATTTTATACCCAAAAAATAAGCATCAACTTATACGATATGGGTTATATTATACGATATGGTATGATACAATCTCGTATCGTACGATGCGATATGATACGAGACGATAAATCGCTTCTTGTGATACGTGTGCTTGTATCGTACTTTATTCTCGTATGATATGCGATCAAATTGTATCATATCGTAATTTATGAAACGATTTTTACAACATTGACTATAATCACCCTCAAATTGGTGGTTCTAGAATTGTAATTGGAATTTGCGATGGGCCGGTTCGGTTATGGTTTTAGGTTTCTGGATAACCGGTACCGGCCGTGTGTTCTAAAGGTTGCTGATGTAACATTTGAAAAAAACATTTCTTAAATTTTACGCCCTCTATATGATATATAATCATATATCACTAATATGTTGTAGGGTAAATTTCACAAAAGTATCTCTCATTTTCCTAAATTTTATACTTTAAGAGACCCAACTCAATATCTGGTACGAAAGCTCAATTCGACCTGGATCGGAGTTCATTGATATGGGATTTCCCGTTTCTTGCTGGATATGGTTTGTAGTTTTTTCAGGATCCAAGTTCGTTATGACACCAACACCAGCATCCGCCGTCACTAATGTAATCTCCAAGTGTAGGTAGAACACAATACCGTTCTGGTAATTGAATGATCATTATAGATCACTTGCTCATATGAAATTCCATATCCATGTTCAAATTATAATTTGGTGTTAGTCAAACAAATTTGGTGATTTGCAGTCAAAGCTTATGAGATGATCTGTATGTAATGCTTGCAGACGTGGAAATTTTTTGGCTGCTATAAGAATGCTAGTCCTTATGCTCATGCAGTTCTGATTGCTTTGTTTTCGTGCTTCGATTGCTGGTAGTTTTGTTTCCTTGAACGTGATTATAGTAACGGGAGAAAAAGGGCCAACTGATATATTAACTTTGTAATTTAGAAGTGATAGGTATGGGCACCTAATACATGGAAATGGAAATCAGAATTCATGATCGTTGAAGTTTAAAAGCCATCGATGACTGCTACAATTGATGATGACATGACTAGTAGTGCTATGACAGTATGACTGAAACGTTGGTCCGTGTGAGCCTGATGTTGGTTCTTAATGAGCGTGTTTCTACTTTGTACTTCACGAAATTAACGTGAATACGAAATTTGTTTATATTGGTCGTTGCAGACTGATCTGGCGAATCTACAGAAGAAAAAGGAAGAAGAAAAGGTAAATGGTGCTTGATATTTCGTCTGCCTTGATGAACTTCTTGTTCGTCCATTTAGTAGCTGAAGCTCATTGTGGTGGCAGGCTCTCAAGGAGTTGAAGGCCAAGGCTTCAGCGAAGGGTACGTTTGGTGGTTCAGGACTGAAGAAAAGTGGCAAGAAGTAACACGCCCTCTATCAAAACGTCGACGGTTCAATATGCCCATGTTTGAGGTAGATCACAGTGATATGATGTTAGCTTTTGAACTTCAGACCGGCTTGGTGGTTGCTAATTCCCTGTCAAGTGAAGACTTTGATTCGCAATGATGCGAAACGGAGAACTGGAATTGTTCTTATAAAACGCGTGATTATGCCTCAGTGTACCAAGTCCTTCCAATATCCAGCCTTTTGATTTCAGTTTTCTGCCAACCAATACAGTATGCAATTATCCTCAACAAGAAGCTATATCCGGGTGGTTTGTTTTACCCAACCAATAAAGTAGTTTAAGAGCATGGAATTTGGGTGACCCGCACGAATGCACTGTGTTAACTTATGACCTGCTGTCTGAGTGTGGATCCTTTTATCTAATAGTGTTTTGGCCCAATGAAATAGGTTCATAGTCACGTTTCATGCCAAAAGTTTGCAATCGTGTAGGCAGAAGCTGTTCTCGTTGCGTGCGTTTCAGTTACAATGTACAAAGAATCCAGCTTCTGAAGGTGAACATGTTTCAGTTAATAGTTAGACCCTATTTCCTCCTGCTAAATCATTGAAATAGGTCGGTTTGATCCAAATCTGTAAAAATTAACAAGGTCCAACATCCCTATGAAAATAGTTTGGGCTGCCGCCCTTTGCCAAATTTGAGTTCACGAGCTTTGACTAACTGTCATGGTCAACGGTCGCATGTATTGAATAAAAAAGCAGCCGTGGGATAAAACCTACGGATGCGTTCAAACCCTTCTATTTTCTCCCCCAAATAATCGTAAGCAAGCATGACGAAGACGAGGATATGTGATTTTAAGGTAAAAAGATGCTTCCTCGCGACAAAACGAACTCCGGAAAGTACGGTGAGTTATTCGACACACACAGCTACTTGAAATAAGATTCTCTATGATACTCGAGGCACCTCTCAATCATCGCAAGAAATCTACTAGTCCACCACGATATGCCCAAGTACCAAAATTAAAAGAAAAAGGTCGTAATAAACCACAAAAGTTGCGTGATAACAAAATAAACATTGACAGAAAATGTTAGCATGACAATTTGCACAGATACAGTCTCTGCAAGCCAGTAACACTAATATCAAGAATACCTTTTACAACACTAAGTAGGATTCGCAGGAGTCTACAACCAGACTTCCTAATAGGTGATTTTGCCCTATACTATCCTGCTCAAGTACACTTCAACTTCAGGACATGATCACTTAAAGCCTACTAATACTATGGTTAGTCAAAATTATAAGGCCCACACCTTTCTAAAGCACAAATACGCATGCCACAGTTGAGAGCAGCAAGGAGAAATAATTCGCGTGCCAACTTTTACAACGAACCCAAGAAGAGGCCGTTCAACAACTTGCTGTTTCTGAAAACAGAAGCACAATTTCCCAAATGAAAAAAACCATGTTTGTCTATTGCAGATATGCATCCCATTGACGATTAGAATCATGTTTTTGTCACCAATGTCTCCACCTGAAGAGCATTCTAGAGTCTTTTTCTGGTTTTTCAGGTTCTTCCTTCTCAGGATCCTCTTCTTCTTCCTCTTTCTTTTCTTCCTCTTCTTCCTCTTCTTCAGGGGGATCAGCTGGCAAGGGAGTGGGTAATGGCGTTTTCATGGGGCTGAACTGGGGGAATATATCTGGTCTCCTACCGGGCTTGGGCCTCTCCCACTCCTGCAAACATGACACATTTACGTGAGCACAGAAAGAAACGCTAACAGTATGAAGCAAAACCCAAAGGAGAGAATCAAACAACGGATAAGAAAAGAAAGAAAATCATACAACAGTCATTGGTGGTTTAAGTGACCAAGTCTATACATTCTGAGCAATGAAGAGCAAACACCACCTCTTCATTTGCTCATGCAGGTCTTTAGTGAGTTAATCAGGTTCTTGCTATGCAGGCCCTGGCGTTATATTATAAAAGAAACATCAGGATGGTGTAACAGCAGTCGAGTTGCTGTATTTTGCAATTGCAGCATCTATTCCTTCCACAAATGCAAATGTAGCAATCTGTGATTCGTACTAATGTAACATTTGCAGAAAAGGCCAGAAAGTTTCTGAAATCCTCCAAAGGATCCATAACCTGCTGGATAACTAGACCAAGCAATTCACAGCCCCCAATGCCAACTACAACATCAGTTATGGGTGTGTGCATCTACCATGCATAACCACGTTCATCCCAACACTGCTTCCCCAGCTCTTTACCCCAACCAAAACCTCCCAACCAGGCATGATCTTAACGCCATGATTCAGAAGATGCATAGACCTATAATTTTAGTCCCAGAAGGCTCAACAGTTATTGCTTGAATAGCCTCTAGAGTTCCAAGATCATTGGCCACCAGTTCCTCCATCTTGGTCTCAATTCTGTGCCCACCAGCAATCGAGCATTATGCGATGCATCTGTGTCCAAATGTAGCAAAATTTCCTACAAAAAGGCCAGTGGCTGTGTGGTTGGTTTAAATGAATTAACCAAATCCTGGGATCTTCACCATAGTACCATACAACAGACTTGTTACGTAAAGTGACAACATGGTTCACCATTTTATGCTTTCCCTCCTTACTACTTCAGTATCCATAGATCACTCATTTGCAATTCTTTAAAGCCATCAAATGCTCATATACCACACATATATGATCCATGCACTAAACATGACGGCAACAGCTATCCTTGCATACAACAGCTTATAATATAAATAAATAGACAAACAAAACACACACATATACATATACATATATATGTATATTCAAATCTTTAGAAATCCTTATTCTGCCAATGTTGTCTCTTTTGGGCACCTTATGAGTTTCTACTCTCCACATTCTGTTCTGTTAAGTCTATTCTGACTATGTTCAAGGTGCATCCTCTTAAAAACTACAGATTCATATACCAGAAAGAAAGAAAAGATGAAGTACCACACCAAATAATACAAATATACATCACAACATGGAGCCTATGATGCATGGGTACCTGCAAGGTCACATACCCATATGTGAACTTTTGAAAAACTTTCAAAATACGTACCCCTGCTTATTTGGGTACGTTAAGTACCCATATCTGGTACCATGGATGAAGTTGATCCATATGAATATGGATCGACCTGATCCAAATTTCCAAATAGGGGTTGTAAAACCCTTTAATCGGTTGTGTGGCTGGATGTTGTGTTCTCTGTATGGTACTCTGCGCTCATCATTGGCTGCCGGCAGATGAACATTCATTGGCAGGGTGGTTGACGAACGACCATTAACTGGTGGGCCAGCGGCCATTGATTACACATGGTACTATGAACTAAACAACTCCGCTCCTGTAAGGGATCACCTTGCATTGCCGGTCCCAAGCCCGAATAAAAGAAAAGGGTTGCATTAGGCTTCCAATAGCTAGCGTAAAATTTTGTCGAACTTATCTACCATGGATTCTACAAATTATGATAGGGCTTTGTAAAAACAAAGAATCCATGGAGCCGGAGCCGACCCCATCTAGAATGGGAAAAGGCTTGGTTGTAGTTGTAGTAAACTATGAACTAAACTTCACTTGATAATCTTACGTATATGAAACTCTCACATTTCTCCTAGAAATTGCAGGATTTTTCATGCTATTTTTCATGATTCTTTCATGTTTCTTTTTCCTTTCTATTGCCTTCTTAAGAACATCAGTGCTGATTATTTTGAACATCCTTGTTTTCGGTTTCTGCAATCTCTCTGCGACGAATTACAATTAGTGGTGTCTGGTTGCAATTTCAAATTAATCCTACTGATGGTTGAATCCCCAGCCAGACTAATCTGAAATTACCATTGTGCTGGAAGAAGAATGATGGCTGTATGGTCACATCTCTAGCAAATCTATGGTTAAGATGTATATGAATGTACTGCAATATTTGCCTCTTGTTCATTGTGCTTGCTTTAATATGCCATACTTGTTATTGGAGTTATATCCATTGCTAAACATTATTTGTTTATATTATCTTGTCAATCATGAATTAGCATATTTAATTTCATATACTTTTAATTATATATAATATATAGTATTTTTATATTTTTAATAGTGGCGTACTCGTACCTTAGAATTATTCAAATTTAAGGTATCCCGTACCCATACCATACCCATACCAGGTACCGTACACGGATTCATGCAACATAACATGGAGCGAAAAAAATATTTCTGCTTTCAAATTCATCAATCCATGGAAAGCAAATCAGCTTTTGAACATCTATGATTTCCTTTACCACAGGAAAGAACAGAAAATAAAAAAATCCAGGAGTAGAGAAAACTCTCCTCTCTTCCAACCAAATGAGTTGCGACATTAAAAACTCAGACTAGGGTCAGGTTGTCCTCCTCAGAGATTATTTTCCACAGAGACAGGTAGACAGGGTTCAACTCAAATTAATATAAATCTTTTCCACGCCTAAGTTCAACTCATTACACTAAGCTCTCCCAACAGAGGAAACACGTAACCAAATCACACATGTGCGGATGTAAACCCTACTGCCAAATTCAACGACCACGAAGATTAAAAAATAAGAATTTGGGATCCAAAATTTGGTACCATTTTAAGCAGCCGAGTTTGGAATCAAATAATTTCCAGAATACCTATAAATTTCAAAAGGTAAATTCTCTTTCTCCTACATTGAATCGATAACTCAAAGCAGATAGAGGCGGTGAAGAGACTCACGATGAAGAAATCAAGCGGAGACCGGCGCGTCATCTTCTCCTCCTCGGGAGCCATACACACCGTCAGCGCATTCCGGCGTCGGACGGCCGGAAGGACGGACCGACGGCCGGCGCTAAGGGAAAAGTGAGGGAGAAAGCTTGATGAGAAACACACGACTCCAGAACGATCGTCGATGGGGAGATAAGGGTCAGTTTTCGACGTCGAAGGCACGCCGGAGATTGTCGCCATCGTCGCTGAGAGACACCACGCGACCATCTCTCTCTCTCTCGTGAGTCTCACCGTGCAGGTCGGCTATCCTCAGGAGGAACGGTGGGCCTATAAACGGGTCGGGTCGGGTATTATTATTCTGACCTAATTGAGCCGCCGCTCTAAAAGGAATCAAGTTCCGGACGTTCTCAAGCACCAAGATAGATCACCAATCGGTCTGAATCTGAACGGTCGCTGATGAAGGATCGGCGGGTGGCTTCCACCATTTAACCTCTCTCTCTCTCTCTCTGCATAACAAGCTCATCACCACCATGGTTTCCTCTCATCTTCACTCTCTTTTTGCTCTCTTCCTTCTCTTTGTAATTCATGGTACTCTCTCTCTCTCTCTCTCTCTCTCTCTCTCTCTCTCTCTCTCTCTCTCTCTCTCTCTCTCTCTCTCTCTCTCTCTTAAACAATGCAAAACCATGCAGTTTTCTAAGATTGTTTCATACCGGTGTTGCAGGCATTGCTCTCCTTGATGATTCGGTCTCTTTTCAGATTGACGGTGTCACTACTTGGGAGCCCCGTAGCTTCCTTCACTACAATTTTGTATTACAGCGATCTACTGCCCAGGAACTTGAACTTGGAGCGTCATGTTCGTAGCGATCTCCTGGACAGTGAGAACTAACTCTTCCATTGCATCATTAGCTTATTGAGATGCTTCTGGTGACAAAACTACCGGCGGCCTTGAGGTTTTTGACTTCCAATTAATAATTTTCCGGCATCCTTTTCCTTCCCGGATTTTTTCAGACTCCAACGCATAATTTTCATAATTTTCCTCTTTTCCTTTTCAGTATCTGTGCTTTCACCTTATATAAACGTAAGAATAAATTCAGAGAGTTGCAAGTACGGCTTCTAATGTTCTTGAGCAAATCCGTAGTTTTGATGAAGAGAATTCATTTCCTCGTGCTCTTGTTTGCTTTTGGTTTGCTCATGTAATGGATCCACATCAAGTAAAGATTCGTTGCCATTCTAAACCGAAATCAAGGCTTCTCCCGTTCTAAGTGGTTCGGTCACAAAGTTATATGTAAAGAGAGAGAAAGTGAATGGGAGCCTATAGATCATGTGTGCGATCAATTGAACAATTAGTGATCAAGACGTTCATTCCGCATTGCATATTGCATTGATTGACATCAATCCTTATATCGATGTTAACTTATATCGATGTTAATTAACATGGATCCTTTTATCGATGTTAATTGTCGTCCGTTCGATTGCATGGACACTACTGATCGTATATATTGATACTTGATCGTATATATTGATCCTTGTAATATATATATTGATGTGCAAGGTCCAGGTCTGAAACTCCAAATGAATTCGTTTGCCATCCAGAGCGTGTTTCGTTATGAGGACTGGGATTACGAAACTAGAACCACAGTTATAGTTTCTCTCTTAATCAAAGCAGGCCTCACCGTACAGTAAAAAGCAGGGTCATACTCGATTATGAAGCCCACGAGCGACCTATCCAAGGTAGGCCGCGGGAACTGGAACTCTAGTTCCAGTTCTGAAGTCTCCACCAAAGCCTTTTGGTGGATCTGCTAAACAAGCTGAAGCGGTGTTTGTGGCTCAAAATCCTTTTTCATATTCACTTTGTTAGCTTTATGTGAGCCTACTCAAACATGCATTAAAAGTCTGACGAGTTGAGCATGAATTCCTAGTTAGAAGTCAAAAAGTACTTTTATTGTACAAATTCATCAAAAAAATTCTCAAAGTTCAAGTCAAATTTATAATTGAAACATGCGATCGTTTAAAGAGGTGTGCATCAACCCATTCAATTAGCAAGTTGGGCGAACATGGTTTTCTAGCACATGCTCACGCAAGCTTATTCAGCTCATATTCTGTGCTGCCCACTCCTATCGTCAGACATGGCTCGTTCCAAGTAAACTGGAATCAGAACCAAACTGGGACCAAGTAGGTTTTGGTCTCAATTTGGAACCGCTGGTTCTGGTTTGAGTCCTAAACAGTTTGAAATTGGCCACAATCATAAAAAGAATTTTGAAAAGCAAACTAAAAAACATATGGGTTCTGACCCAGTTCCGGTTCCATAGAAGTGGAATCAGAACAAACCGGGTGGTACCCAGTTCTGTATATGGTTTCACCGGTTCCAGTATCAGCCAGTTCCTGGCACTGTTAGGTTCTGGTTGGAACCACCAGGACGGTTCCGAACCGCCCATGTCTAACCATGGGAAACGAGGTTTGTAAAAGAGCTGAACAAACTGACAAGAGTTGTCAATAGCTCATTCCATCAACTCAAAATCTTCTTCATGTTCGGCTCTTTAGCTTATTTCAGCCGAGCCAAACCTGAGCAAAGTTAGATAAGCCGAATATGAGCTGATTGTTAAAGTTAAAATACAACTTTTAACATGAAATGTTCCCCAGAAACTCAATTAAAAGAATATATTTAAGAAACAAGATGTTGATTTTGTCAAGGAAATGTTTTCTTGCCCATTTGATTTGAATCAGCCCATTCCGACCGAGTTTTGTATTTTTGTGGGTTCCCTAAATCTAGACTCCCTCTCTCTCACTATATATATAGAGAGAATAGTTCATGCACATATATCAATTTTTATATATGAGGTAGTGGTAAATGTTCAAACTCGATTCGTACACCAATCCGCTCAAAATTCTCAATCGTTTGATTAGCATGATCAACCGTATAGATTAAAGTAAAGTTATACTTTTATATTTTAAAAACATCTTAATCATTTATCTCAAAGATCAAACGATTGATATAATAATATATCAAGATATGCGGCCACCGGGAAATGGGTGTGCTCTATAACATTCACCTGTATCAAGTTCCAGACACTCTCAATGAAACAGATTCATCTAGTTATTTGGGTAGCACTTGCAAGTCTGAATAATAAACAAAGTTGATGTGCTCAACAAAAATTTATAGAGTGGCATCTGACCTGAGTTTCGGATGAGATTATCACACAAAAAATCAATATAAAGATATTAAACTTGGTTCCACTTGTGAAAGCTCGTTAAATGACGTTAAGATGTTTTTACCTAGCTAAACCATATCCCAAAGTAATTCTATTAGTATACTTTCAAAATCCTGTTCCATGTTCACTTTGTTAGCTCGCTTTGAGCAAATTAAAACGTGCAAACGTTAGATGAGATGAGAATGAGTTGCTAATTAAAGTCAGAACACAATTTTATTTATAAGTATGTTAAAAAGAATTCCCAAACTTTAAGTCGAAATTATAATTGAAGCATGTGATGGTTTAACTAGATGTATACCCACACCCAATTATTTAGTTGGGGTAACATGGCTGTTTAGCAAATGCACATGCAAGCTTATACAAGCATACAAGTATTCATTTTGAACCTTTTTTTTTTAGATTAATATTCGTAACTAGGGCTCTGTGGAAACAAAGAATCCATGTAGCCGACCCCATCTAGTATGGGAAAAGGCTTAGTTGTTGTTGTTGTTTGTAATATTCGCAGCTAGGGATGACAATATTGACCTGACCCATGCAGCCCCGACTCAACCTGAGCCATATGGGTGGGGAATAACTGACTTGATCAGGTTCCCTTTTGGGTATGGATAGTTCAATCTTAAAAGAGGCTTACACGATCCACAAGAATAAGTTGAAAAGATAACGTTCATATTGGCAATCCTATGTGTTCCCATTCAAAAGATTATAACTTTTGTAAAATGTTTTAAAGAATCATCTGCTTTTCTTCTGCCTGTTAGCTCTCGAAGATATAAATAAATAAAGCCAAATATCTATCATCTAACAGCAACCCACACTATATATAAATAAATATAAAACCTAGTATATGCCAGCATACTTATGTACTAACATATTTAAGTAAATCTCAACCGTTCGTTATAGATGATAGATAGTTGAAATTTGAATTTATAATACAATAACAATTAAGTTTTTTCCAGTACTAGGATTGGTTATATGGATTTTTTTTTCACGAAACTCTAACATAATTTGTAGAATTCATGATAAATAAGTCCCAAAAAGTTTTATGTTGGTTGCCGAAAGTGTTACGGAATCCTCTTCGTTTACCAAAGCTTGGAATCGGTCAAGCAAGAGTGGTCTCTTACATAGAAGGTAGTGGGTTCTATCGTACTAGTCAATTTTGTTTTCAATGATTGTGCTCTATGATAATAAAGAATTCACGTAGTGGATCCCATCCAATAGAAAAAAAAAACTTAATTGGTGTTGTTAGAATATAAAAGGCGAAGCTGTCATCAACAGCAATATCTTGTAAGGATGGATGCTGTCTACTGGTGATGTGCTTGTTTTGTCTTCTATAATATAATAATTTTTTATATATTTCATGTAATTGTATGATTGAAGTTCTATTTTTAGTGAGAGAAAACAGCTTTTTGATGAGAGAGAGGGAGAGAAGAGAGTCAGTCGTTTCCCACCGTATTCAGTGCGTTGCCATTTAAGATGCCCACGAGGCGTACGACTCCAGCAAATGGAATGCCAGTTGAATCTTAATTTTAGTTTTGGAAGAACAGTTGGTGGGGTTCGCTGGGTCGCTAAGAAAGCTAAGCTAAGAGCAGCCTAACTAACTAACGTGCCGCCGTGGACCCCGCCTCGCCTCGCTCAGCATATATTTTACCGTTCCTTTCCACCCACGGGTACGTGCATCCCACGCAAAAGTGTGGTGGACCCGATCCAACCCAAGAAGCAGCTGGACTCAACACACACTCCAAAACGGCATCTTCCCATACCAACGAGTTCACATTCAATTTCGACGTGCTCTAACCTGTGGGTAGCGATTTCAGACCGGAACCAACAAGCCCACCTTGAGATACCGGGTCTGGGTCAGGTCGCAGTCCTGTCGACCATTTGCCATCCCCATAACCTATCACTTAATTCAATTCAAATTCCATCGAGGAGTGTAAAATAGCAGATTTGAGCCAAGATTATGAGGAGCGAGCCCGCGAGAGAAAGTTTATCTGTAGCAAGACGGTGCTCTACGCCTTCCCAGCAATCCGATCCTTTGGTGGGTATCCTGTTCTCGGGAATTGTCAGTGCCTAGTTCGAATCGTTGTGATATACAGCAACTAATCATCTTAAGTGAATCGAGTCTGGACCTGATATAGATCCGGTTAGAATCGGACCCTAAAAAATAAAGCCTAGTCGTAAGCACCATATATCATGCCATGCAAGATTATTTTAAACAATGTATTAGATTAAACTAATAAATAACTAAAGGGGAATTATATTCATCGAGCATTGAAACCTGAGACGGAATACAGAAAGAAGAGGGACCAAAGGAAGAGGTGGGGGAGACGGCTTTTGTCTCTTAATGGAGGTTAGTGACAACCAAGAAAGGAATTTGCATTGAGGTTAATGCATGTGGAATTTGGACGTTGGGAACTCGTAACGGGAAGAAAGCATTTAACTTGGAATATGTTGGTTCCATTTGCTTTTTGGATGTCCGAATGCATGTCTTGAAAGTAGCGCTGGTAAACGAGCCGAGCTGCTTGTATTTGGCTCGGTTCAGCTCATTCATGCATAAACCTTGTTAACCAACTATGAAAATATCAAGTAATTCAGTTCCACAAGAAATTTGTGTAGGAACACTTTTTTTGGCTATATTTCTAATATTACAACTTTTTTTTTTACAAGAGAAGACCGAAGCCTAACACACAGTGACACACACCCTTTGAGAGTCGAACTCGTACTAGGAGCAATGGTGCTAGAACAACCTACCGTCTGATCTAATACTAAGTGTGATACGAGACTCGAGTTCTTACGGATCAGTCTTCGTCTCCCACCCCTGCACTCCCACCAAATTAAATGGAGTTTTGAAAATTTCCGAAAATGCGATACCCATCAAATCAAATAGGACATTCTCGATTCTTAGTCGACATTATTCCTACTTTATGTCATACTAACAATAGTATAGGATACGATGACACGAAGTGTCACTCTTATCATCGTGTCCATGTGGCATCTACCATAAAACCCAATTACCGTGTCCATGTGATTGATCATCCAACCTAACTATATTCACTACAAACTTATCACAATCAAAACCAAACCAAAGTAGAACTTTTCCCACACCAAATGGGGCCAACTACATCGTCTTATCTGTCTTAGAGCTCGATCCTCTTAAATACTATAAACTATGTATAGTGGTTAGTGGAGAAATGTTTGTTAGGTGTTATATCACATACTGATCTACTGAAAGTAGTAATTATATCATGAACAAAAGAGACACGTTTAAGATGGATTCAGCATAAACTAAAATAATACAAAGATGTTCTTTATCTTATCTTTTGTGTAGATAATAAAATAACATTTAAAAACTTATTATAATTGGTATGAAAAGGTGGTGTTGGTTAGTAAGTTTGCGTGATTCTTCTTAACTGTACATCTAAATCATTAAGTATTATTCATAAAAAAAAAGAAAAATAATCATTAAGTACATGAGCTAATGCATCTCATCGCAAAGATGAGCGGCGCAGAAGGTCCCCCCACAGCAGAGCACGTTAGGGCTGCCCTGACTGGATACGGTCTCTCTCCCTGCTAACGTTTGGCACCTTCCGTCTCGAAAGGAACACAAACGTCAATAACAGTTCTCAGTTTCCGTCGTTATCATTGAAACGGTCAGCTTAGCCATTGAGCCTTGCCTTCATCGCACGGGACCCACGCTTGCCGTTGGGTGCTGAAATATCACGTATACAGAATTGGCTATAATACCCTTAGATACTGACTTAAATATCTAAACCATCCCTGGCACTGACTTGGGCTAAGAGCGGCCCCGAACAGCAGCGTCGGATCGGACCAAAACGCGATCCTGCTTCAGAAACTCTGGTTTAGTTATGCGGTGGGTACAACGGTTGGTGACCTTTCTTGGAAAAATCGACTACCAAAATCACCAAAAGTCAAAAAGATTCAGATCTCTGACTGTTGGTAGATCTCGGGACTTTTGGATCCAGAAATGGGATCCGAAATTCTGGATAGGCGATCCATCCTTTTGGTGAAACGAATTTTGGGATTAAATAATCTTATTTAAATCTAGCAATAATCTCACATTCTTGAAGTACATACAAAAAATCACAGATTTCTTGCTATATTATATATTTAGAGAAAACTGCTTATTTATAGAAAAAATATTTTTTTCATGCACGTAGGTGATTTTCGTGCATGAAATATTAAAAAATCAATCTTTTTCAGTTGATCTGTTATTGCCTAATTGAGTTCGGATCAAGATTATCGGATTTGACTAGGATCCGAACTTGAACTTTGTTGGATAGAATTGGTTGTGGACCTACTTTAGAAGGCCAACCTAATGACTTGGTCTACTTTTTTCAGATCACGCATGGGTTCCATAAAAAGCAGTCTGGTTAGTGGCCCATTATCTAGAACTTGGTGTTATCCCCAAACTACCCCTACACAAATAGGAATAGCGAAGAGGGTCAAATGAACCCGGCACCGCCATGCAGCCTTTCGGTACAGTGCAGTGGTTGAACCCAGATGGATTCCCCGCGTATCAAACTCATGACGTTTAACTTGAGAGGAGTTATTAACCTTCGTACAATGCCATAACTTTTGTAATAACTTAGCTTATGCAACATGATCGAAGGTCCTAAAAATATACTCTTGAAGATGGTCTCTTTTGAATTACAACTTACAAAGTACAATAGCATTTAAAATTCGATGAGGATAAATTAATATTGCTTAATATCCAAGAAATTCACCCACACCTTAAACTAAACCATTGATTCATCGATGGTCAACCAGCTCGATCAATGCAGAGTCAAAGAACGTGTGAGCCAGCTCGCATACATCCAGCTAAGACACCTCCTCAAAACCCTGGCACGGTCAAGTCCCAACCGGTGTGGACCAAGCACCTGAGCTAACTCGAGACCCATCATCCAAGGGCAATTTGGTCAATAAGCCGAAGTTTCCACATCGAATCTCAGTTGTCTAGGGACAGCAGAGATCTAAATTTACTGTTTCCCGTAACTTTTACCGCGCGGTGAAAGAGGTAAAAGGAGCTGCGATTAATATTAATGTCGGCAGATGAACGGTTTTCCCGACGATCAGCAGCTGCGCGGCACTTGATAGCTCCTTTTCTGACTTCTAGCTGCATCATCGTCATCTCTTATATATCATCGTCGTCTTCGTCTTCGTCTTCTTAGAGGGGAATTCTAGCGGCTGTTGGTGCCGGGAAAGCTTCAGATCTCAGTCGCTTTTGTGTTTCGAACCGAATGCAGCTTCCGTTTTGAGTGACTTTTTCCATCAAAACTGTTATCTTTTCTTTGGCGAATCGGTTTTGAAGGAGTGTGAAAGTATAGGGATCTAACTCGAGATCGGAGCGAAAATGTTGGCCGAGTTATTCGGACGGGGGTTGTCTTCTAAGTGGTCAGTCTCTTCGCGGAAATTCTTTTGTTTCCTTCTCCCTCTTTGTTCCTAATTAAGATTTGACTGTTTTGCAGTAAATCGTATATCAAACTAATCCGTTCGAGGTTAGAGTTGATAAAGAGGAAGAAAAACTCTACGCTTAGACTTTTTAGAAAGGATGTAGCCGATCTGCTGAGTGGCAGACAGGAAATGAAAGCATTTGATCGGGTAAGTTAGGTGGATCCTTTATCTCTTCGTCTCTTTGCATCTTTTCTGTTCGAATGAGCCAGGATGTTTTGTTTTCCAGAGGCTTCTTTAGAATTTCTAGATAGTTAGTTTGGTCTGAAATAAAAGGTGAAATTGCAGAAAAGCTGCGTAATAAGGAGTCACTGAAGTTGATCGTCTTTTTCCCTACCAACTTTTTGATGAAGGATTCATATGGCAAAGAATTTTTCCAATTCTTACTCAAGAAGAGATGGGAAACGTGTTCAAATTTGTGTGCAATCTTTAGTTACTTACCTAAAGGGCAACTCACTCCTTCCGCAAGCTTCGAACTAAATTTTTGACGATGTATAAGGTTGCTAAACCATGAGGGTAATTTTTTTTGAATACATATTGGTTCGAGATGTAGTGAATGGTTCCCACATCATGGACGAAACATTGTGCCACCCGAATGTAGGGAATAAATACAGAGAAGCATTTTAATTGATGTGGTAGATACTATGATATCGAAACAGAAAGGTTACTATGATTCGAAGAAAGATTCATATTCTATGTCGAGACAAAGTGATTTGGAGAAAAAGCAAAAGAGATTAAAGATACACGTTTTATACTCACGTAAGGAAAAGGCTTGAAACTGAGTTGGTATTATTATAAATAAAGATTTAAAGGATATTATAGTAGACATATAACGATATGATCACCGAATCATGATGTTTAAATTGGTGTTAGGAGAATAGGTTTTGAATATAGTTTGTGCTTACGCATCCAAGTAGGACTAGAAGACAATATAAATGCGGATATGGCATTTGATTTTGGGGATATAAATGATGGAGGCATGGAGATTTTAAATTTTGATATGGCATTTGATCTCTTTATAGTCAATATAATCTTCAAAAAATGAGATGAACATTTAATTACTTATGAGAGTGGCTTATCACAAATACAAATTGATTATTTTATTTGTAGAAAAAAAGATAGAACGTATTGGAAAGATTGCAAGGTAATTCCAGGAGAAAACTTAACCACCCAACATCGACTTTTAGTTGTGGATTTACAAATAAAAAAATAGATAAAGAAGAAAACAGTGCATCGAGCTATTTAGACTAAATGGTGGAACCTCAAAAGTGAGAAAGATGATATGTTTAAACAGAAAGTCCTTCAAGGAGATGCTTGAAATTCTGTTGGTACACCTTATGATATGTTAAACAATATGGCTATACATATTAGGAAAGTGGTGAAAGATGTGTTAGGTAAATCTAAGAGAGGTGTACCGGCACAAAAAGAAGCTTGGTGGTGGAGTGAAGTAGTACAAAATAAAATCAAGGCAAAGAGGGCAATTATATTATGCTAAGAAAATTAGTGAAACCTTAAAGGCTTATAAGAAAGCAAAGAAGGAAGCAAAAAAGGCCGTCAGTGAAGCAAAAGCTAAAATTTGGGAAGATTTATATAAAAAACTCAACTCAAAAGAGGGTGAAAGAGATTTTTTTAGGATAGCTAGGGCTAGAAATAAGAAAACTAAGGATCTTATTCTGTTAGATGCATCAAAGACGAGGATAAAAAAATTCTCGTGGCAAATGATGATATAAAAAATAGATGTAAAAACTATTTTTATAAGCTTTTTAATGAAAATAAAGATGTTAGTATTAGCTTACGTGAGTTAGCCAAATCAGAAAAGTATATAAACCACAATTTCTACCGATGTATTTAAAAGAATGAAGTCAAAGAGGCTCTTAAATATATGAAGGGTGGTAAATCGGTAGGACCAAACAATATTCCTATGGAAGTTTGGAAAATCCTAGGAGAAACATGAATTACTTGGCTCACAAGACTATTTAATAAAATATGGAGAAACCAAAAGATGTCTGAGAAATGGAGAGCGAGTACACTTATACCCATGTATAAGAACAAGGGAGACATTCAGAATTGTGCGAATTATCATATCAAGTTAATGAGTCATACTATGAAATTATGGGAAAGAATTATCGAACGTAGGTTAAGACAAATATTGAGTATAACAGAGAACCAATTTGGATTAATGCCAAGAAGATCTACTGGTGAAGCGATTCACCTTTTGACACGTCTTATGAAACATTTTAGAGCAAGAAAGAAAGACCTCATGATATTTATTGATCTAGAAAAAGCTTACGATAGGGCACCGAGGGAGGTTCTTTGGAGAACCTTGGAAAAAAGAGGTATCCCATTGACATACATTAACCTTATAAGAGATATGTACGATGGTTTAAAAACATGTGTGAGGACTCGTGAAGGAATGACAAACTTCTTTGAAGTTAATATTGGGTTACATGAAGGATTAACTTTAAGGCCATACTTATTTATAATGGTAATTGATGAGTTAACAAAACATATTCAAGATGAAGTACCTTGGTGTATGTTATTTGCTGATGACATTGTGTTAGTGGAGGAGTTTAAGGAAAAAGTTAATAGAAAATTAGAACTATTGAGAGAAATATTAGAAAGTAAAGGCTTCCGAATTAGTAGAACAAAGACAAAATATATGGAACGTAAGTTTGATCATTTGGTTAATTCAGAGGACATAAAAATTAAAATTAGCACACATTGCATCCCCAAAAGGAAAGTTTTAAATACCTAGGGTCAATTTTTTAGAGTGATGGAAGAATTTGATGGAGATGTTACACATAGAATTAATGCTGGTTGGTTAAAATGGAGAGGAGTATAAGGTATTCTTTGTGATAAGAAGATAACATTAAAGTTAAAAGGTAAATATTATAGAGCAGCAATTAGACCTGCCATGTTTTATGGTTTTGAGTGTTGGGCAGTTAATTACCAACATGTATAAAAGATGTTTGTGACAGAAACGAAGATGTTGAGATGGATGAGTGGTCATACAAGAGGTTATTAGAAACAAATTAGGAGTGGCATGAATAGAGGATAAAATGAGAGAATATCGTTTAAGATGGTTTGAACATATAGAAAGAAGATCAAAAGAAGAACCTATAAGAAGGTATGAAAAACTAGATTTTAAAAGTATTAAAAGAGGTAGAGGACGACCACAAAAGTGTTGGAAAGAAACGATAAAGAATAATCTAGCTTATTATGAGTTAATTGCTAACATGACACATGATAGGGCTATGTGGAAACAAAGAATCCATGTAGCCGACCCCGTCTAGTATGGGAAAAGGGTTAGTTGTTGTTGAATACATCTGGATGGTTTTATTGTCATGTAGTTGCATATATGTGATATGCTTGGTTTTTGTCGTTTTGAGCAACGACAGTCAATAATGTTGGATATAAATGAACTCCTGGTGGACTTGAGCCCTCAACCCCCTGGTTAAAGTAATGACACTTTACAAATCACATTTAAATTGAACACGAATATGTTGGTCTCATGTGTTATTGATTTTTCCATGAAAAATTTCATTTGATGATCTGTCATCTTAGCTGCATCGGTAAATTCACGTCCTTTATGATATCTGATGATTCTGGTCCTCCATTGTCGAAATTAGATATGGTCAATTGAATGATTATGACAGACATTCACAATTTAATATTTTGACTTCTTACAAGCAGCAGGTACTTGAATATGACTTTATCATTATTTTGGATGCAACCGTAGTTCTAGCTGCAGGTGTGTGACGCTTTTAAAAATGTACGATGTTCAGGACTACACAGACTTGCTTAAATTGCCCATAAATTTGCAATTCAAGAAACCTACTTTCTGGATTTCTTGATGCAGGTGTCCTTATCATCCTTTTGACTAGCAATGGCAATGCTGATTTAGGTTTTCAAACAAAGCTCTGTATATCGATATATTCGATTAATTATGTGTACCTTTCCACATGTACAATAGAATGCCTCAGTGCTTCCTCATTCAGTCCTTTGTTGTATATTGAATTCTACAATTAATCTCCAGAATGTGTTTAAATTTTTTTGAGTTGGATGCTGTTATCATGCAATATTTAATTGAATTGGTGCCACTTGAACTGTGCTTCTCTTATTGGTATCCATTTATTTGTAGGTTGATGTACTGATAGCTGAGCAGAATATCTCTGCTGCATATGAAATGATTGAAGAATTCTGTGCGTCCATCTTGAGCAACCTCTCCGTCATTCAAAACCAGAGGTATGATGTGTGGTACTGAATGTAAGAAAAGGGTTTTCTCTTTCTTCTGGGAAGTTGTAAGAATATACTAATGTCAATTAGATCATTGCATAAAATCTTATTAGCTACAATCTAGTCAAATTTTCCTTTGGTATCTTCCTTTTATAGGTTCATCTGCACGTGTCACTTACTTTTTCCCATCTATCTGATCTTGTTGATGTGGCTATTGTAACTGTATGTTCCTCACGCATGATACGTGTGGAGTGGTTCACTTGAATGTGTCACTTACCTTTTCCCATCTATCAGATCTTCTACCTTTCTTTTAGAGGTTCACACTGATGTAGTATCATACCTGCATGTTCCCTGTTTAAGATACGGGTGGGCAATTGGGTGCATGCGTGTATGTAGGGGCCAATGATCTGTAACGCTGAAATTGATTCTTGAAGATGATTATGTTAGCACCAATTTGAAGGGCGTTGCTCCCTTCATCCTTTTCCAACCTTGATGTAGCCTGAAACAAGCAGATACATATGCACGTGGATATCCTTATCACTAACAATGTGTTTTACAGAAACTAACTTGAAAGTAACTCTTTTGTAAGACAACGTGAGTGAAATTTATCCCCTTCGAGCTAGTGAAAAACATTTGACACAATATTTGGCAATAAAGTTAAACTTCCACTTTTGGTCTGAAACGCCTATGGCCGGCCATTCATGGAACAATGGCTTTCTATATGTAATGATTATAATGCAGATATAGTAATGACCTCGTAGGTATAGAACATGGAATCATCTCAATGTAATGGCTCTCCATATGGTAATAAGTGCAGTTCAGATATGTCTATTGTATGAAAATATTTCTCATTCTTTATTGATTTCTTGAATATTTCAATGAGATACCCTTAATGATGGCAAGAAATGTCTTGGTTCTTATTTTACAGGGAATGTCCTCCAGAGAGTAGGGAGGCTGTGGCAAGTCTTATGTTTGCAGCGGCTAGATTTGCTGATTTGCCAGAATTACGCAACCTGAGAAGCATATTCACGGAGCGATATGGTAATATACTGGCATATGGGGCTGGAGACTTGCAATCAGCTCCAGATTGTTTTGTTAATCAAGAGGTACCTATCCAGAGATTGAGCCTCCACCAGTTTTGTCCTTTGACATTCTTTCAACAAGTCATCTTAAATAATACAATTATTACACTGTTGCTAGTTTTCAGAGAAAATCTCATTGAAACCTCCGTCAACTGAAATGAAGTTAAAGTTAATGCGAGAAATATCAAAAGAATCATCTATCAAGTGGGACTCCAAAGCTTTTGAGGAGAGGCTTGCAAATCCGCATGCGTCACCAAATGTAAGTATTCCATAGAACCTGTGGAAAGAACAAATGACTCTAGTTCAAGCATAGAATAAGGTCACGAGTGGAGGCCCTGGGTTCAAGAGTTCTAGCTTTCAAGGTTTAAACTGGTGGTCCAATTACTGATGAGGGGTACTAGTTTGAACTATAACAAAAAACCATAAGATAATCAGTTCAGAAAGCCAAACCCTTGCGGATGGAAAGCTTTCATGATGTCATAATGAATGCAATTATTATATGATTCATCCAATGTTTTGAGCTAAGAGATGTCATCAGGACTATAACATTACTTGAAAGTGTTTACGATTTATGAGTTGCCACCTTGCCTTGCATACTTATGTGATCCTATGCTTGTTTATTCTGTATTTGTAGCCTAGGAACTACTGGAATGCTGTTATGCTTATAGTTGTTGGTCTATGTCAGTTATTATAAATTTCACCTATTCCTTGTATAACCATTCTCGCTTCTCAGGATACTGGAAAGAAGCATCTGAATGGTGGATGCACTGAAGGAGATTATGTTGCGAAGAAAACAGATAGTCAAGATGCTTTGACTCACAGAAAGATTCCACGTCCTCCAGAACATAGAGTGGAGTCGAATAATGCCAGGCCTGAGTTTCATGTGGAAGGCCCCCAGGAGCCCATGACTTGTGCGGAAATTGAACCCTCTGTGGCACATTCAGGAAAACCAGGAAGCATGGGAGGTGACACAATTGATGCCAAAAATGGCCGCAATAAGTTACCTCAGAGAAGAAGTGACAGAATAAGTGAAACTCCTTTAAATCAGTCAACTGAGCCTAAGGGTGTTTGGGACGGTCCACCGGACAGGAAAGGTGTCCATAGAGGCGCTAGTACAGAAAACGAAGGTCCGGATGGACCTAGTAGAAAATGGGAAACTTCGGGGTTTGACATGCGTGATGAAAGAGGATTTCCAGAAATAACATCTAACAGAAGAAGCAAAACCTCTTCGGGTCATGTAACACAAGAAGTTGGCGATGGTGCAGCTGATAATAGAGGGAAGAAAAATTATCCTTCTACCAAGGAGTCTACCTTGGATATTTCAAAGGAAACTGAGAAAAAATTGCATGATGTGGCTTATGAAATTGATGGTCAAGAAGAGCTGTCTTATAGAAGGAAGCCCTCTTATGGTTTCGAAAGGACAACAGAGAAGAGGGGTGAAGATTCTATATACGAAGAAAACCATCATGGAACGTCATCTCATAGAAGCAGTCAGCCACCACTTGGTGATGATCAAGATAATCTGCACCATAGAAGCCAGCCACGTCATGGTCACGATGGAACAAGGAAAGTGCATGAAGATACATGGTATGAAGGGGATGATCATGACCTTCTGCATGGAAGAAGTCAATCGCCGCTTGATGATTACCTAGAGAGGTTGCAGATGCCTCACAGAAGCAGAAATCCTCATGGTTATAAAGAGACCAGGAAAACGCAGGAAGATACACGCTATGAAGGAAATGGTAATGACAATTTGTCTGATAGAATTCAAACGGCATCCTCTGATGATGAAGGAAAGGTGCCTCACAGGATGAAGCCACCTCATGGTTATCAAGGAACAAGGAAGACACGTCAAAATGAACGGTATGAAGGAAACAAGAACGAAAATTGTTCTCGTCAAGGTGAAATTCCACTTGTTGATGATCAAGAGAAGCCTCGGGGAAACAAGCCCACTTATCACAGTATAGCAGAGAGGATGCGTGGAGATACATCATACCAAGGTATTGATCATGAAACTTTGTCTCACAGACAAAGTCAATGGCGATTGGATGATGATCAAGATAAACTGCTTACTGGAAGCAAGCCTTCTTCTGTTTATGACCCAAAGTGTGCAAAGATGCGGGAACGTGCGTATTACCATGATGATGAAACTTTGTCCCACAGAAGTCGATCACCACTGCAGGATGATCAAGAGAAGCTGCATCACAGAACCAAGGATGCTTATGGTCATGATAAGAGTTCAAAAGAGATGCAAGAAGATGTATTTTACAAAGGAAGCAGCCATGGGACTGTGTCTCATAGAAGTGAGACGCCACTGGATCAAGAGATGCTGCCATGCAGGAGCAAGCCACCTTATAGCAGAAAGCAAGAGAAGACACATGAAGATGCAAACTATGAAGGGAATTATCATGATACTATACCTCACAAGAACCAATCACGACTTGCTGAAGATGAAAATTTGGCGACTCAAAGAAGCAATCCCCCTTACAGCAGAAGGAAAGAGAAGGCACATGAAGATGCATATAGTGAAGGGATTGTTCAGGACACTTTGCCTCAAAAGAACCAATCACCACTCGGGGACGACCGACACATGTTGACTCACAGAAGCAAGCATCCTAACGGTTATAATAGATCAGCGGATAAGATGCAGGAAGATGCACATTGCCGAGGAAATGATCGTCAACCTTATTCACGCAGATATCCTTCCCTCTTGGATGATGAGGAAGAGGAGCTGTCTTGCAGAAATAAGTCCCGTGGTGATCATAAAAGAGCGACAGCCAAGATACATGAAGATACAAACTATCAAGCAGATGACCGTCAAACCTCGTCCCACAAAAGCCAATTACCATTGGGTGATGATCAAAAGGGACTGTCTCACCGGAAAAAATCTCCTTTTGTTGATGAAAGAGCAGAAGAGATGATGAATGAAGAAGCACGATATGAAAGGGACGAGTATAAACCTTCACTGGGTGATGATCGAAAGAGGCTGTCTCACCGAAATTCCCATTATGGTTGGCAGGGAATATCAGAGAAGACGAGTGAGGACCCACGCTATGAAAGGAATGATTATGAACCTTTGTCTCGTCGAAGGCCTTCCCTGTCAAATGCCAACCAAGAGAAGCTGACTGGCAGGAGCAAGTCCCCCTATAGTTATGATAAGCGACCAGAAAAGATACATGAAGATACGGGTTACAAGGGAAACGATGATGAAACCCCGTCTTACAGAAGCAGATCTCCCTCACAATATGCAAGAGTAAAGGAGAGAAGTGGAGATGAGGTAGTCTACAGGAAAAGCAAGCATAATTCGTCTCACAGACGTGAATCCGATGTGGACTATTTCACTCAATTTGAAGAGGTGGATGATAGGGAGATGCCAGTAGCTGGCAATGGTCGTAAACTCTCTCAGGACACAGAAAGAAAAGTGTCTGATAGCATGAACCTTAGTTACATGAAGAATGTGAAACCTCCACCTTCCATCATAGCAAAAGATCAGAGATCTACAAATAATTTTGAGGATGAAAATGGAGGTCCCGTCTTTGATGAAGATGGCGACTATCCACACATAATGAACACAAAAGGGAGGGATGCAGCAAATTGTGTGAAGCCTGATTTCAATAGGACTGCAAGGCCTCCTTACGTCATATCTAAAAGCAAGTCCGGAAATGATGCTGAGGCAAAAAGCGAAGGTTCGAATAGAGAGCAAGATGAGTTTGTTGAAGATGGTAGCTCTAACTACAGGATGCGAGGAACGAGAGTCGACCGTCTTGTCGATCTTAAGAAACAAGGAGACCAACCAAGCAGGTTTGCACAGCATAGATATGCTGCTCCCGAGCATGATGCCATACTCACCAACAAGCCTCCTAAGCCAAAATCTGTTAGACAGAGGCACCAGCAATCAACTTATGTTGATACTGAATTCAATGATCCTCCTCAGAATGGCAAGAATGACGCATATGACCTTTGGAGGGTGCCGCCATCGGATCAACACCGGAATGGCGATACGGAAACAGGCCACTCTCGAAAAGGGAACAAAGAGAGCGAGCATGCATCACATGATGCATATTTGGTTGACAAACCAAGACGGCATGCACGTAGTGTTCATCATCATGCTGATGCCAACGAGGAGGAAACGTTCATGGACGGGCTCCTGATACGTTACAGTAAGAAAGAGACGCCCCAAGTTGCAAACATTGTCCAAGCTGGAGCTAAGCCAGCTCCGCGCAATGTCGGCGGTGTGGATGATGTTGCATCTTCTTCAGTAGATTGAGCAAAGAGAGATGGAAAAAATCCACAAATGGAGTCAAGTCTTGCTCATTACAGAGCAATGTCACTCCCATCCGAGCAGCCAAAGCCTGAGTAAGAGGGTCAAGGGACACGCCCGGGCAATTTCACTGCAGCCGGACATTTTTTATGGTAATGTTGCTCATGCACATCCTAAGCTTCTAGATTTAGTTGATTTGGCTGCCCGTTTTGCGGCCTTGAGGAGGGCAAGTAATACATAAGGTCACATCTTGCATGCAATTAATTGCTTCCGGCAGTTTTGTCCCTCGAGAAATGGTAGTGTAGGGAGTAGTATACAGTACAGCGTCGCCACAGTTTGATTACCTTGTTTTTTTTTCTTGCGCGATTCGTTGTTTTCTTTGTACTTACCTGAACTGGCTATTACTAAATCTCGTCATTCTTTGAATACATGTACTTCAATATATTCCATTATTTCTTCAATTACCTGCTCTCTCTGTCTCTATGCCAAGGGTTTAATCGTGCTTGTGCCATAAACCTTATTAGACCTGAAGCTCAGATTCGCACAAGCACTAAATTAGCAATGACTGGGCGCCCATTGCCCTGGGCATCCTCATGCTCACACTCAGGTTCAGTCAGCAGTTAACGATATCATGATCTGGGTTAAGAAATGAATATAAGCAAAAGGAAGACAGAGGCACGCATGAATGGAACTAATTTCATCGGTGACTGTTCCCTGTGCTTGGGAAGAACTAACATAAATTTGCTTCCCAACCTTACAGTTCGTAGTAGTGTGAGTACTTCGTCCTAACGCCTCTGTAATGTTACAGTAGGTGGTTGCGTGTACTTTGACTTCGTCTTTCGCCGTATCGTCTTTGGACATCACGTATTTGGTCATTGTGAGCGCTTAGGGTTCGCACTTTCAGTCTCCCAGCTATGGATCTTTTTTTATTTCTTGATCTATCATGCCGGACTAACTGCCAAACAAAATGGGTGTTGCAATGGCCGGCTACATCTGTTCAGGCAACAAATGCACACCTGTGTCAAAGTATGTGTGAAACGGCACCATCACATACCGTATTAAACACATTTTGCAACGATGAATGACAACCAAAATCAAAACGAAGCCCGGCACCTCGATAGGTGTGGCCAACTACATGGATCATAACTCAACATTTCTGAACAATCTTGTATCGTGTAACACATCACAACTAAACCTTTTTATCATACTATATGGGGTTGGATACATGGATTCATTCTTTGTTTCGAGAGAACCTGATCATATGTGCTAACAGTTAACATAAATAATTTTTTATTGCTTATTTCCAAAACATTTGTAGTCTTTTTCTCTTTTTGATATTTTTATAATTTAGTTTCTCGTACCTTCTTACCAAGGTTTTTTTTCAACTTTTATATTCCAAACCTAAACTTAGTATGACCACTTATCCATCTCGATGCTACAAACAACTTTTGTACATTCATGCAAACTCTCGAAACTACATATTTCAACCATATCAACATAAGCTCTAAAAATCAACAGGAAAGGATCCAACAGATCTTATGCTAGCTATCATCTGCCAAATGTACTCTTTGTTCATGTGAGCTCGGCCAGGCTATGAAAGGGAAAAACCACAGCTATGGGCAAAGTTATAGCAACAAATGAGCTGATTCACGTACATTCGGTGACATTTTCCGGTTGCCATCTTTGAGACAGTAGCTTGCATCTTTAAAGCGCCATAATAACAAACCGAAAAGGTACCTCTTCTCACCATTGATTCGCTCACGCCAATTTCATGACTTCAACTCCATAGTTTCTGCACCGCACCGTCAGAATACACCACGTTTGAATACCAACGGATTTAAACACAATATGAGAGTGAAATTGGAGAGTGGCCAAACTCCGCTTGCATATATTCGCTACACATGAAATGCCATTACTTAACCCGTAGAATTTTCCCCAACCCCAATTGCAACAAAAACAGGGCATCAATATGCACACAGAACTCCGGATTCAGTAATTTGGCAAGCCTGTGAGAGAAAGCAAATCCAAAACCAATGGCTTTACTCAGAGTAATGGATGGGCAGCCAGTCATCTGTCTACTCTACTTTATTATAATCTATTTTGGGCACACTTATATTTTAGATCTTCTCCACCCTTGGTGCTTCTTCTCTGGTGCTAATTGAAGTCGAATTAGAGATTTACACTTACAAGTAGTTTGAACGTTTTGGAGAAAAAGTGTTTAAGCAACTAAACAGCGAAAGGTTCACGGTTCAGAAGAAACAGAGGAAGTCCACAAAAGTGCTGGAAGAAAACAAGCAAGCATGACTTTATCTTCTCTCGAAAAAAACATGACTTTATCTTTCTTGATTAAATATTATAACAATATGATATGGAGAAAGGCTACAACCAAGAATCATGCAACTAAACGTAGTAATGGAGAAAGATTTGCTTTTGGTTTTAGACTCAGACTTCGTCGCACTTTAGCACACCTTTGCAGCTGCGTTTTTCACCACCTCTCTGGAAATGGTAACCAACTCAAGCGTCTCTTCCATAATAGAAAAGTCATTTATGTTGATACAATAACCCAAGTGAAACGAGTTAGGTGCTCAATCCGGACTCCACCCAACTGAAGTTGTGGGGATATAAGGACGTAAACTGTTGTGTTTCGAGTAAATGCTAGGGCAAGAACAAAGCAGTTTGGTGCAATACTACAAACTTGGGCAGCATCCAGTGTACATATCTAATGCATGAGGGCAGGGATGGAGTTCGTAATTTAGGCCGATTTAGACAATTACAACCACCCTAACCCCGTTCGGAATATGAGGATCAGAAGCCTAAGGACCCCACGACCGTCCGATAAGAAAGCCAAACACCCATGCCTCTCTCAGAATCAGTTCGAACCACGCCCCGAGAAGGCCCCGGCACGCATCTAAAGCGAAGCACAGCAACACATGGTCGGGCATGCAGAGGAACGGGCGCATGCGTGATGGAACACAATGTCCAAAACACCCTTCACCTCTCTGAACGGTCCTCCTCTGTACGGTAATCGCCAATTCCCGACGTCACGCCATTTTCGCCGTAGGCGGGATGGAGTAATTCCTACCGTTGATTCGTTTCTTTCTTTTCTGGAGGAGCGTCGATTCCTTCCTTTTGGCAGGACGGCGTTCCCGAAGTGCACCGAGAGAGAGAGAGAGAGAGAGAGAGAGAGAGAGAGAGAGAGAGAGAGAGAGACGAGGAAGGAGCGGAAATTACTACCTACCACGAAGGCGAGGTGCAGCGAGACTCCGATGACGAGCATTCCGAGCAGGACGAAGACAGCAACGCTTTGTCGGCGAGGCGGACGGAGGAAGCCGTTACCGGGAGTTTCATCGGCGTCAAGGGAGGGGTGATCGACTCCGGCGAAGGCGAAGGAGACTCGTCTCCGGCGAACCCGTCTAGCTTTGACGGAGACGAAACCGGAGTCTCGAAGGGAGTCGTCTCGGCGCTGATCGTGACGGATACTTCGTAGATGGGGTTCGAAATGCACACGTACTCGCCGTCTCCGCCGCCGGAGGAGCCGGTTTCCGGCAGAGACGGAGAGGAGACGGCCTTGGGCGGATGAAGGAGGCCGATGAAGTGAAGATTCGAGGGAATGGAGGATGGCGACTCTAGCGCTTCTTCCAATAGGGTTTCTTCCTTGATAGAGAAGAGAAATCCGGGGTTTCCGAAGACTCCCTGAGCGTAGAAGCTGTTTGGGAAGAGCTTCGATCCGTCTGGAGACGGCGAGCCGGAGGACGAAGGCACGTCTCGGGAAGGCGAATCGGAGGTGACCTGAACGGCCACCGGAGCGTCGGTCGGAAGGTGCAGGGGGGATTTTAGAACGAACGTGTAGTAGAGCTCCGCAAGGAGGAAGAGAAAGACAGCAGCGACCAGCAAGACAAGGCTCAGAATGATCACCGCTTCTCCGCCCATTTCCGTCCGTGCCGGTGGAGCATGGCGGAGGGCGATCGGAGAAAGCAAATGGTGGTGGTGAGACGGGAGCCGGATGTTATGAAGCGTTTGCATCTGGTTGAAATGACGAAATTGGGCTCGATTGGCGGGAACAAGGAACGTTTGCTTTAATCGCGGCCTCTTTTGTCAGCTAGGGGAAATAACACGTAGAAATTTTGTTCATAAAAGATCGCATTTAGGATACCTCGGCTGTGATAAGGCAGACGGCTGTTTGATGGGAGCCATTAAACTCGCTTTCGTGATGAATTTCTTGACATCGGAAAACGTAGGAATTGGAATCCAAGCAAACATGTTTCCAAAGTGTTTGTGAAGAAAATTTTCTCACTTAGAACGGTTAAGGTTAAGTCTGCTCATGAAAGGAATCACTGCAGTGCCGGTCTCAAGCCCGAATAAAGGAGGAGAGTTGTGTTAGGCTTTCGACAACCAACATAAAAAAAAAATTTGGATTTTTATATCATGGATTACACAAATTATGAGTTGCTTTGAGGCGTCCCTGCCTAGCGACGCGTTGCAAAGCCCAAATACAGTGATAAATAAGAAAGGGCCACTATATTTTCGCTCAGATGTAGTGAATCAATTGTAGAGAGCGTTCCCACATCATGGACGAGTGTGGGTAAAGAAGTTAGTTCCGTTATATTGTCGCATGAATGTAGTTAATAATTTATAGAGAGGGTCTCCGTATTTTCGAAATAAATGACTGCGTGGGGTAAAGAAGCTAGTCCTAGATAATAAGATTCGTATTGGTTCTTCGAATATCGGAACATTATCTGGTAAGTTAATGAAGGTGGTAGATACTATGATTCGGAGAAAGATTCATATTCTATGTTTACAAGAGACAAAGTGGATTGGAGAAAAAGCAAAGGAGGTAGAGGATATATGTTTTAAATTATGATACTCAGGTAAGGAAAAGGCTCGAAACGGAGTTGGTATTATCACAAACACAAATTCATTACTTTATTTGTAGAAAAAAGATAGAACGTGTTGTAAAGATTGCAAGGTAATTCCAAAAGAAAACTTAACCACCCAACATCGACTTTTAATTATGGATTTACAAAAAAAAAATGGACAAAGAAGAAAAGAGTGCATCGAACTATTCAGACTAAATGGTGGAACCTCAAAAGTGAGAAAAAAGATATATTTAAACAGAAAGTCCTTCAAGGAGATGCTTTGAATTCTGTTGGTACACCTTGTGATGTGTGAAACAATATGGCTATACATATTAGAAAAGTGGCGAAAAATGTGCTAGGTGAATCTAAGATAGATGTACTAGCATAAAAAGAAGCTTGGTGGTGGCATAAAGTAGTACAAAATAAAATCAAGGCAAAGAGGGCCTACTATAAATTACATTATGCTAAGAAAATTAGTGAAACTTTAAAGGCTTACAAGAAAGCAAAAAAAGCCGTAAGTGAAACAAAAGCTAAAATTTGAGAAGATTTATGTAAAAAACTCAACTCAAAAGAGAGTGAAAGAGATATTTTTAGGATAGATAGGGCTAGAAATAAGAAAACTAAGGATCTTAATTTTGTTAGATGCATCAAAGAAGAGGATAAAAAAATTCTCGTGGCAAATGATGATATAAAAAATAGATGTAAAAACTATTTTTTATAAGCTTTTTAATGAAAAGATGTTAGTATTAGCTTAAGAGAGTTAGCCAAATCAGAAAAGTATATAAACCACAATTTCTACCTATGTATTGAAAAGAAT
This sequence comes from Brasenia schreberi, assembly GCA_036023115.1. NCBI lineage: Eukaryota > Viridiplantae > Streptophyta > Magnoliopsida > Nymphaeales > Cabombaceae > Brasenia > Brasenia schreberi. Next base: position 3,445,267 of record JAYKKT010000033.1, read on the forward strand.
GAAGTCAAAGAGGCTCTTAAACATATAAAGGGTGGTAAATCGGTAGTACAAGACAATATTTCTATAGAAGTTTGGAAAATCCTAGAAGAAACATGAATCACTTGGCTCACAAGACTATTTAATAAAATATAGAGAAACCAAAAGATGTCTGAGAAATGGAGAGCGAATACACTTATACCCATATATAAGAACAAGGGAGACATTCACAATTGTGCGTATTATTGAGGTATCAGGTTAATGAGCCTTACTATGAAATTGTGGGAAAGAATTATCGAACGTAAGTGAAGACAAATATCAAGTACAACAGAGAACCAATTTGGATTCATGCTAGGCAGATCTACTGTTGAAGCGATTCACCATTTGACACGTCTTATGGAACATTTTAGAGCAAAAACGAAAAACCTTTACATGATATTTATTGATCTAGAAAAAGCTTACGATAGGGTACCGAGGGAGGTTCTTTGGAGAACCTTGGAAAAAAGAGGTATCCCATTGACATATATTAACCTTATGAGAGACATGTACGATGGTGCAAAAACATATGTGATGACTCATAAAGGAATGACAAACTTCTTTGAAGTTAATATTGGGTTACATGAAGGATCAACTTTAAGTCCATACTTATTTATAATGGTGATTGATGAGTAAATAAAACATATTCAAGATGAAGTACCTTGGTGTATGTTATTTGCAGATGACATTATGTTAGTGGAAGAGTCTAAGGAAAAAGTTAATAGAAAATTGGAATTATAGAGAGAAATATTAGAAAGCAAAGACCTCCGACTTAGTAGAACAAAGACATAATATATGGAATGTAAGTTTGATCATTTGGTTACTTTAACGGACATAAAAATTAAAATTCGCACACATTGCATCCCTCAAAAGGAAAGTTTTAAATACCTAGGGTCAATTTTGAGAGTGATGAAAGAATTAATGGAGATCTTACACATAGAATTAATGCTGGTTGGTTAAAATGGAGAGGAGGATCATGTATTCTTTGTGATAAGAAGATAACATTAAAGTTAAATGTCAAATATTATAGAGCATCAATTAGACCTGTCATATTTTATGATTCTGAGTGACAGAAATGAAGATGTTGAGATGAATGAGTGGTTATATAAGAAAAGACAGTAATAATAATGAGGTTATTAGAAACAAATTAGGAGTGACACCAATAGCAGATAAAATGAGAGAATATCATTTAAGGTGGTTTGGACATATAGAAAGAATATCAAAAGAAGAACAAGTAAGAATATATGAAAAACTAAATTTGGAAAGTATTAAAAGAAGTAAAAGGACCACCACAAAAGTGTTGGAAAGAAACAATAAAGAATGATTTAACTTATTATGAGTTAACTGCTAATAGGACTATGTGGAAACAAAGAATCCATGTAGCCAACCCTGTCTAGTACGAGAAAAGGCTTAGTTGTTGTTGAGAATGGTTCAGGTGGCACACAATTCCGTTGTTTGAAGTGGTAGATGAATGCGCGAGGGACGAGGAGTGAGCTAAGGGGAAATTTCCCTAGGAAAGTAATTAGTAGGAACAAGTTTCTCAGCTTGTCCAAGGGCATTTTCCTTTTCCATATCACTCAGTCGTTGTCATTGCAGAAGGGTGGTGTATGTCAGGCACGTGGATCACACGCACAGATACTTTGACCACAATGCTGACACATCTTGTTTTAGGGCGTCGTTTGACTGCTTTGTTCTACATGAACCTGTCCTGCATTACAATACAACCTGCTCAAGTCTGAATTCAATTGGGCACTGTTTGGGGCCGTTTTGGCCAGGACTTGCCCCGAATCTCGATTCACTGATTCGTCAGCAGAGATGGCAAGTGGGCGGGTATACTTATAACCGGGTTCGACCAAAAACATGTATTAAAATCTATTTAAACATTTTTAATGTTTAATTTGTATGATTAAAACTAGAGACTTGATTTAAAAGTATCATTATCATTGTTATTTGTACTTTGCATTTGCATTAAATCATTTTTGCTACCTCTATCTCTTTCTCTCTCTATATATATAGAGAGAGATTGGTATGCAATCTCTTCATGTCTAACTTAGCTCAACGATCTTTCTTTATTGTTTGATAGTGTTCGTACTTGGTGTTTAATGTGTATGATTCATTAAATACTTTTTAAATTTAAATTTCTATAACTCATATCAGTAGATATACTTAAGTGGATTTAAACATGAATAGGTGTATGCATGAACTATAATATATGTATATATATAAAGAGAGAGAGAGAAATTGTCAATGTTCAAACTTGCTCAAATCTAGGTAAATATTTTCACTATTTGATTGTCATGATCAATAGTAGAGATTTAAATTAAAATATTATTATATTTTATTGATTATATTTAATATATTATTTGTATTAAATACTTTTTTTATAACCTTAAATATTTATCTCAAAGACTAAACAGTTGAGATGATAAAATTGATTTGAGTACGAATATGGTTTGAGTATTTACCAATACCTTTACATAAAATATACATATGTATACATATACATATATGTATATTTATAAAAAGAGAAATTCATACATACACTCATTCATATTCTAATCTCTTTAAAAATTCCAACCGTTTCATTATTAAGATTATCGGTTGAGATCTTTAAAGTAAAAAGAAAATAGTACCTCCATCGTTTAATGCACCAACAAAAAGTATCAATATGCTTTTTTTGTCTTTTAAGTTTATCTATAGGTCCTGAGTTCGATAACCAAGTCGAGCATCTTTCGTCGGTCTCCTGATTGTGCCAAAGCGAATGCCCCCCGACCCACCCTATAGGTTCCCCGAGTTATTCGCGCCCCGCCTGGCTGTAAGATCGAAGGTTGTACCCTTTGCTCCCTCATACTAAAAGGATGTAGGCACAGAATGGGCATCTCCAATTCTCCTCTCTTGCTTCTGAAGAGAATATTGCAGTAATTGTGTCACGAGCCTATCGTTCTTGCTTTTGTAAAAGAGATTGAAGTCTATTCCCTAATCCTGTCACAGGAATACAATACACGGTGAGCTTTCAGTGTTTCTCGTAACCTGACATTCTAATTAAGGATGATGAATTCGAGGCCTAGGCCGTGCATATTTTGTAAGATCTATATATATATATATATATATAGAGAGAGAGAGAGAGAGAGAGAGGGGTTCATGGTCAATTTTCATTCATGCCTAAATCTTTTCAAACATTTTTACCTTTCAATTTTCAATTTGCATTGTCAACCATGGAGATTTAAATCTTACAAAGCAATGTAATGATTGTACTTTTCATACTCGCATTTAATGTACGATAGTACAATTTATCTTTTCATTTCAAATTTCTAATTGACCTCGATCCAATTGTGAAGATGTTTAAGTATATTTAAGTATGAATTAAATTAAGCACATACCACTAACTATATTTATTCAACTATCTACATTATAAAGAGAGAGAAAGAAAGCTGGTTGAAGAAAATCTTATCGTACCCTAATACATTGGTGCTTGATTAGTGGGATTAGGTCTCTAGTACTAGAATTGCAAGTTTAGAATCATATGTTTCTAATCCTGGTTATGAGAAACCATAGTTTTGTGTTTGATTTGCAGTGAATTTAAACTTAGTTTTCATATGAGGGGACATTATTTCAACATGAGAGAGAAAGAAGCACCTGATTTTTCATGTAAAACCTCTATGGTTTGGGTTGAAACCATAATTTCTTGGTGGTAATGTGTTCCCCTTTTTTATGCACAACATAACTTCAAACTGCAAGTATAAAAAAATCAAACTCCAGTCTTGACACCTTGTATCAAACACATGGAGTGAGAATAGCTTGGAGTAGAGAACCTCTTAAGAGGCTAATATCCACCCTCTAGCTCAGCCCCACTTGGTGTCAAAAAAGGGTTTGATTGAGGATATGCCAACGTTACATGTAAGATTCAGACGCCCTGATGCCCGGTAAGCACGAACCGGTTTAGTTGAGCTTTGTTAAATCAAACAATCAGATCCGAATTCAGTACCCAATGTTTGCATTTGTACCTGATATCGAACCCGAATGTTGGAGTATTCAAATCTGTTTGCATTGAAACGTACAAAATGCAACCCGAAAAAGGCTGTTGCATTCACTACACTAAACGTTTCCCATGTGTTCCCCAGGCTAAAGAGAAAAACACGAATTGTGAAGAAGCACAAAGCATGCAGCAGAGTTCATGGCAACTCCCCTCATTCTTCATTTGGCTCGCGTCTTGCTTTGCGCCATTGCAAGCTTTACTTCCCTGAACGCTTTTCCCTGCATGCGCGCGCACACACACACATACACAAACAAAGCTGTTCATAAGTTAACAAAAAATATACGACATTCCTTGTTCTTTTATTTTTATTTTCATTTCAAAAGGATCGAACTAGACTTGACTTGGTTGTGCAGGCTCATGTTTTAAAAAAATATAGTATTTTACAAGTATATATGTCAGAAAGATATTTTTAATCGAATTAGTTGGTGGTATACATGTCTTTAATACGTAAAAAAGATAATAAGAAATTTATTAACACTGCCATCATTGAGTTAATCAAGCATGAGAGTCACTCTTAAAAAAAATCTTCAACAATCTTGAAACAAGGGATTATTTCACCTGCTTCTCGTGAAAAAATTGGAGTGTGACGCGTACACACCATATGTATATATATAACTTTTTAAATTCCAATAGATGAGTGATTGGACTCAATGCTACTCATTCATGTGTTTTTTGATAGCATCAGTGTATAAGACTATTTTTTTTATTTTCTCATATTTTTATTACTTTCAAAATTATAATAATATCACAAAAAATAATGATCGCAGATGAATGAAAACAAGATCCGATTTGTCTTAGATAGTATATATTAATTGGGTCTTGGTCATCTTACTTTTGGATGACAATGAATATATATATATACTTTTTTTGAAACTCTTTATAAAATTTAATTGGGTCGGCATGGTATGGGTAAGCATGATCCAATTTAATATATATAGAGAGAGATCACCAGTAGCCGAGCAGCGGCAGCAGCACGTTGATGTAGCGCCCTGTTCCTCTTCACCTTCGACATCCTAACCACCGTCCCCTCGTCGCCGTTTCCGTTCTGTGTTGATGTTTGGCCGTTGGAGAAGAAGCAGAAATCCTGCACGGAGATGGGAGAGGAGGGATCCAAGGGTGAGGTGAGAGCATCATGGCGCTTGATCTCCTGGGAAAGAACGGCGGCAAAGGAGTGTCGTGGAAGGGGTTTTCCGGGCTCCTCTTCCCACGAGAAAGGCACGGCGAGGGGCGCGTGGATGGGCGGCGTCTTCATGCCCGCCGGTTCCGTTGGTAAACAAAGAACCCTTCCGGAAACAACCGCTCTGAAAGAGAGTCTTGGAGCATCATCATCGCCACCATCACCGTCGACGTCGTCTTCGTGATAATCTATCATATCTTTCTTTGTTCGTCTCCTTCTTCGGATTCTCTTTCGAAATGAGAAGAAGTAGAAGAAGGTATAGGAAACGAGGAGGCACAGAAAGAATTAACCAACCGTTCGAGCGCGTGAGAATTTGGAAAGGGACCGGTTTTTCTCTTGTGTTGTGTGTTCGTCCCTTCTTCTTACTCGTCTTATTTAACCGTTACTAAGGGGCCGCAATGTTGTTTTGCATGATTTGTTACTCGATTTGGTGTTTGCAGTGGTTCTTGTATCGTGTCATATCGTTTCCATGTCATCAGCCCGGACACAATCTGGTCCCCGTTTCGTGCCTCTTTGGGTAGACATGAGCACTGATTTCTCGGGTTGGGTTTGTGTCGAGTGAGTTTCTGAAATTGCGATCGCGGGTTGTAATGTAATGAAGCTCACTAGATGAAGGCGAGTATAGGCAAGCTGAAGATTCGGTTCGCTAAGAAATGATGAACTCCATGATCGGGCTTCGATCCTCAAGTTCAAGCTTGGCTTGAGCAATACTCGAGCACACAAGATTAGCTCATTAGACTCGTTTCCTTTTATAAGCTTGAGTGAGCTCATAAACAAATTTTATTGGTCAAGCCTTACTGATCTTGTGAATAAGCTTAGAATTTGAGCACGACCAATTAGAGCCAACATCGATTTGCAATATGAGAACAATTTTAAATTGAACGAAGATACCAAGGCCACACTCACCAATATATGGGACTAAAGTCCTCTTCTTCCTTCTCGACAAGCTCTCATGTCAGGTTTTAATAAAGCTAAGTTCGAGCCTGACAAAGCTGATCTAGGTTCATTTCCTATTTCCTATTTCCTCTTCTTCTCACACACACACACACACACACACACATATATATATATATATATAAATATATATATACACATATACATAAACATATATATATATATATACATATATATATGGAGTCCATATTTTTTCCATTTATAATATGTTCAACCATTGCTTTTCGATGAAATGAATATAATTTAAAAAAGTTAAAGATTTTAGAAGAGAACGAAAGATAATATTATTACACTCGTACTCTACAAATAATGATCAAACATTAGTTACCAACATCAATAGTGAACAACATCTAATATACATATATGTACACACACTTATATATACTAATAAAAATAAAAATATATTACACGACATTAATATTAACATGTATATAAATATGTTTCTTGATATAATATTATTGATATTATATTATGTAAAATATATTATATTTAATACATCCATACAATTTTCAATCAATTAATTTGAAAAATGAACAGTCGAGATCTGAAATTTAAAAATAAAAAATACACTTCATAGCTTTTTGTTTTTGTAATTCAAATCTCGACTGTCTATTTTTCAAGTTCAATGCCGAGATTTATTTGTATATATTAACATATAATGTTTCCAGCACATACTACTGAAGTGCGTGTAATATCAAATTAGATTTTATATAAGAATGCATTTGAACCTATCACCTGCGGGACGGGCCGCCGCCGCCCTTGCCCCATTTCCATCCCTAAACTGTGCCTTTTGTTTTTAGATTTTAAACGACGCCCGTTTGGTTAAATAAAGTCTCCACGGAAAACTTAGACCTCTATCATGCAATTGACGGGTAGTTGGAACAAAATTCAAGATAACAGCGGGCCTCCTTTTCCCGCCTTCTCTCATCTTGCCGCCGGCAAAGGGCCGGAAACCGTCGGTTAGGCGGTGATGGGGACTACGAGAAACCTTTATTCCCCCAACAAGCGGAAGACCCTCTTCGGATTGCAACGCTGGTGGAGGAACCGGCCTACTACATCCTCCTCCCCCATCTCCCTCCCGTCCTTCCGTACCGGAGATCCGCCGGGAGACCGTCCCTCCTCTCCATCTTCTTAATCGTAGTTTTCATCTTCTGCCTCGTCCCCGTGACTGTCTTCTTCCTATGGCCGTCCGACCCGAAGGTCGACGTCGTTCGGTTCAATCTGACGTCATTTTAATTGTAGCAACGACGATTCTTCCTACTTAATTAATCAAAAGAGAGGAGAAATCCCTCACCTTCAGCGGGACCTCAAAGAAGAGAAGGCCGAGATGTCCTTCCAAATCAATCAAGGAATTGAAGGGGATTGATCCACGCCTTAAATCCTCAAGCAGAGAGATCACGTCAAGGATCATCTGGAGCCCGTCAAGATCCAGCGTCGCATTGGCGTAGGAGACGCTCCTCGCTCTGACGTGCCCGCCCTCCGATCTCACGATCCCCAAATTCTTCCCTCGGTACCCAATCGAGACAGCGATCGATCGGAAATTGACGGCGAAGAACTCTCTATTCGAAACCGTAACGGTGAGATTCATCGAGACGTCGAGGAAGACGGAGGGCGCTCCGGAGACGGCCGAAGGAGCTAGCTCCTTAGTGGAGATCTATCATTCTTTTTCTAGTTTTTTGTCTAGCAAGTACTCAACTGCTAAATTTGTGGAAACTAATATAACTTTTACCAAGTAATTCTCTATGATGCTTTGAGTTCCATGATCAAGTGAACTTCTATAGGTCCATGTTGGGCATTAACGATGGTATCGTGTCAACCTTCTCTCTGAGTTGGTGGTTGTCTAAATCTTTTCCTAGTCGCCAGTCTATCTATTTAGAGTCGTATCTGCCAAAGTAAATCCAAAAGAGCAATGATAAGATCAAACAATAAGCCTTTTTCCATAATAGATGGAGTCGGCTAAATGGATTCTTTGTTTTCACATACCTATCATGTGCACTTAACTCACAATAAGTTACAATAAGTTAGATCATTCTTTATTGTTTCTTTCTAACACTTTTGTGGTCGGTCATCTACCTCTTTTAATACTTTCCAACTTTAGTTTTTCATATCTTCTTACAAGTTCTTCTTTTATTGGTGTCACTCCTAATTTGTACCTAATAACCTCATTATGTATACGGTCATCTTTCTATATGAGTCGGCTACATCTTTCTATATGTCCAAACCATCTTAAACGATATTCTTTCATTTTATCCTCTATTGGTGTCACTCCTAATTTGTTTCTAATAACCTCATTATGTATACGGTCTTTTCTTGTATGACCACTCATCCATCTTAACATCTTCATTTCTATCGCAGACATCTTTTCTACATGGTGATGGTTAACTGCCCAACACTCATAACCATAAAACATGGTAGGTCTAATTGTGCTCTATAATATTTACCTTTTAACTTTAATAGTATCTTCTTTTCATAAAGAATACCTAATGTACCTCTCCATTTTAACGAACCAACATTAATTCTATGCGTAACATCTCCATCAATTCTTCCATCACTTTGAAAAATTGACCCTAGGTATTTAAACTTTCCTTTTAGGGGATGCAATATGTGCCAATTTTAATTTTTATGTCCTTTGAAATAATCAAATGATCAAACTTACATTCCATATATTTTGTCTTTGTTCTACTAAGTTGGAAGCCTTTGCTTTCTAATGTTTCTCTCCATAGTTCCAATTTTCTATTAACTTTTTTCTTAGACTCCTCCACTAGCACAATGTCATATGCAAATAGCATACACCAAGGCACTTCATCTTGAATATGTTTTGTTAACTCATCAATCACCATTATAAATAAGTATGAACTTAAAGTTGATCCATGATATAACCCAATATTAACTTCAAAGAAGTCTGTCATTCCTTCATGAGTCTTCACACATGTTTTTGCACCATCGTACATGTCTCTTATAAGGTTAATGAATCTTTCTCCGAATCATAGTATCTACCACCTCCATTAGCTTACTAGATAATGTTCCAATATTCCAATAACAAATACAAATCTTATTATCTAGGACTAGGTTCCTTACCCCCTGCATCCGTCCATATTGAAAATGAGGAGACCTTCTCTATAAATTATTCACTATATTTTGGCGACAATGTAGCGGAATTAACTTCTTTACCCACACTCGTCTATATTGAAAATGAGGAGACCCTCTCTGTAAATTACTCACTATATTCAGGTGATAATATAGAGGGACTAACTTCTTTACCCACACCCGTCCATAATGTGAGAACCCTATCTGCAATTGATTCACTACATTCGGGCGAAAATGTAGTGACCCTTACTTACTTATCATTGCATTTGGGCTTTGCAGCGAGTCGCTAGGCAGGAACGCCCCAAAGCAATGCTCATAATTTGTGTAATCTATGGTTTAAAAATTCGACAAAGTTTTATATTGGTTGTCGAAAGCCTAACACAATCCTCCTCGTTTATCTGGGATTGAGACCGGTACTGCAAGGGTGATCCCTTACATGGGCGGAGTTAGCAATGATAAGATCATGTT